>VZRN01006220.1:2015745-2039275 GCA_013397935.1 Dasyornis broadbenti
CACTGTAAATCAGAATTTAGTCAGACCCTGGAGAAGAGCTGGCTAGCGGATGCTGAGGATGCCAGCTGAGGATGTATTTGAAGTTCTATCTGCAGTTAACATTTCCTGTAGTATGGGAAGCACTTGACAAGTTCAGAACACTGAACGAGAAGTCCAGCTCTGAATCTATTGTTCTCAAGTTCCTCCTTACACAACAGCAAGTGAACACTCAACTACTCAAGTCAGAGGCTGCCGTCGGTGTTGGAGCAGTCTCAATGCACACACCATGAATACTGCAAGTTCCTGGAGCAGCAGGAGAATGAGATGGTACCACTTGTGCCACCTTCCTGAGAGATTCAGGCTGCCCAGGCAAGCAAGAAAGGTTGCTATGAGCTGATGTCACTGCGATGTCTCATGGCATTTGATAATTTCTAATGCCTATTTTTATTAACTCTCATTATAGAACAAAATCTATAGTATTTAAATAACCAAAATCTACATCACGCTTGCTGTAAATTTTACATATAGAAGGCTCTCATTCATTTTCAGTGCTGATGGTCTTATTGACGCTGATTAATGAGCAAGCAGACACTAAGAAAATACTAATTTAATAATAAGGTCTGCAGGATTCAGCTGTTTACTGAAATAATATTTTAGAAGATTTTTCCTACACACAAAATCATTAAGGCAATCTATGCTTCCTCCTGCAGAAATAAGTGCCCAATGAGACTTCTTAGTTTTGCAACATGTTCTACTTCGTCACTGGAAGAAATCAGTATTACTTCTATTAAACTCAATAAAAGTATAGTTGTGCAAGATCAAATAGTTTCTCTGAATTTGCATCTGGTCCAAGTGGGACTCTAACTTAAAATTTCCCTTTTACATTAACTTCTTTTTCTAAATGTGCTGAAGATGAACACAAGCTGAAATATTTTCTATTTCAGTTATGAATTATTTTCTAGCTCTCCCAGCTTTGATTAAAATTCTCCGATCTGGTTAAGGCTGACTTCAAGAAGACTCTGAGGCCTAAAATTAGAAATATAATCGGTATTTTAGGAGATAAAATAAATTGCTGAATGAGAAACTAACTGGTGTCCTCCTTAAATCCAATATGCCCTTGACATTTTTCAAAAGCAGAGGCCTGTAGGCTGTATTTTTGGAGGCAGTGGTTTGAAATAGAGAGGCCACTTATATCAAAATACCTTGCTATACAAAGCCTTGTATTTCTGTTTTATTTGTTGTCTCTGTTCCGATGTTCGACTTGATAAGACTTCAATAATTTTCTTTTCATCGGTTCCTGAAAAAGAAGTTGTGCATAGGGATTATATAATCAAGAATCTAATACAGAGGAAAGAAAATATGACCTCTAGAGAGATAAAAAATTCCTGTATATATCTCCCCAATGGTTCTGTCTTTAGGGTTTGTAGCATGTAAGGTTCTTTTGAGGATAATTTTAACTGTAGTCAGCTACAATTCAGACCATTAAATAAAAGTTCACCATCTCATACTGTTCATATCAGGGAAACTGAGTCTTCTGTTTGAGGAGGTCAGACACTGCTCCTAAAATCATGGTTATGTCAGTGCCCATAGACTGACACACATGTTTTTGGTGACAATGCTTGTTTGAGTAGTCCCACGGGATCGGCCACCAGATCCAGTTTGTTACATGTGTGAATATTGTGCTGGCACAACAGAACGAGAGCAGTGGGGCAAGAGACTGGAGCAATCAGCTTTATTAACCCAGTACCTGGATGTATAGCCTGTAAAAAATTGGTTTTAATTTTGCTAAATGGAGTCAGGAAGAGGAGCTGGAACCAACCTGGATTGTCTCAGTGTCTGCTGATGCTTTTTTGCTCAGCAAAAATCAGAGTGAAGTGGGAGCATGGGATGCCCAGAAAGATGCAGCTGCTGTACTGCCCATCACAGAGGGGAGATGAACATGCAGCTTGTTCCAGGGGAAAAGCCCTCAGCCAGCTTGGAGCTCTAAATTATGCAATGGAACTGAAGAAGCTTACTAAAGGCAATGACCCTGCTCTTGTACTTTTCATGCCTTCAGCCATATGAACAGATGTTTGCACTAAACAGAGCTGCTGGAAGACATTCGTTACAGCTAAAAAGAGACAGGACCACAGTGATGCTACCTGGATGTACAAAGGACACAAGAGGGCAGCTATTGCATTAACATAGGTATCCTGGTGCACTTCCATCTGAGGGCCCACAGCTTGGCTCAGGCATTATTTCTTCAAGACAAGTATTGAAATGGAGAATGTGAGCAAGGACAGACATTTGATCTGGCTTGTGATGGGCACTGCCCAAATGCCCGTAGCATATGAAGGGTTTAGATGACAGACCAAAAGCACCAAGACACATGCCAGGTCTGCTGATGCCCGCACATCCTGCTGCTGGTCACTGCCCCATGCTCTCCTTATGCTCTGCCATCTGATGCATTTGTGTTGCCATCTCTGGGCTTTGTGCTGTGCCTCCTCTCAGGCTTTTAGGAGCAGGAACCAACAAGGGTTTCTGAGTAGCAATCGGCACAAAGGATAAAGATACAAATGATATTGGTATTCAGCAACAGCTGATGTGTTTTCATCCCTCATATCACCACCAGGTACATGCAGGACAATTTTAGGGCATCTTGTCCAGTTCTTCCTGCTTAGATCTGAGGCAGAAGGCATAGTCCAATTTTAGAAGGAATTATACTCCTATTTGATAATGTTGGGTTAAACTCTCAGTAGGAGAGTCTTCTGGGGAACTGTCTTGAGGGGGTTCAGTTTGTAAGACAGGAACAGTTCCTAAAATTCAACACTTAACTAGCTGATTCTGAATGTTATTGCTATACCAGGAAGAACTACTTAAATACATATTTACTGTGCAAATACCTAAAGTGAATTAATAACTTATTGATCTTGTGTGCTGCCTGGATGTTCTTCCTCTACTGAACATTGTCACCTCGATGGACCTTAGGATCCCATGAAACACTATTCATTCCTCACTCACATCAATGCAGTCAGGCAGCTTACTTCAAACTACCTCAGAAGATGGTGAGGGACAGTATTTTCAGATAATAATCACTGGTGAAGGTTGAAATCACCGTAAATTCCTTTCAGCTGATGGAGCTGTAGTGGGCTCTGTTGAAATATGGAGGTGATTATGTTCTTTACTGGTCCTTGGAGGCCTTCAAAAGAATATATAACCATGACCGTAATCTGACCTGACTAGCTGGACCCTGTGACTATCAAATTAGTCTTGGCAGCTTGATGTTCCTATCACAGGGAACAAATACCATGTTTACCCTAATCCTCTGGAGCCACGCAATTAACAAAATAGATCTTACTAGTCTTTGAGGAACAAGTTGGCTTCTCTTCCCATTTATCTTCATGAATTTTCTTTGAGTCAGTATGTGACAGAAAGCATAAAGATTACCTAAAACTGATTGGAACAGTCGGTTTGCCTTAAGTTCATGTATATGCTTTTTATAATATTGAATTGCCCTTTGCACAAAATCCAAAAAAATCTACAAAATCTTTCTTACCTGCTCCTTTGCAGGCACTGTGTATTTTCTTGGCATCTCGCTCTGCATCAAAGCCATGATGGTGGCGTTTGTGGGTTGACTGGAAAGACAGACACAATAGACACATGGAGAACAATTTTGTGTTAGAACGACAGCAGTTTGGGCCAGGTTTTTGCTTGATCTTTGTTCACACCATCTAAACCTTGAAGTTCAGGCTGGGCTCTGCTGAAATACTGTATCTATCACTAGGGCTCCTGCAATGGATCCACAAATAGCTGTCACCACATGACACACAGTGGTCTACATAACTTTGTCACCACATATATATGTATATGTCACCATAAATAACATGTCATTACATTACACACATGACCTATATAACTTTGTTCTGCCAGTTTTGACTTATTCAAATAGTTTAAGGGTAATAACTTCATCCTAGGCATCTTCATGCCAGATCAAATATTATTGGTTTTTCCCATTTTAACACAGGCCAATACAAATACCTTATCAGAAGCAGGACCTATCTCTGCAGTACAGTTGTAAGTACTGGGAGATTAAAATCACAATCAGCTGAATAAAAACTGGTCCTGAAAACCTTCCTTGTGTTGATGCATTCATGCAAACAAGACAATTGGAGATATATAATGTGATAAAGCTGGGGGGTTTTGTTGCTGGGCAAGTTTTTTTCTTTTTGTTTTTCTTTTATTTTGGCAAAATAATATATGTGGCTACCTTGAGCTAAATTTACAGGGACACGGATAATAACTCAAAGTCCACAGCCACAGCAGCAGTTTACAGCCTGACATATCAATGTAAACAGAAAACCATGTCTGCTCCTTCTAATCTGGCAAGCTGTGAATCACAGGGGCTGAAATGCTGGTATACCCTCCATTCTGCTGTTTCTCAGACAAGGGCAGAACTATCTGAGACCACAATGACAGCAACAATTTCAACTCCTCTAATATGATTAATCAGAAATTTTAAATGCCCAAACTCTAAAATAGCAGTAGAAAAATAGGTCCTGGGCTCCTAAGTCAAGTAGATGCACACCACGACTTGGGGGGTCTAAGCGGGCTCTGGCAGTGCTTTGGCATTTCCATTCAAATAGCAACACGTGGATCAGGCTGCCTGCTTTGCAGGGCTGCCAGGCACTGGCACCACCACTGTTAATTAAGAATTATGATATCCCAGGGCATGACAGTCTGCTTTTAAGCCCTTCTGAAAATGCCACCAGCCTGTGAGGAGCAGAAAGGGTTAAATGGCTGATTAACCTCCTTGTCTCTGGGGATAGCAGAGACAGGGCAGATACAATTCCTTAAAGACATTAGGCACAACATCATTCTGCTTATGGACTAAAGAGAATGTAGCCATGTGGCTGTGAGCCATGCTCTGCCATATACCCATCTGGCCAGAGAACATAATGTTTTATTTACAAGTACAGATACAGCCTGAAAGTCTGTTTGTTGGTATTCTTCAAAAGTTTCATGCTGTGATCTACTAGTTCTGGTAAAAGAGCTACAACTCTGGCTCAAGGGGTCCTCTGTCAAAAGGCAATGTGTCAGCTCTCAAGGAGGAAAACCCAAATCCAGTCCCTACCCTGCTTTACCAATGTATCTTTGTGATTGACTGAAGCCATTTAGGTACCTGGCTTTTCCAGCGCAGTTAGCAGCAAGGATACAACCAACTGCTAATGGTAGCTGAAAACTGAAAGTTATTTTTACAACTATAACAATTAGTAAGGTACAGTAACAATGCAATAATTTCTCTTCATCTCTACAGCACAAGGCAACACTTTAATTGCCATATCATTATGACAAATGTTGCTTTTAAAGATGTATCCTACTGTATGCTCAAACATATTTTCCTAAACCTTTCAAACGAGGTGAAAATAGTTGCATATAAGTAACTAATATTTTCTAGTGAGAGATTTTATTTAACAGTCTTCAAATTTCCCAAGAGTTTGGGTCAAAATGGAAAAGGGAAAACACAAAGTTAGAAAGCAGATGCACTGATAACTATTCAAAATTAATTCCATTCACAGTTTTCTATTATGGCAGAGTGTAGGTGCTTCTTCTTCGATGACATCATGTACAAAGGAAATGTATTGACAGGCTGAGAGACCTGGGGCTGTTCAGCATGGAGAAATGATGACTCCAGGGAAATATAATTATTTTGGCTCTATACTGTTAGTATGCTTATGGTTGATCTTGCTCTCTGTATTAGGCAGTTAGTACTGAAAGTATTCTATAGAGTTGTTTGCAAAGCAAACCAAAACTACCAAAGCAGCAGCTGAAAAATCAGAAAAAGAGGAGAAAATGTAGCCCAAAATACAGAGGAAAGTGCTAACATACCAAATGTAGACATTTGACTACTTTGCAATTATCCAAGTGCTATTCTAAATTCCAGACTCTCAGATTCCCTGCAACAATAGGAATTGAGAACTGTTGCTTCACATTCACTGCCTCCTGACCTGGGACAGAAGGTGCATGGGTGAGAAGCGAGAAGAAAAAGGCTTCACCTGGCATTCTCTCCAACTTTTCAGGCATTCAGCCTGGACAGAAGCACCTGCACAAACACACAAAGGCAAGAGCTGCTTTGTCATTTCCCTTGCCTTGCCCATGAGCAGTGCTGGGCTGTGGGAACTGCCCTTATCACACTGGTGCTGTTGCCTCTGCAGCTCCCACTGCCCCAACCCTACTGTAGGTGCACCTGGTCATGGTAAGGTCGTGGCAGGACATCGAGAGAGTGGTTTGCTCTCTTATGCCTTGATGGCTGTTCAGTTATCCCCAGGTGTAGTGAGCTCTAATTCCTAGGTACAACTTGTATTGTAGATGTTGTGTCTATGTGTAGCTCGGGTGCAACAGGCAGGAAAATGGTACCACCATATGCTGAAATAATATTGTAGATTTATGATTACACATAAAGACATAAATACAGAAACATTTCTTTTCAAGGGAAAAATCATGCAGAAAGGAAGGAAGGACTGTTTTGATGTTCAGGACGCGTTTGTTTTAAAGCACCAGAGGAATTTATTGAGTCTGCTCTGCTAAAGCCTCTGTCTTCAAATAAATCACTGCAAAACATTAAATGATGTGCCTGGGGGGATACCATTCTTACAGCACTGTGTGTAATACTAGCATCAGCTTTATAGACAGAAATCTGACACTGTGGGTAAGTGACTGTCAAGGCCAACTCCTGGGTCATCTGAGAAGCACTGCCTAAAATTCACTACTTGCTGAATCCCATCCTTGACCTTCCCACAGGCATAGCTTCCCAATGCACCAGAGCGACAGCTGTTTCAGAGCTGTTCTGCTCCTTACCCTGTGGATTTGGACAGGTGGATTTTCCTGTAAGGGATACATAGCAAAAGCAATTTAATTGATGTTTAATACCATTTGTAACTTGTAGTAATTTTTCTTCTAAAAATATGGGCAGAGCCACTTTAATATAGTTCTTTTTTTAGAGTTAGGACTTTAGATTAGATTTGAGTAGTTACTGACTTACAAGTGTTCTAGCAAATTTGGTGATAGCATGATGTGGAGTCTGACATATCAGATGGACAGACTGCACACAGACTTTGCACCTGGACATGGGATGTAAGGGAACTTGCTTTCACAAATTGGTCCAGCTCCATCTACTCATTTATTTAATTTTCTTCTCATTTCTCTCCAATAGTTCTATACTAATTAGTGTAACCAGAGTTCTGGTAGTAAAAAATATTCTTTTCACTTCCAGCATAGCTGTATGTATGGCCTGTGTTGACTTGTCTTCTCTTATCCTGAATAGTTATTGTCTTACTCAAGCATGTTTTAGACAATGATCTGTTTCCCTTGCAGCTTTGGCTAATATTGCCACAGATTTATTTCTATTTAACTGGACAGTTTATAACAGATCTGAAACTAACTTGTTTTAAAGTCACCAAGTAGATTTTCCTACTATAAATTACATTTGACTGTAGGGAGCTGTAAGACGAGTTTATAGTTGAAGATGATCTACAATGACTAGAAAAACATATGGAGATTTTTCTCCAGTGCTTCAGCATGTGGAGCCCTTATGAAGCACAAAAAAACAGTTTAGCAAAAATGTCAGCAAACCCAAGAAGCTCTTGGTGGGGGTAAGGGAATCTCATGGATTCAAGGCATCAGTAGTTAGCATTGGTGGGTTGCTGCAATACATTGCAGATACTCCTGAAAACAAAATCTAGTATCTGCCTCAGGCTAAAGACAAGTAAGCTTGCAGAAGATACAAAGTGCTCCTCTGTCAGTAGACAAGAGCAGAAGAAACACCATCATGAACATGCTAGGTAGTTTCCCGTGTTGCAAAAGACAGCCCTCCCTGAAAACAGCTGATAATACAGCTTGAGCAATCACAGCTAGTTTTCCATTTCCATCATCTCATGCAGATGCCACAAGCCTGCTCAGAAACAGGTTTATGGAGGAGTACTGTCAGAACAACAAAAAGAGCAACTGCTTGGGGTGCTGGTCACCCACAGACCCTTACAAGAAAATCACTAGCAAGAGCCAGCAGGAGCATGGCTGCTGGCCAGAGGAGATGAGATGCAGCTCTAGTAGCTGTAGGCAGCGCTCTAAAAAGAGCTGGATTGATCCGGGTATACTGAGTGCCTACCCCAGTCTCCATTCTTGCCCGGTCCAATTTATGTGCTTTATTTAGTGGATGTCTAACTTCAAGCATCTCTTTGGCTGCTGTTTTTCATTTTTCTTTTGTTTAACAGAAATAAAAATTAAATTTTAAAGTGACAGCACACAGAAAGGGCAGACTGACCCAGCTATGTGCTTTACAGCATTAACTCATACACTTTAGTGGGGTCAGGAATAAAATTTGAGGCAATATTTAGTTTTCTAAACATAGGTTTCTGATGCTGTTAGAGATGTCCCAGGGTAAGGTGCCTACCACCTGTCAGACACCAGTGGTCTCCTCTGGGCCTGCAGCCATCAACCTGATGTGGATGTCTCACATATCTGAGAGCATCACCAGTGGATACTGGAGGTGGGCTACACAATCAGGCCAGAGTTTTTCCACCCATTTTCTTATTCTTCACACATATGTAATTATGTTAAAAAAATGCACTGCAGAAAAATGAGATTTTAAAAAGAATGACATAAACTAGTTCCATGTTCAAAAATTTGAGCTTTCCTTTCTATCAAGCAGGTGAGCACCAGCAACCTCTCTGCCTGATTTCCCAAAGATTTATAGCTCCTATCTGCCTGATTTTGGTTCCTCTACTGCCTACTGCAGCTGAAATAATTCCTGTGATGGGCACAAGCACAATGGCCCAACACTGTGTGAATTCTCTGGTATCTTATAAGGGTTGAGTTCATGCCTCAGTGTTTTGTTCAGGGGATTTCAAATACAGTCTCTTTCTTCTCAAGATTTCCAAGAAACATAACAGGCGCTAATAATTTTGACATTAGCACCCTGTTGGTAAATTGATTGAAAGTTGTCTGGTGAGTTCAAATGTTTTTAGCTAGGATAACAGATATATACACATTGCAGCATCTTGCATCCTCTTGCATTCTGTTTCTTTGGGAAGCCAAGTCCCAAACAATCCATAGTGTACCAAAGGTGAGGACAGGAATACCAGAAAAACAAACAAACAATTCAAAACAATTGAAAACCCATCCCAGATAGGAAGCTATAGAATCTGTTGGGATTTCTCAGTTCTAACCATGAACAGTCATTGAGCCACCAGTATAAAGACCTTCATGGAGCCCAGTCTCCAGCTAATGCACCAGTTCTCCAGCTCAGCACTGTGAGAGCTGTCAGGACTGGTTTGGGCAGAGCTTCTTATTCTTCACGTATATTTAATTACTGCTGTAGGCAAGAGATAAATAAGCTGACATCTCAAGGTGCCTTCCGGTTCTTTGATTCCTATCTTTATCTTTTGTGTGGAGAAGAAAATTTATTTTCTCTGTCTACCAGGAAATATTCCAAACCATCTAGTCACCTTGTTAGCATAACAAACAACAGGAATGGGGTGTGCATCTCGTTGGTTAAACTGTATCTAATACACTTGGAGCACAGAAGACAGCTTTTGGCAAATCAGCATCTACATGACTAAATTTTTATAAACACACATATACCCAAGATTAATTATTTATCTTGGCAGAAGTGTTTAATGAGCTATAATGCAACTGGAATCCAGGGTTAACTAGACTAACAATAATGACTAGGAAAGAAAAAAGACATGTTCTTAGATCTTGTGATTAAAACCTTCTAGTACATCACATGTTGTCAGGAAAACATCCTGTTATCAGAAGAAACTCTGAACTCCTACCCAAACTAGTCTTAATGACAGCCCAAACCTCATCACTCATTTCAAGCATTTCCATCTGTTGAGAATAAAACACAAGAACAAACATAGGAGTAGGCTGCTGTATTTTGATCCTGATCTACTTCCAAAGACAGACTGAAAACAGGACACTACATTTGTACTTCATCAATAGTCTGATTTACTGAAATAGACATTGCCAGTCATAATGATTCTTTTTTCCTTCTCACAATGCCACCTTAGCCTCCTCTGGGTCAATTTTTTGGATAACAGCAGAAGACATGAGCATAACCAAGTCAAACTACTCTATGATCCTATAATAGCCACAGCCTCCTACCGCTAGATAGGGTATAGTATTCTTATATAAGAATAGTGTCATCTTATTTTAAACAAATGTATTCCTAACAGAAAATGTATCTTCCTGCTTATGACAGTTAATCATGCAGTTGAGACTGGAATGAACACCACTAGAAAGGAGGACAAGCCATTTCAGTGGCAACATCTAACCTGCCCGACAAGCAACACATCTCCCTCACCCATGGCAAAGAGCCTGGCGCCACATCTCACATGTCTCAGAGCTGTGCACGGGACAGTTCTTCGAGTCAACAGGCAGAAGATTGCCCCTCCACCAGGAGCCTCCAGCATTGCCACGGGATGGATGAGGGCCCTGGGGCAAGCTGGCAATGGTGCCTGGTGACCTGTGGCTGCTTTCTGTGGCAGCAAGGCCCTGGGACACCGGCACAGCCCTATTCTTGTCCAGCTTGGCACGGGGCCATGAACATTCCTGGGGGATAAAAGGCTGACATGCTCAGAAAGCTCAAGAGCATCAATCAGAAAGGGCAAAAAAGCAGATAAAGCCCATTTCATTGCAGTGTGTCAGTACTCCCACAAGAAAAACTTCCAAATGTTAGAGCTCTTTAATATAATGGATAAGCAAAAGAAACAAAGAGCAATTACTGGTACGCAAGGTCAGGTGTCATTTAACTGGGAAAAGCCACTCAGGGTGAGGATATCTCATCATTACTGGATGATGTGTTCACCATCTCCTATCATCCTTGCACCAAAGTAAGGGATTCTTCTGCAAGCTCTTCTTCAGTAAAGTTCAAATAATGGGGCTCAATTATTCAGGTAGGAATGTATAAGAAATGTGAAGGATTTTAGGACACAGGTCAGAGTAGATGGGCACTAACATTTAAAAACAAATAGAAGAAAACAGCTGTGGCATGTTGGCAGCAGGGCACTATCAGCAAGCACCAGGGTTTGTGCTGTGGTAATAAAAAGGTGGGGTTGGCAAACACCTTTTTGACCAATCAATTGGCAAGAGCAACTTTAGGACAATGTGTCCTTTTGTCCCCAATGTCCCTTCTTTTCCTGTTTTGTAAAATATACTTCTCATTTTTGTTTGAGCATTTTTCTCAGTCAACCCCAATATGGAGCTGGAAAATTGCCATCTGCATCCTTGACTGTTCAGAGAATGGTATCAGTGTCTCTGAATGTCATCTGCCATCTGCCAGCCAGGCTGTCACTCTCCCAAATCCTTGCAGTTGTTTTATGTCTAACAGCTGCATGACAGTAACACACACTGTCAACTAACTTGGTCCTGATGGTTTGTTGCTATCAGGATCAAAACAATTTCTATATGAATTCTATATTGGATAATACAGTATACGTAAGTTTTATGGATTAGTCAACAGTCTTTGAAATGACTCTGTTACTCTTTCCAAACTGAGAGGTGCAACGCTTTTTTTTTTTACATCTAGGACTAAACCCACAGTGACAAGAAGATCCTAATAGAATTAGTCATGTTTACTTTTTCCTATTACAAACAAGTGGCAATAGTGAAGATAATTGCTCTGACAGTTATTTAAATTGCAGAATTAAAACCATCTTTCTCCTACAATGTCCCTCCTGTTTCTAGTAGCTGTTAATATATCATCTTATAATACCTTATGATTAATTTTTCATCCAATTTATTCATGCTTGTCACCATGACAGACAGACCCACAATTAAGAGAAAAAGATAAGTTTGGAGTGGTTCTCTCATGGCTGAATTTTATACTGCCCAGTTTTAATGTTTTCAAAAATTTTTGTGGCTGATGGAATACCTTAACACAGAGTACTTTTAAAATCAGTTAGCTACCAGGGCATCATGCAGTGGGAATGCCAAAGTTGCAAAAGTGCAGCTTTTATTTCCAGGGAACTCAATCAGATGCTTAAACACAGACACCTCAGAGATGTGTGAGAGCCCCCAGCACCTGCCTGGGGCTGCCAGAGGGTACATGGGATGACAAGGACCTGACTCACCTGGTGGGGTTGCTGAAGCCAAGGCAGGAAAGGATGCTAGAAATCTTCAAAGACACCATGTCTGTGGTTAGACATGAGTCATGCCTCACATCACTTCCTTTGATTACTTATCTTGCAAATGGAAGCCATAAAAAATGCAAACAAATGGCTTTATTCACCATGGATAAATCTAGTATTTCAAGTTGGCAATATTTCTTTGTTATGATGGGGGTAGACTCCTTTTATTTTATTGACCATAATACCTGGTTGGAAGACACTTGGAAAACAGCATATTTTGCCTCTTTTTTCAGCTGTGATACCAGATTTTTGACTCAAATGTTATGTCTTATTAAAAATTTGACACTCATTACCTCCACTAAGACTTGGGAGGAGTTAACCTTGATGGAACTGAAGTAAATTCTTGTGTATGGCAGCATGAAAGCCAACATGACGTAAGAACACCTACACAGGGTTCAAATCCATGGGGAACAGTCTTTGGGAACTTCATGCTGACTCTTTCATGTATTTTAAACTCAATTATTTAAAAGAAGAAGAACTTGAAGGATGTTGCACCCCATCAGGAAAGCCCCAAGATGACATGCTTCACATCTTGGTCCTTTCATTGTTTCTAAAGCATAGCTCTGCAAGATGCACAATCTAAACACCATCTACACATTCACATTCACATAGAAGTGCTGTTACTATATAGATATGCAATTTTAGTGTCCAACAAGCCAACTGTGCCTACAGAACTCGGAGGTTTGTGTGTCTAACACCTTTGGACTTCTCAGGAAGGAGGTGGAGGAAGTTTCAAGATACTCCCAGGTCAGCTGAGCCACCTAAAGCAGCAGTAGTCAGTCCATTGCTTCAGCCACTACTCATAGTTCACAATAAAGGCAGAGTCATTTTCCTGGATGGCAACTGTTTAAAATTTTACATTATTTGGAAGTAGCTAAGTTCTTGCTTGACACAAGTAGTTAGAATTGTGAGGCTACAACTTGAACTTTATCTGAACCATATGGCTACATTGCGTAAGTCAAAGATGGATTACAGAGAAACCTGGGGCTAATAATCTGGTCATTAGGAACAGTAAAGATAGATTGTAGTGAAACTTGAACAACTGGAACATTAATAATAGAATAGACAAAGCTTGCAGCTTAAATATTCCTTAAAAATTAATGGCTAGAGTGGACAGCCCATAGATTGTGGTATATGAATTGTAACAACCATATTCCAACATGGAATATAAAACTGACCAAAACCCCCACCAAACCTGACCTCAGGGGATGTGAAGATGACCACATGGCAACCATCGGGTAACAAAACAGTGAACCAAGAAAGAGGGAGAAGACCCCAAATGTTACCATTGGTCTGGAGCGTTGCATGAGGGATGGGGAGTTTAGATTGAGAGGATTTAATTGCCTAGGGGTTTCTTTTTTGGGGGTCCCTCTTTTAAAGCACCTAAGCTTACGCTATGAGATATCATCACTGATTTGTGCCAATAACCCACCTAATGGAGGTGAGAGTCTAGTGACAAAAATTTCTTTAACACTTGGTAGAGTGTATTAAAATTGTCATATACAAAGAAGAGCATTAGAGTCCATATTTTTTATGTTCTTGTAAAACATAACTGGTTGACCTCTTTACATCATGTAAAACATAAATGTAATGATATTTCATTACATGAGATGTATGTGATATTTCTGATGAGGCCTTTTTGCTGCAAATGCATCATAATTTCTTCATGGGTAGATGCTCCTTAACACCTACTACAGCAGCACTCACTGGACAGCCTCAGACCTAAAAGCAACAGCAAATATCCTGGATAATAAGGGACTATGGAAATGAAAAGAATCTGCCACAGCTCTTCCCCAGTGGTGGGTGGCGAAACAAGAAGTTATTTCTGTCTTCTGCTGACTGTGGGCTTATGGCCAGGGGCTGAACAAGAATCGACTGTCCCTGAGCACTGGCCTGCCAAGAGAAGCAACAAAGAGCAGTTGTTGAGCTTCGTGATGAGATAATAAAATCACACTGTGGTAATACTTGTACTAGGGAAACATTTCTACAAGGACAGTAATGTTCATAGGCAACACAGAAGTCCTTGTGAGTTTTGTGAGCTTATGCCCAAGAGGACTCCTTGGGCAGGTATGTTCTGCAGGTAATACTTATTTTTTTACCTTCAAGTTATCAAACCATCTGACCCACAACAACCTGCCATCCCCTTCTTATTATATAAAGTCTGCCCTGGAAGAAGGTTTAGGCTGCATTGCAATGACAAGATGAAACCCAAGGGTGTTGCAGAGAGTCTCAACAAATGATATGAATTAAAACCAAAGAACTCACCCAATCCCAAGATTAATTAAACTCACAAACACCACAGAATAATGCAGAAACAGTCTTCATGGATTTTTCAGAGATAAAAGTAGATTAAAAAAAAAATTACACAATTTCACATAAGTAAAAGTCCATCAAACTTTTCAAGTCTTATAATGAAAACCATTGCTGCTATTCCCAAAATGTCCCCAAAGCATCCTCCTTACAGCAGAGCAGATACCCAGATTTTCAGGTGTGTTCACTCTATTTATGTTAATATTATGGACAGCAAAAGTACTGATAAGCTTGATGCAAGACTGCAAACACAGAAAATAATAAAGAGATTTTAAATCTCTAAGGATGTGCAGTCAAAAACATTGATTGTAGGAAAAAAGTATGGATCGAGTTCAGAGAGGCAAAAAGCACATGAAAATATGCAGATTTGGAGTTGTAATGTGGCATCAAGTGCAGCTCTTAATTGGGAGCTCAGTTCCTAAGAGAAAGGCACACTTCAGTGTTGGTTGGAAAAATTTTGCTGAAAGCATTTTTTCAGTGTAATTTCATACTTTTGTTCAAACTAACAAGTTTAGGAACATATTATTTTTGATGAAAGCTCTGTATTAAAATGAGACAGTCTGATATTGCTGAAAAGTTCCATTTTAACATCCACATAGTGGAACCTTTTCACTGAAGAGTGGTTAGCTTTCAATGGAAACTCCATTTAATAATGACAGTTAAAAAAAAAGCTTTAAAATCTAAACTCATTTAACCAAATAAAATATCTCACTTGACACAGATGATTCATTTTATATATCTCCCAGCAGAAGCTATTAAAAAAACCCTAACTTCTGAAATTTCAAAATAGACAGAATTCTGTTGTTGTATTACTCAACAGAATGAAACCACCCATTTTTACCCAGCCAATATTGACCACGAAAGAGAAGCTGCCTCCATGCATTGCAGTGCCTCCCAAAGCCAATATAAACCACAGCAACAGGTGCTGCAAGACCATGGTGCCCCTTTCAATCCTCACCAAAAAAAGTGCTTACAGGCTCATCTGCTGACAAACTGGTAGCCCCTATGGCTGGTTTCCGAATATCCTCTGCGAGTTTGTAAGACTGGCTCTGGAGGTTTAAAAAACACAATATATAAGACACTCATGAGCCTGTGGTTACAAAATATGAGATTAGGAGAAACAGCAAACTGTAGCTGAAAAGCTCTGGTAAGAACTTCTATTTTATTTCCAGGCTCTTCCAGAAGTGGTTCTCTGACACAGATGCAGCCATTTCTCCAAGATTACCTGTAACTTCCTAGGAGCAACAGAGAGATGCAATTCCCAGATGAGTCTGGGCTGAATGATGGGATTCTCTTCCAAACATGGGATCGCCCCTGTTCCCACTGTAGCCTACAGTATAACTGTGGTGTACTGCACCCACATCCAGACTACCTAGTCCAGCATGGAGCTCCCAGCCTGCCAAACCTGACTGAGATGCAGTGCTGTGATCACTCCTGCCATAGATACATCCCATCTGGACAGTTTAAACCTGAATGGAGTCTGTTTGCTCTGCACCGCATTCCATGTTTTGTGCACTGAAAGGCTCTCCAGGGCCAGGACCCTGAGGAGATGCCTGCTGACAACTCTATGATGTGTGTGTCCATGTTTCCTGTGCACAGGAACCACTGCTGGACACAAGTAGTGCTGCTGAACTCCTAACTCCTCTCCCCTTAGGCAAACAGCTAGTCCAAAAAGAAATTGTGTTGAGATGGGACCATTCTCCCATTCACAGGGAGACAAAAAACTCCTTGGATTAGTAGCTGGAGTTTGTGAAAATGGCATGGGGTGTCTTGCTCAGTCTGCCAAAGAAAATGTTCTGGGGAGCTGGTCCAAAAGCATCAGAACCTTGGCATGTCTCCAGACCTTGCTGAATTTGGATTTTAAAAAAAAGTTATATGATAAAATAATATAAATCTTACAGAAACTAGCCTGTATCAGTAAGCAGGCTGTCTTTTATTGATACATACTGTAAACCTGCAGGTTTTCAGCATTCAAGGAGAAAATGCACTGCTGAAAAAATATTGCTTTTATCCACTAGTTTCAAAATTCAAACTAAGACCCCCCAGCTTCTTCAGCACAAGCTACTTAACTTGCACAGGAACCAATCATTCACAGCTGTCACACAAGAGTTTTTGACAATCAGGTCATTTTAAGGTTAAATGTCCTCATGCAGACATACAAATGTTAGCCAAAATCGTCTCAGTCAAAATTCATATGGTAATTTGAGGTAGTAAATCCCAACATCTGGATTTTAATCAGGCCCTTCTGCGAGCACTATTCACTATACTGAGATACTCCTGTCCCTGTTGTTTCATGCTAAACAGCCACATTTTGAAAGTATTGGCCTTTGGGACAGGAACTTTTTCATACATCTGTACAGAATTACTTTAGTGTTCAGAATGTTCCAACACAAATTTGCTAAACTAACTAAAATCAGTTTTCCCATGACATTCTGTGCATCATGTCTTTCTCTCAGAATGAAGTGCTGCCCTATTAACTACACCACAAGGAGCATTAAAACACAGGACCTGTGTGTTACAGTAATAATTTCATTATTTATGTACTGTAATGAAGCAATGCTACCAGTTACATACAAGTTTCCCACATAAAATAGATTTTGAATTTAAATCTTTAGTTGCAGCTATATTAATGCCATACAAAGTGAAAATTGACAAAAATAAAACCAGGAAAACATTGCATTCTTGACAATCTGATTAAATCACTACTTACATGTGAACTGCCCATTTTTGCTTAGCCTGAATGTGGAAGGTACAACTCTTCTGCTCTTCAATAAAACAATCATGCAGTTGGAATAGCTAAATACTATCTAACCCTGGGTTAATCAATAACTTCTGACATTATTTAAATTCTAGTCATTGCAAGGTGGGGTGTATTCATTATTACATTGTAGCTTTATTATTCTAACTATCTAATATCACATCCTGTTGTGTCATGGAGCTGACTGGTTTTTCTATGGAAAATCAGGATTTCACAATGTAAGCCTCAATATTACAAATACTAATTTATCTAATTGTTATTACAATAATTTAAAATGTAAAAATATGGTAGCACCAAATACGAGCTTTCCAAACATATTAGAGAGAAAGATGCCTCCTTTGAAGGGTTTATATCAGATCTTATGGAATTTAATAGTATATAATATGCCACTGAACACCCTCAGCTCCTACAAAACATTCTGAACAGAATCTCACTGCTTTAATTTGGTTTATGAGATCAAGTTTTGGTAGTTGGGGGATTTCAGGGGTGTCCTTTGTGAAAAGAGACCAGGAGTTGCCCCATGCTGTACAGGGCCAGTGCCAGCTGACACCAAAATGAACCCTCCTCAGGGCAAAGTTGAGCTCCATCAATGATGCTGGTGGTGCCTGTGTGATATTACATTTAACAAAGGGTAAAAATTACTGGGCAGCAGCTGTGAGAAACGAAGGAGAAAAATGTGGAAAAAACAGCCCTGCAGACACCCAGGTCAGCACAGAAGGAGGGCCAGGAGGTGCTCCAGATGCCAGAGCAGAGATTCCCCTGCAGGTGAGGCAACTGTGGCCCTGAGCCCAAGGAGGTCCATGGGGGAGCAGAGATCCACCTGCAGCCCATGCTGGAGCAGATGGATATGCCCTGAGGGAAGCTGCAGGTCATGGAGAACCTGTGCTGGAGCAGGCTCCTGGCAGTAATGATAGCCTGTGGAGCGGAGCCCATGCAGACACAGGTTTTCTGCAGGACCTGAAACCCTGAGAAGGAAGGAGCAGCAGAGACAAAGTATTATGGACTGACTGAAACCACCATTGCCCATTCCCTGCAGCACTCAGGGAAAAGAGGTGACAAGTTGGGAATGAAAGGAGTGAGGTTGAGCCTAAGAAGAAGGGCGGGGTCAAGAAGGTGCTTTTAGTTTTGTCTTTGTTTCTCACTATCCTACTTTATTTTTAATTGGCACTAAAGTAAACTAATTTCCCTAAGTCAAGGCTATTTGGCCCATAACAGTATTTGGTCAATCTCCTCACTGTCTTTATCTCAACCCATGAGCTTTTTTACCTTATTCTCTCCCATTGTCCTTTAGAGGATGGGGAGTGGGAGGGTAGCTTGGTGGACCTCTGACAGCCAGCCAAGGTCCTCCTGTAGACCTTAGGCAAGATACCCAGAGAAAAATAAGAAACCAAAACAAATACATTTGAATTTATAGTTCAGGGGGAAAAATATCTATGTGAATCTGTAAAAAGCAAAAGAAAATAAAGCAGCAATGATTCTAGGTTTTAAAGAGATCGATATGTGCAAAGACCTTACTACCATTCAAACACACTTAAAAATAAAAGATCAGCTTTGATCATGGTGTTCAAACACAATTAATGCAAAAATCAAATGTGAGTATGAAAAACTTTATCCAGAATTCAATGATTTGTAGCAACATACTGTCTCAAATGCATCATCAAAGCTTTTACTGATCTGGGAACTACCCACTTCTTTCAAAATATTTTTGGGAATAAGGCCATCCCAACTGATATTAAAGAAAATACCATAGTCAGAGAGAAAGCAATTGCAGGGCTTCTCTGGAAACTGAGCATGAGGTCAGGGGGCATTCATAAGCTCACATACAGACTGGCATTCCTACTGCTTTCACTGCTTTTGAGTAAAATACAATAGCCCAGAAGGTGCAACTAATTAGGGATTTAGAACAAGCAGCTTGAGTCCTACTATATCATGTTGTGCATGCAAATGGTCTATCTAAACATGCAAATAGGCTATCAGTAGGAAAACGAAGTGATATTCCCATTGATCAATTTGGTTGACTTAGCTTATGTTCTGGGAGTTTAAAAATTTGTACAGTTAACAAGAATTAAGGAGTTTATGGTACTTCTTAGCTTTGTAAATAATAGGACTGACTCCCTGCAGAAGACCTGAGGACCATACTGCTGTGGGTGACACATGCCAGGCAATGACATAGCGGCACTCTGAGAATTCAGAAAGGTGAAAAAGAGATGAAATATTATCCCAGGTAGGAAATACCACACTGCAGCGTGGAACTGGACTGATAACATTGCTTCTCTGGAGATCATTGCTGGCGACCCCCAAGCTAGTCTTTGTTCTAAAGGTAATCACAAAACTATTTATTGCCGATGGGTCTTAACTGAGGCTAAATGGAAGATGCAATGAAAATCTTCAGTCTACTGAAATAAGTGAAATAGTGAAGCACCAAAGTGGCAACATGTGAGAACTAAGTGAAACTGAGTATTTTGCAGAGGATATTTGTGGTAGCAGTGTGCCTTCATGGATGGGCAGGGGATGGTGCTTTGTCTGTCTGCAAGAAGATGCAGAACTTTCCCTGGAGAAGGCACCTGGATTTTTGTGTGACAGAGAAACACAGCTTGTGGATTACACCAGAGTCAGTAGAATGAATACCTTCACCAACTGTTACCATACCATTGGTATGAGCTGTGAAATGGCTTTTAGAGTGGTAGTGGTGCTTGGCACTCCTGTTCAACTCTGCAGATCTCTGTGAACCTGTGTGAGACTGAGAATTTTCAGAAAGACAAGTACAAGAATTCTGAAGAGTATTTAGAGATTTATTCAGATAAGTCAAAATGGGCACAGGGCTGACCAGAGATTGATCATGTACTATCAGGGACCAAGAGATTTTCAAAGGTTTACCAAGACATTCACTAACAGGCCTAAGCTGCAGGAAGGACTGATGCTTTCATATGCTCCCTTTAAAGAGGAATTTCGGGCTTGAAAGTCCTAAATAAAAAATTCAGCCTATCAACAAACTTGGCTAAAACCAGGCATTTACAATGAAATTGTCTCCAGTGTCCTTGAAGGAAGTCAGTGGATATGCAAAAATCAGTATTTCTAAAGAAAAATTCCCTGGGAACTATTTAGTCTTGAGATCTGATCAACAGTTGCCAATTTGAGTAAGCAGCTCAGAGGTGCTGCACAAATCACTCATGAGAAAGAGACAAAAGTCATCTTGGAGGGCAAATGTTCTTCATGTTGGTGAAGGCGGCATGAGCTGACCAGGCAAGCTGGGACCAGAAGGAATGTGAATAGGAGATCTCAGTGCAGCTGCTCAGTTCAGAGGGGAACTGCACCAATCCAGCTCAGCTCGCTCTTTCAGAGCACTGCATTTTACTGGCAGGTTCCCACCAGCCCATCAAGGTTGCAGAGCACACTGGAAATCAAATTCTGTCTCAGGAAACAGAGGAAGTGACTAGAGGATGCCAAAATGCTAGTTCTGTTTTTAAACAAGAAGGAACTGGTTGAAAATCCAGAAAGTGAAGGTAGTTTGTTTGAAAGTGTAGTGATACATGGAGTTAACTCATTGCAAGAAAAAAGTACAAAAGACTTGCAATAAGGAAAAAACCAGACTTTAGAAAAGTCAGTGAGCAAAAAGGTAATGTCTTTTGAGAAGGTAATCTCAAGGATGAAGGCTGCTGAGAATAACTGGAAGCAAATGTATTAAAACTCAAGAAGCAAATTTTCTCTATAGGAAGAAAATATAGGAGGTATAGTAAAAAAATTGTTTCTCAATAAGATTATTCCTGCCAGAAATGAATGCTTGTAAGTAAGTAGTCATGTGCACTAACCTGAATAGGATTAAAAAAAAAAAAAAACAAACCAAAACCTCCAGTCATTATATATAGTCAGTGACACAGGTCTATTCAGCATAAAACTAGGGGCAGAAGTCTCTGAACCAGGATTGATTTCATATGAGCACTAATTCAGGTCAAGGAAAGTCATAAACAGCTAGAGAAGGCTACGCATAGTGCCCATGTTCCAGGACAAATCTGCTCATTGTTGTATCTGCCTGAAGGGTCAGCTGGAGAAACTGTAAACTGCACAACATCCTACACGTGTCTGTCTGTCTGTCTGTCTATATCTATCTATCTATCTATCTATCTATCTATCTATCTATCTATCTATCTATCTATCTATCTATCTATCTATCATCTATCATCTCCATCCTGAGTAGCAGAGATGCAGGAGGTGCATGTGATTGTAATGATAGCCTAAGGCTTGGAAAAGAGGATCAGCAGTGTGATCCTCAATGCTCACTATATTTTACATACATGATTTAAACCTATGTGATTATAACTGCAAAGACCTCAGTTGAAGGTGCAGGAATTCAGACCGTTCTATGACCTTGATTTAGAAAGTGAATTTGAATCAATCATCTGTAAATTCTCAAACTCATTAATAAACACAGAACAATTTTATTGTATGGTACCCTTTCTGGTAACAAATTAAAATCCTGTTAAAAGTCAGTATTTTCATTATTCACTTGTAATCACAGGTCTGCTAAGTTACCCTGTGTTTTTGAAGATCCAGCCCATGGTAATGGTTTCTTTCTAATTGTCTTGCTTTTTCTTCTCTTTTGCTATAACTGAAACGTCTGAGGCAGATGATAGCAATATTATTATATATATTAATTATATTAATAGAATAAGAGTATTTCCTGCATTACTGTTATTCTGAGCATCTGAATTTTTAGCTTGTGGATTCTCACATCTGTGTCTTACTAAAAATATTATTCAGGTGCTGGTGCCTCTAACAAGATAATTTACCTGAGAACCATCCAAGAAAAAAATTGTCCTGCCCTATTTAGAGGTGTGTCTTAATTGCTGGTATCAAAAGCAAACAGACAGTACCAGCCAACGACCCATACCATCTGGTTTATGTGGCAATGGGCAAGATAAACCACGTTTTTTATTAATGTCTGTTCATAAATTATTTATAAACCATTGTGGGGTGTGACACGGAAGAGCTCTTAAGAAACTCAACAACTGGTGTTAAAAGAATTGAGGGATGAGGTCAGATTTGCAGGCTGTGACTGTTCCTGGACTGAATCCTGTCAGTGATATAAGCAGGGAGGCCTTATCATAGATTCTGGAGGTTGTGTAAGCTGCTTCTCACTGCAGGGAACTCTGTGTCAGCACTGTGGGGCTCGTCCAGCTGTGGCTTCTTGTCTCTGCAGTTACACGTAAGTGGGATCCTGAAGATGCCAGTGATACTGAAGAAGGAGAACTGAGTCTGGTAGTTCTCTAGAGACTTCCTCGAACATAACAGAACACTGAGTTTCTTTCTATCGCTGTTGGTCCGCTTTCAGCTCTCACTACCGCTCCAAGGTTAATTCTGAGCATGCAGGAAACAGCCTTAAAAATTAAATAGCACAAGGGATCAAGGCCGCACATGCTTTGTTTTTTCTTCTTGTACATAAAATTATTCACTAAAATGTTGCAGTGTTAAAAATAGAGAGCCCTTCCCACATCAGTAATTCCCTGACGATAAGAAAATGCTTGGCACTGATTTCGACACAGGTAAAATTCTAAGTGACTCAGAAGCACGTAGATCCTAAGATCAGGAGGGGCACCTGCTGCTGTTTGATTTGGAGCAGTGTCCTTGGTGACACTACTGCACTTGCTCGGGACACGGTACACACAGGAGGGGATGCTGCTGGCACTCAGGGCTGCAAGCTCACAGTCCTCGCTGTGCACACCGGGGCACTCTCAGCCAGGGTAGCCCAAGGTCACGGCTCAACGCAATGATCTCCCTCATTCAGTCCATTCCATTCCACACTGGGACGGGCTGCCCAGGGAGGTGGCAGAGTCACCGCCCCTGGAAGCGTTTAAGGAAAGACTGGATGTGGCACTCAGTGCCATGATCTATTTGACATGGTTGTGTTCGGTCACAGGTTGGACTCCATGATCTTAGAAGTCTTTTCCAACCTAACTGATCCTGTGATTCCCTGCCGTGGAATGCTCGGCTCTGCGCCTGCATCCCGCCCTTGCTCTGGGCAGCCACTCGCGTCTGTCCATGCGTACCCTGAGCTGCACTACGAGGACACTGTTGTTAAAGCGAACCAAGCAAACAACAGAGGCATTTCGGGCTTGCTCTGTTCCCAGTCAGTGTCAGCCCGCGGTCGGGGGCCACAGCCAAGGTGCGCGATGCCCTTCCCGAAGCAGTAGCAGTGCTCTCCAATGCTCTGTCCCGGCCGCTCGGGCCCCGCCCGCGGAACTGCGTGCGCGGCACTTCCGGGGCGGGCCGGGGCAGCGGCGCGGCGGGAGGTGGCGGGCGGAGGGCAGGGCAGGGTAGGGCA
>VZRN01006220.1:2039525-2162381 GCA_013397935.1 Dasyornis broadbenti
GCTCTGTGTGTGTGTGTGTGTGTGTGTGTGTGTGTGTGTATGTGTATGTGTGTGGTGCCTTTGGGGAGAAGGGGATAAGAAAGCGGTGTGTGCTCTCTGTGTGGGAAGCGGGGAGTGTATGTGTGTGTTTGTGGCCTCAGTGAGGGGAGGGGTGAATCGGGGTGCCTTGGGGTCCCAGTGGCCAGAGGAAGATGTGGGGTTCTCACTCAGCTTGTGCAGGTGTAAAACACCTGAGTTGAGTATCCCTTATGGCACCCCTGAGCGGTGGGAGCCGTACTGGGACAGATGCCCTCGGAGGCTTGTGCAGCCCCGTGTTTCGGTAGCCAGAGAACTGTGTGCTGCAAGTTGCTCATGGAAAAGAAAACCTCATGAAATTTTGATTGCTTGGATTTGATGGGCCTCTGATAGCAGAGAGGAGGTATTGTGTCGAGTTGAGAAGAGGTTCTTGTTCCAAAGTCTTATGCTGCTTTAATGCAGACGCTGTTAGTTCCTGCTCTTGCACAGAGAAAGGATGGAGAGGATGAGTAGTAGCTGCAGGCCACGCGTAATGTAATTGCATGAGTTTGAGATGCCAGCAGAAGTAAGAGGGGAATGAATGATGATTTCTCTTTACTCGTCCAGCTGGGTGCTATGTTTTCGGCTTTGGGGTTCAGGATAGAAAATATACCAGTATTTCTTGCATTATTTACTTTAATGTAACTTCTGGAATACTGTTTTGTTTACTTTAGTGTTAGTATAGTCCTTAATATTTTTGTCCTTTGAGCAAATACTTGGCTCCCTCTTTGGATATTTAATCAATTCCAGACTTTGTCTGTGATACCAGGTGTTGCTTTTCTAGTACCTGATTCTGCAGTTTGTGTGCAACTTTCATGTTTATCCCATATGTGTAGTAAAGTACCTTTTTTTTCAAAGGGTATCTTTTAATATAAACGTAAATGCGGGAACCAGGAGAGGGAAGAGAAAAAGCAAACCACCCAGATCACTTGTTGCAGATGCAGAGTAGAAGAGTAATATGGGGAATATTGAGGGGACAGGTTTTGAAATAAGGCATTTGGAGCATGAACCAAAGTCCTCTTTTTATCTTCTTTGATGATAGTCAAGTAATGTGCTGTGCTTGTTCCTTAATCTTGTGACCTAGGATCACTTGATAGTTTTACTTCCGCAAAGCTGCAACTTGAGCTGTTTCACTTTTTTTTTTTTTTGGGGGGGTGGTTAAAGTTTCTTGGGTGCAGCAGTTAAAGCTTCACATCATTCACCATAGTTGGTTTATGCTACACTAATTCTGGGTAATTTCTCAAGGCTGGATGACACTGAATGCCTGGTAAATGTTTGATGCATCATGTCTTGGATTTGAAAATCAGTGCTCTCTTTTTATCAGAGTGGTACTAGGGGAAAAAAAAAATCTAAAAATGGTTGCTTAAATCTGCATCCTGTGTAGAGACCTATTTAAAGGTATTTTTGAACTCATAGAGAGACGAAAGATACTGTCACTGTTGAACTGAGGGACTCCCTGAGCAATGACAACTTCCTGCATATGTTTCCTCATAAAACATTTTGCAGTGGTTTAACTAACAAGGGACGTTGTTCATGGCAGTTGAAAAGCCTTTATGTTTTCAAGGGTCTTGGAAACTCCCAGAGGGAATATGAAAGGCAGGTCGTACTCTACAGCATCCGCAATCAGTTGCGATACCGGAATAACTTAGGTGAGTGAAGAAGCAAAGTAACTTCTGATTGCTGGCCCATTCTTCTGTGTGGAAGCTTGTCTTTACAGTAAAACTGCAAGAACAAGTCCAGTTCAAAGGTCCTTCCTTCCTCATAAATAAATGCTTCTAAATAATAAAAGATCACAGAAAAATCTTAACTTTTGAGTCAATTTGGCAACTTTTCTAGCAAAGCACTCTTGAAGGTTACTGATTTGGCAGGTGGAACTGAGTTCTTATTGTAGTTCTGCTGCCATTTTCCAAGAAATTAAGAGATATTAAGAGAGGATTTGACTAGTCAAGCCTGTCACTATCTGAGATGCTGTTTCCCTGATCACAGGAGCTTTTGGCTATGACTTGTTTGCAGACTTTCAATTTAGTTTACATTGACTGAATCCATTTGTCTTCCCAAAGCAGATAATAATTTCACTAATTGAAAGATAATTTTCTGCAGCCTGTATGAGTTTTGTCTCAGTGGACCACTTCCTGGCAACGTTTTAGATAAATCTGCTCCATAAAGTCTCTGAGGCTACTTGTATCATATGTAGAAATCCTTGGATGCTGAATTCCTTGCACCACTACTTTAGTTTCCTTGTAGCTTTCTGTCATTTGCCATTATGCTATTTTTAATCCTTTGTTGTAACACTTCTTAAAAAAATTGAACATCATAGAACATTGTAACTTTTTCTCCCGTTGTAGTTAAGCATGTCAAGAAAGATGAACGCAAATATTATGAAGATCTGTTAAAATACAGTCGAGATCATCTGATGTTGTACCCGTATCATTTGTCTGACATCATGGTAAAAGGTCTGAGGGTAACACCATTTTCCTATTACACAGGCATAATGGAGGTGAGTGCGGAACTGTGGTGGGAGGGTGTTGTTCTCTGTCTGGAGATGTTGGTAATAGCCCAGTAATGCATACAAGGCATTGTCAGGTAGTTTCTTTGGTTTTATGTAGGTCTGCTAAGAAGTTAAGAAACAGTATGGAAAATTTCTAGAAAACTGCTTTTTCTTGCCGTGTTTTCCCTTCTGCTCCATTAGCCTTTCAAGAGCTGGGATTTTGTCATGTGGAGCTGGGGTAGGGCTCATTCTGAGACCAGATTCGCTCTTTTGATGTTTGAGATTTGTGAGTCTTCACTTCAAACTGTAAAAGAAATACCTTATTTTAACCATATTGGAAACTTTTTGAGAAGCCTGAAGCAGGTCTGTTTTTATGAGAACAAAGATGGTTCTGTTTTCTGTCGGCACTCTGGCAACCTTCTTTTGTTTTCGTTGGGTATTTGAAGTGCTTTTATTTTATTTTGTGTATAGTGATTGCAGACATAATGGATTAGTTGTTTATTTATTCAGTTATTATTCTTAGCAAATCTGTGAGCCGGTTTGTTTTTGTGAAGAGAGATACAGGATTTTGTTTATTAGTCTTTCAGTCAACATTTTTCTTTGCAAAGCTTACATTAAACAGAAGTCTCACTTTTTATGTATTTAAGTTACTGTGTAATGATTAATCAAGTAATTGCCAAGTTTGATAAGGTAACTGACTTTAATAGATCTATTTAAATTTAATTTCATTCTTAAAGTAAAAAGGACAGGCAGAATTTTGCTCTGACACGATGACTTTTTGCAACTTGAAAGTTCTATTTTCTTTTTAAGGATATAATGAACAGTGAAAAAAGCTATGATTCTTTACCCAACTTCACTGCTGCTGACTGTAAGTATTACCTAGTTGCATTACTGCTTTCAGTGAGTTAGAAATAAGGAGCTTCTGAAAACAGATTTGTGGGCATCTGTTTGCTTGAATATGAGCATGTGAATGAAAGTGTTAAAACATTTAAATAGTGATATTAAGGAGTGTGTGCTCTTCATGCAGAGTTCTGTCCGTACAGGCAGGACTGGAATTGGACTGGTTTGCGTACAGATAGGCATAGTACAAAATCTTGCCTCTGTCCTTGCTTGTTGTGCATTCCTGTTCACCTGCACTTCCAGCTGGTGTACATCAGCAAACTGAGCTGCTGGTCCTTTCCCAGTGTGCTTTTTTTGGCATGCTGAGAGGCTGCTGACACTTCTGTGAATTGGCATCAATGTGGATTGAGGGATGATGTACGAGAAAAGAGAGGGAAGAGGATCTGGTATTTTATGATGCTCTGCACATGCCAGATGTTTTATTTATTACACTGTTCTGCATATGGGATGGGGAGCTTAGGAAAACAGAAACCTTGAACTTGGTGGAGGAGAACAGAGTAAGATCAATATTGAGAAGTCTTATAGAGCAAAATGTGAACTGATGGCACAGGGAGTGTATTAATCAAACCTGCCACTGAAAAGTTATCTGTAGTTAACACTTAATTCCTTGCCTTTGGTATACATTCATAAGTTCTTTTTAAGGATAGTGTGTAGTCAAGTGAGGAGTAGGCTGCAGCTTTTGAAAACAGTTGATTTTGGTTTTAGAAGGACATTGTCAGTTAACTGGTAGTATGCCTCTAATTTTCACAGCAGGGAAACAAGTGATGAAGAACTTTCCTCAGCATCATCTTGCTTGTTGGAAATCTAGTTTTATTCAGAAGTATGAAGAAAGAAAATGTTTTCCTGGTTTTGTTTGATTTCTACTCTCTCCCAACAATTCTGTTATCTTAGCACAGCTGCATATTAGTGACTGCAGTATAATTGACTTAAACTTCTTTACTTACATCTTTTCATAAATATTAGTGTTGAACTAGAAAGTTGGAGTTAAAGCTGAGACAGAATATGGCTTAAAAATGATGAGTAGTTTTCTACCCTCTGTTCATGTTTTCTTAATGGTTGAAGGCAAGAGATTATAGAATTAAATTTTGATTCAGTTTAACTCAAGTGTATCTTAATCATCTTCCTTATAAGATTAAGTGGCCTTTTGTGTCTTAATTCTTAGAGTTCTAATCCAGTGTACGGCATGGGCTTTCTTAGGGGAAAGAAAAACTATCCCTATTAATCTGAAGTTGTTGATTTGAGTGTAGGAGGAAAGGGGTTGGATTATTCCCTGCTGCCCTGTGACTTGGGTGATAGGGGTTTTCTGTGGTTTTTTTCCTTAACCTGTACACAGAGAATGAATGGGGATGGACTGTGGAATGAATTTAGCTCCGATAACTTTCCTTTTATTTTTAATAAGAGTAATTAAAAAGGTTATTTTAGAAGTAGGTCTGATTCTTTGAAGAATGTTTAATATATCTTCATCTTAAACCTGTCTTAAGAGAAATTAAACTTTACTTCTTTTTCAGGTCTAAGACTTCTTGGCATAGGAAGAAACCAGTATATTGATCTAATGAACCAATGTAGGTCTTCAAAAGTAAGTTTGTCTTTAATTTTCCTTCCCTTTCCTTTACCCTTCCATCCTGCTCCCCCATATTATTTCATAGGAAATGACAAATGGAATAATTTCCTTGGTCTGGTTAGTTTAATAGCGTACCCTATTGAGTGTGATGTGTGTATTGTTAATTATATTATGTTTCCTCAAGTTAGTAGAGAACTTTTTGGTTTAAAATCAAAGTATAGTAAAGGAAAAGATATTAATTACTACTTTTTAATTTTTGTTAATCTTGTATTTTTAGAGCTGTACTTTATGACACCAGATAACTAATGTCTCCTGGCCACTATAAGCATGGAATAATGATACTGGTTCTGAAAGAATTATTCTGTGTTTCTGTATGTGCAGTTGAGATCAGAGTTTATTGTGGAATGGTGTTCCATGTAGGTATAAATTCTTGCAGTGTGTATAATTTTCTCTAAGACAATGCTGATGAGCCTGCACAGACATCATTGGGTGTGAACGCACATGTGGAAAACATTGTGATGGCTGTTGATAGAAGTAGAGTTCCTTTCCTACAGTTTGTTCCTTTCTTCAGGGAACTCAGAAGTGCTCTTGCAGTAGCTTCATAGTCCTTTAACTGAAAGTGAGCTTACCAAAATATGCAGCTGATAGTAAACTAAAAAGTATTGGCTATGCAGTCATAAAGAAGCTGTTTAGGTCTATAAATAAACAGTATCCTCCAGTTTTTCTTCCTTGGACTGACATTCACTGTGCCTATTTGAGAATGTTGTACTTTGTCCCTTAAAGCAAATAAAATATATTCGTAAAATGTGATTTTTGAAATCACTGAACTTCTTTAAAATACCATATTTCTATTCTTGTGCTCTCTTACCTGTTCAAATTAGAAAATGTCACAAATAGTTTAAATTTGGACTTTAGTATTGTTCCTAATACGATAGAATAGCGTGGATTTTAATTAGCAACATTTGCAATACGGATGAGCTTTTGGAAAGATTTAGCAATATCAGATGTAAATATTTTTTTCCTTCCTATTTCCGTGTGATTTGAGAGAGGAGGGAAACTTTTACTAAGTTACAATGTTAATAGTGTATATGTATCCATTCTGTGACTATAATGTACCTAAAAATGGGTGTTTCTATAAGTCAGTTTTTAGAAAGGTAAATGAATGTCTGTGCATGTGAAGTATTCTTTATTACCATCTCAAAAGGACTGTACCACTGCAGAAATTTTTCAGAAGGAAAACTGCCCATGATCTGTTACCCGTGAAGCCTGTGGAGATCGCTATAGAGGCGTGGTGGGTTGTGCAGGCTGGTTACATCACTGAGGATGACATCAAGGTAGTGTAGGATGGATTGCATCTCTAAATCTGGTTGAATACTGACAGTGCCTGAAAACAGGGACTTTCTTTTGTGTGGAATACACAAAGATTATGTTACAGATTTGCAGCAACTGTCCTATGGAAACTAATGGAAATTGTGATGTTTTCTTTGACATATTCTGCCCTCTTTCCCCTTTGTACTGTCTGCAGTATGTGCAGTGTGGAGGTGCTTTTGCATCAACCAATCAGTGGTAACTTATGTACATGATCATATAATTCGTAGGGAGCAAGCAACAAAATATATTTTCTAAAATTTCATATTTAAGCCCTGAGAGGCCAGTTTTGACTGAATCTTCAACTTCACTGTAATTAGTATCTGAATGGCAATGGATTTGATACATATTTTCATTGTTTCTGTTCTTTGTGTCTGCTTAGATTTTCATTGTTTGCACATAAAAAGCTTGTGAGATGACTTAATGTTTCATCCTCATTTCTGCTCTCATTTCTCACAGGTGGTTTTTTTTGCAGTCATTTGATCTGGATTAATTTTCTTATCTAGAAGTTTTTTTGTTTTGAACATATTTAAAACAGTGATGGAATCTCTTTTTTGAAATGTCTTGGGCTACTTATATTCTGACATCCTACCAGCCCAGGATAGTTAACCTAAAACACATTACTTTGATATTGTGATGGGCCTCTTTCTAGAATGATTGCAGTTGTGTGGTTGGACACTCAATCTGGAAGTTTTAAAGAGCAAACCCATTATACTGCGGACTTCACTTGCCAAATTCTTGTGCAATTAATTTCCTTTCCTAGAGCATGCATAATTTTGTGTGGGAACAAGCTAAAAAATTTAAAGACTTTTAACAGGAACTGCAGTGAATTCTTCAGTGCAAAAATTTTGGTTAGGAATGTGGGTTACTCCCTATACTCTTAATATTACTTATGACTGATTTGAGGCTGAAGTATCTGAGGGTTTTTTGAGTGGTATTAAGTAAGTTGCATAGACTAACTTCTACAAAAGACTAATGATTTTTTTTTTTTTACCTAGATTTGTACTACATCAGAGAAGTCTGCTATTGATAAGATAATTGATTCAGGTCCTCAGCTTGCTGGTTCATTAGACTTCAATGTAGTTCACAGTAAGTTTTTAATGAACATTTATTTTCAATTTTAGATCTGGCTTATTAAATTCTGAGAGTAGTGTCTGGAAACTAGGAATAAAAAGTGATGTACACAGCTGATGCATAAAGGAGAGTTGGAGGAAAATATGCAAAAGCTTGTACAGACTGCAATCTAGATATTGTAAATGGTTTCATGGTGAATAATTAGCAGCTCTGTTACTGCTCTGTTATTGTTTGAGTCAACAAATTCTTTCATTAGAAACTGTCAGTAAAGATTGTGGGGGAAGAGGATGTAGATGCGGACAAGAGAAACTAAAATTAGAAATGTTAGGATTGGTAGTCCTGGGTAGTTACAAGTACACTCCTTGCTTTTCAAAAGAGGAGAGGTTTTTTCTATTACTGAAAAACGGTGTTCGTATGGCTTCCCATTTCAGTGTAACAATAGGTGTAGACAAATCATAATAGGGAGTAAAAACTGACTGACAAAATCCTCCTTGAAAAGTCTGTCTGTAAGGTCTTGGCTTACTACAAGCACTGAAACCTGTGCACTTTGGTTTTTTATAAGAAAGTGAGGCAAAATTTAATTGCCTGTTACTGAGCAAAACAAAACAATTTAAAAGAGTGAGGTAGGTGGAATTCATGCTCTGGAGGGGATCTGAAACAGTATAGGGCTTAATAAAATTTGAAATCCAAAACCAGCTGATAATCTTTCTCGATAAATGGCCTGGTGTTTTTTGTGGAGAGTGTTACAGCTCAGGTTTAGTAGGTTTAGAAGGATCTAGTGTATGGGAAAAGAATATATAGACAATTAAGTGGACTGCAAGAAGGACCATATTTTATGAGCAAATAGGTGTTTAGTCCAAACTACAATGCCACCAATACATTTCAGGTGTATAGGTAAGGATGTATCAATTATAAGAGCTGAATCTGAAGGAGAGACAGTGTAAAGCACACTTAGCATGTTGGTGATTTGTAATGTCATCCTGATCCATTAAAGTTGATTTGTTGATATGCATCATTTTGAAAAGCTTAGTATGTTACTGCCAGTGCTGAAGAGTGATTGTATCAGCGTGAATCCAAGGGAGTTGATGGGTTAATGCAGGCATTTTATTTAAGATCTGTTTGAGGGTAGTAATTTAACTAGATACATTATAGATGTATAGGCACATGCTATAGCTGAGCTCTGTGTGTATATGAAACATCCTGACAGTTCCACTTCAGGTGGTTAGTAGCACTTAACTTGAGGGCTGTTGGTAATTTCACCACCACCCTAATGAATATGGTGTAGATGGATTGTTCTTGGGTAACACCAAAGGAACCACAGACTAGAAATTTGGCTTTTTTATGCAGTGCAGTTCAACTTTATGCCTTGCCATTAAAGTATAGCTAATGTTCAAGAAGCATTTATACAGTGCTTTCAGGCACATATTGTGATTCTTGGGGTATGCTGTGCAGGGCCAGGAGTTGGATTCCATGATCCTGATGAGTCCCTTCCAACTCAGCATATTCTATAATTCTGTGATAGCTGTTACAAAACTCAACTCCGAAGAGACCCATACTGTCTTTTTTTTTCTGCTTTCTTAAAAACTACTTACTGGCTTGTCTTCTCTGCAGAACTCAGTTGAGATGCTTAGTGCTCAAATCAGTTTTAAGCAGGGAAAGTACAATTTAATTGTTTACCACACTGTTGTTCTTGTTGTATGCAGTGTCTGTCTGTATCTGCTGCAGCTTTGCTGATGCCTTGTGCTGAAATGCACCAGAATTTACTTTTGCAGTTGTATAAACAACACTTTCTGTGAAGATGTGTGGCAAGGACGTGTGAGGACCCCCAGAACTGATGTGATTTAGTTTGTATCCTTGTTACCAAGTGTGTGACTTCTGGCCTGAGTAGCCAAATGTAGCCAGTATCCTCAGCTGACAAAGCCAATTCAGGATAAAAACCCCACTTCTTGATAGTACAGTGATGATGGTGAAAACTAAGTTAACCTTTAGGCAGAGATCTGCTCTTGTTTTTAAATGGAGCTGCTTTAATCTGTGGTCATTTTGCTGTGCTGTCTTGAAAGCACTTGTAGAGTTCCACGTTTGCTGCATCAGGCTACCAGTGAAGAACTCTGGTTTAGGGTGCCACCTGCTTGGTATTAGGTGTGGTTTATTGATCTGTGCATTGCAAAGCAATACTCTGCTGTGGAAGATATTAGGAAAAATTACTTCAAAATCTGAATTGGCTGGTGGGGAAGTCTACTTTATATCTGCAGTACTTTGGAAAATGCTTTTTTCCTTTATTTTCCTAAAATGGTGTCCTTTTATTTATAAAGGTTTGTATAACAAAGGATTTATTTACCTTGATGTACCAATATCTGATGACAGCTGTATAGCAGGCAAGTAAATATTTCATGTTATTATGTCTATGTTTTCTCAGTTTCATTTCAATTATCCTGTAATTCTCTGTCTTGGAAGCTGTTTGTTTGTGTATGTGTGCATGCTCAAACAAAACATTTGAGCTATGAAACATTTTCTTGACTAAATGTTTTCAACCCTTGTTTTTATTGTATACAGAATTTATTTCTACTTGAATTCTTAGGTTATATTAAACATATGTTTAGGTAGGATGAGATTCTTTATGGGAGTAATGAATTAATAAGTACCCTCCTATAGGTTTGTAATGAAAAGGAAGAATAGCATAGAGAATTGTAGTTACCTTACCAAAAATACATGGGTTTTGACTTCTTTCCAGACAGATGCAAGGTTTTAATAGGTACCGTTTCTATTCTTCATGGGTATTGTCACCTCAGTTAGTCACGGACTGTGTCTGGGAACTGTGTAGGAGCTTAAACTAGCACAGCCTGTGGGCTGCCCTTTGAACAGCTTGTTATGCTTGTGAGAGGTCTCAGGGGTTTCTGAATTCGTTATGATCTGCAAAGACATAAATTTTTTTTTGGAACCTGGTCATACAAAAGTACCTGGCATTGCTGTAGTAGAGATCATTTAAGTGAAAGTCCTCTATGTACAAGAGACTTGCTGCTTAGATAACTGCTTTTGGGACTCTCAGTTCCTGGAGCCTGTGGGTGGTGTGGGGCTTTTTGTGTCCTAGTCCAATCACAGTCGTGATTTAATCTTCATCCACATAACAAAATCATTTTATGGGCTGGACACTGGAAATTATCTGTAGTTGATGAGCTGGTGTGTGCAAGGCTGTGATGCAAGGTAGAGTGGCTTTAGTTTTATAAGAAAATATGTTGACAAGCATTACTTTCTTAAGGAGTGGTGTTGCGGTTGCAGGGAGGTTCGGCGCTGGCAGCGCCGGGGTGCTGTAACCTTCCTAGACAGAGCGTCCCGCGGGGGACAGCCTCTCTAGGGGTGCTGGCAAAAGCCTCCTGGAGCGACAGTGATTTCAGCAAGTGTAGCGATACCTCCACTACAAGTGATCAGCTCTTTTGTGAAATCACCCAAGGCGAACTCGGGGAGAGAGAGTGAGGCGGCTCGTATAGCAGTTCCACAGAGGTAGTCTTTATTGTCCAGCACCCTGCGAAGGGGAGGCCAGGGACGAGACCAGCCTGAGGTGTTGGGGTTAGGACAGGGGTTTATATGGGGAAGGTAGAGGGTGGGGTGGAAACCGATTAGCCAACAGGGAAGGGGCTATTAACATGGGGGAAGCAAGGCCTGTCGGAATGACTCCACTTTCTCACCCTGAACTTGAAGGTGAGCTGCCTAGCTCTGACTCCTCCAGGGGAGTGCAGGAGGTTGACCTGAAGGCTTACTGCCTTCCACAGAGTGGGGGAATTTTAAATACCTCATGTGCTATCTTCAGTTTTTTATTCTTTGTGCCTGGGAAATCCTCAAAATTGCAGGTACCATGAAAACTAAAATGGAGAGTTATTTTTCGGTTTCAGTACAGTGTTGATTCAATAAAATAAGTTAACAGATTGTAACTTTGAAAGTAATTCTTATTACAGTGCCACCACTTGAAGGTTTTGTGATGAACAGAGTGCAAGGTGATTACTTTGAAACACTCCTGTACAAGATATTTGTTTCAATAGATGAACATACTAATGTGGCAGAGGTAAGTAAAATTTAACCTGTATCAGGGAGATAGGAATGCTTGAAAATGGGCCAAAGCACACCGCTGAAAATACTTAGAGATACTGATTGATACTAAGTGATTTTGTTGAGACATATTGCCAGGCTTAAGATCCAGCCTGTAGCTTTTACAATGCTTCAAGCTTGAAGGAGTACCTTCAGTTCAGTGAAACAATTCCATTAGCTGGAATGAATTTATACAGAGGTGACTAAAGTAGGCTTTTATATGAGTTAGAACTGGAACAAAGTCTGTTTTGCTAATGTGAAATAAAAAAGTTCAAGTAATTTTTTCTTTGGCAGTGAAAGCATGAAGGGTATTGGCTTAAAGTAGGAATGCAGCTTTTGCATAATCATAGTTTGAATATGAGAAATATGTTTTCATAAGGTCTTCTCAAGACTTGGTGAATAAATATCTTAAAAATACCCATTGAATTTATGCAAGATTTTTTTTTACTTCTTTGCGCGTCTTCTGACATACATGACTAACCTAAAATTATATACATGGTTAGCCTAGAAATTACAAAGTGGAAGATAGTCTTGTATTTCTTTTGCATGCTTTCAAGTGGGACAACTATGAGATTTCATGCTCTTTTTTCGTCATGTTTGATACAGACAAAATTGCTTCTACCAGTACAGGCTGGGTTTAGAAATAAGACTTAAAAAAGATGCCAAAGCCCACAAATAGTGAATTACCTGCACTGTTAATACTGTCTTGCTGACTTGTCTCTTTCTTTTTCTTTTTTTTTTAGCTGGCAAATGTGTTAGAGATTGACTTATCTTTAGTAAAGGTATGTGTGTACAATGCATTTGTTTGACTGCATACAGAAAGTTCACTGTTTTGCACCCTTGGTTTCATACAGCAGTTCTTTACTCTGTGTGTGTGTGTATTCCTGCAGAATGCTGTGTCCATGTATTGTCGGTTAGGCTTTGCTCATAAAAAAGGCCAAGTAATAAACCTGGATAACCTTCATCCATCATGGAAGAATGTTCCTTCAGTAAACAGACTGAAGTAAGTGTCTTTACTCTTAGGGTTATTTTCTCATTGAAGGGAAAGCTTAGAACCACAATCTGATTGTAAAGCTATTGGTTGCTTTCTTTGACTTCTGCAATAACAAATCTCACTCGATTTTCTAATGTTTATAATGACAAGAATGCTTGATCCTCATGTTAATCTGAGGATGATGAATGGTGATTTAGTCTGTTAAGTTCAGAGTACTTAACTTGGTGCTGTTACTTAGTACTGGCTTTTTGACCTTTAGGTACCTAGTTGCTCACTTTTCCAGCAGATGAGTGTGCATTTGCTTTAAACTCCTGGGGCCAGAAATAACAGCTGTCAGTATGCTACTACAGAGGTTGTGGCTCTTGGCACTGCTGGCAGGGAATGTGTACATAAAGATTGCTTTTTTGCTGTCAGGTATGGTTGCAGTTCTGCCAGTGACACTCTGACGTATGTGTGCATCTGTATCACTTCCCAGGAAAGTGCTGTTCATACCAATCAACAAGGAGTTCTCCAACTTGAAATGTGAAGTTGGCATTAATTAAGAATTGTCAGGTGCTTTTAGTTCAGTATCTGCTAAGCTATTTAAAATTACTGCCATGCCTGTTTTCTTTAATGCTTTTTCAGACTGTGAAAACAAAGTCGATTATATTTTTTCCATTGTATTCTTCAATGATGGTGGTTTGATTTTTTTCAGATCTTTTTCACAATCTGATATTTTCAAACCCCCAATAAGCCTTTCTGCTGAAGCTAAAGCAGGATCCTGAGGGGGATATTAAGCTTCACTGATTTAGGGCTTAGACATATTGAAAGGCATGTGTTGGGTATGCCTGTGCATGGACTACTAGCACTGGAAGGCAGAGACTTCTCTGGTGCTACAGTGACCGATAGATGTGGATTTTAATTCACATTAATAGGAGTACTTTGGATCCTCAAAAGATGCTGCTTTCATGGGACAGTGGGGAAAACAGAAGTCCTATACAGGAAGCTGGGTCATCAGCCACAGATACAGATACCAACAGTCAAGATGATCCAGGTTAGCACTAACAGTAAATTTTTATACATTAGGATCAATTGTTTTTATATTTATAGAGTGGCATAGGCTGTAAAGAGGTCTAGAAAAAATTGACACACAGATTATATAGATTCTTTTGTCATATGGACTGTTCAGTGGGGGAGGTGGTGTCTGCTTCTTGGTTTAAGAGTCTTTAGCTAAATAGCTTTTTTTCTGAAGATGAGACTGATCTTTATTGTGCATATAAATTGACACAAAGATACTAACTTCTGAATTAAGTTTACCAGTAATTTAGTAGTAATAAGGGAATTCTGTTTTACTTGGTATGGTGTTGACTAACTTTTTCCTTTTTTTTTTCATTGTTATTAGATTTGATTAAATTTGATGATACTATTTTTAAATAAAACAGATGTGATCATCTACTTCCTTTTTGTTTTTTGCTAGCTGAAACAGCCAGTGTGAGCAGCCTGAACCTGTCTAGTGGACACACAAAGCGCATTGCCTTCCTCTTTGATTCTACTCTCACTGCCTTTTTAATGATGGGAAATCTCTCACCAGTATGTCCAAATTGTTTGATGTATTATGCCAAGAATAAATATGTAGAGCTTTAAATTACTTCAACATCAATATAATTCAGCTTTATTTAAAAAAATAAATATTAAATAAAATCTTCTATATTGTTTTTAAGTAGTAGTTTTGCTTAATAAAACTTTTACTTGCCCATTCCATTCTCAAAGAAGACAGTTTTGTTTTGTTGTTCCAGAACTTGAAAAGTCATGCAGTCACTATGTTTGAAGTTGGGAAACTGTCAGATGAGAGCCTTGACAGCTTCTTGGTGGAGCTGGAAAAGGTAAATTGTTACGTATTTGGCTGGTTTTTCAGCACCTGAAGTGTTAAAGGGGCCAACTCCACCGTCTAAAGATAATTCTGAAAGGACAACTGTAGAATTATGTAGGAGCAGTGCTGTTAATTGCTGTATCATTTCATACCAGTCAGGATGACTGGACACTTCAATCCTTACACCTAAAGACTGAGTCATGGTTCTGATTTATAGATATTGTCTTTGTGTACTTTTTGACCGTTCCACTAGCATGGCCAAGACTTGCTTTTCATTTAATAGTTGTTGTAGATCACCTTTGGATATAATCTGCAGGGTTATTACTAAATTACAAAGCTTTAGAATGCTAATTTATTCATCTTTCCTTTGGTGTAATTGATGCTTATATAAACAATCTGCCACTTGCATGCATTTATTTTGTTTCTTGTTTAGGTTCAAAGCACAGGGGAAGGGGAAGCACAGCGATACTTTGATCATGCCCTTACACTGAGAAACACAATACTATTTTTGCGGCATAATAAAGACCTGGGGGCACAAGCTGTACAGCCTGATCAGCCGAATAATGGTACTGTCAGCACTTCTGGAAATCCCTCTAAGTTGGTTTACTTATCTGTTGTGGACTTAGCTTTCTGCTCTTGCTGCTATTGTAGAAAGCAGTCAGTGACCTACTTGTTTAAAAATATTTTAAAATATTTTTCATCATTGTTCGAGCCTGTGTTACTGGGTTTGCTTGCTGAATGACTCATTTGGTTGCAAAGGCTTGAACTTAAGATCCAGAGCAACAGATTAAAGCGTGATGAAGGCAAGACAAGCTGAACTTAAGAGATTGTTTCAAATCACATGCTTCTGAAAGACATATAGAGGGTCATTCTTTATTCACAACTGTTCTGTCAAAGAAACATTTTTTGAGCCATGAAAAGGAATGTATTCTTCTAATGGGGATAATTTTTTAGGTTTTTTTTTTTTTTTTTTTGAAACTTAGTTAACTTCCTTGGTATCTCTGTGTTTACTTCCAGGGTTCAGGTGGTTGGTGAGGAACTACTTTAGTGTCAGACAACCCTGTATATCTAGAATTGCTAAAATTTTGTACAGATTTATTAAAATTCACTCCAGTTGTTAAAATCTTCATTGTGGAAAATACTGTATTCATGGTTTAGCAGAGAACGGAAAATCTGGAATAATACTTTGTGTTTGTATGTTCCATTTTATGTGATAATTTAAGAATCTTGTATTTTGAACCTAGGGTTCCCCTTGGACCTGTTGCGATGTGAGAGTTTGCTCGGTTTGGATCCAGCTACCTGCAGCAGAGTTCTCAACAAAAATTACACTCTGCTGGTTTCCATGGCACCACTCACCAATGAAATTCGACCTATTAGCAGCTGTACACCCCAGGTGAAAAAATCCTGAGGGATTGCCATCCCCCACTCCCCCAGTAATATATCTTCTTAATAGCTTTTTTGGATGCATTTGTTAGATGTTCCTTTGAAAGTGACAAAGTTATTGGCATGTAGACAGTAACTGTAATTAATAAAAATGTTTAGTTGAGGCAAAATGCAACTATTTAGTAAATTAAATTTGTTTAACTTATTTACAATTTTCTTGTTTGAGTGAGAGTCAATGACAGATATTTTGTTCTTGAATTTAGATTAATAGAAATTACTTAACTATCACCTTTCTGTGAAGAGTCTTTTGTCACTGTACTAACTACCTAGAATATAATCAGATGAGAGTAATGTTTGTACTTCAGTGCTGAAAAATTTGATTTATAGTTCTTTAAAACTGTTACTTCTTAAATTAAATCTGTATGTATGATGGTTGCAATTTTTTAAGATTTCTTGAATAATCTCTCTTCAGCATATTGGGCCTGCAATACCAGAAGTCAGTTCAGTTTGGTTCAAACTGTATATATACCATGTAACTGGACAAGGACCACCCTCCCTGTTGCTCTCTAAAGGAACACGTCTTCGAAAACTTCCAGATGTTTTTCAGGTAATCTGTGCATGGATTTATTCTCACTTCCTTCTCCAGGTGTTTCCGAGATATGCTGTATGCTGTTTAGGACTATGAGACGAAGTCAAAGGTACAATTCATTGTAGATGATGTTTTCTAGAAGCAAGTTTTATGTAGCATCTTGGTTTGTTTTTCAAGGTTATGAAATAGGAATGCTACTTATGCCTCACCCTTTGTCAGAATGTGACTCCAGTATATTTGATGATTTGAACCCTTTCAAGTTTACCGTAAAATGTGGTACTGCAGTCTTAAGAGTTTAGGTTTGTTAGCCCATCCCTAGAGCATGTTACAAAGAGGTAGAAGAGCTCTGTGAGAAGATGGAGACCGAGTATATTGTGCCTTCCTTTTAGTATCGTGCAAGAAATGTCACTTCTACAGTGATTCTGCCTGGTTTAGAAGATGGCTAACATAATCACTTCCAGTTTGTCCAAAGCTGTGAGGGAGACTTTGGAGTTACTGGTTGTAATTCTCCCTGCAATTTAAATGGCAGAATAATTTATTAACAGTTGCATTAGGCTGGAAAAAGGCCTTCCTAGCCCTGTAGACTGACTTGTAGCAGTGTTTGGAAGCAGGAAGAAGCAGCACATTATGTAACACTTCCTTGTAAGACCTTTCCACTCTCCTGCATGTTCTGGTTTTGAACTCTCTGAGCTACATGTGATTCTCTGCACACTTTGATTGTGACTTGAATTGTTGGCTCTGCATTGATGAGTTGATTTCCTGAATTCCTTCCAGCCTTGAATCCACCTAACTTTTTAGCATCCTTACAGTACTTTGGCAAGGAGTCCCACAAAACAGCACAGGTGATCAACTTCTGCATGAAAGATTTCAGATGCTGCCTTCTCCCCTTGTGTCTGAGATGCTACTAAAGACAAATGTACCAAAAGGAGCACTGCTGGGTATTCTGTATACTAGACAAATGTAGGTGGAAGTGGCCATGGCAACTTCTAAACTTGCCTGAACCAAAAATCTTTGCATCTATTGACTTTGATTTGAAATGCCATGGGCATTTAGCAGTGTTTGGGTCTTGCTGCTCACAATGAAATTTGTAAAGTAGTACTGTTAAAGTTTGTAGTTGCAAAGAGGCCTCTACAGTTTTCATCTCATTTTTTTCATCTTGTAGATACTTGAGGAGTTAAATATGTTAGAATGGGATGGAGACATTCAGAGAGCAAGTGCATTCTTTGGTGTACCTACATCAGCAGTCCTCTCTAGCACTAGGATTTATAGATTCCATTCCTCAAACCTTGCATGTGTCCCTTCCCTTTATACTTCAAAAAATTTTGTAGATACCTCTAAGATTTACTATAAGATCACAGAGGACTAAGTGAATTAAGTCTTCTACAGCAGAAGGCATTTTGTAAGGCTATTGGTGATGGTTTTGATTCAAGCCGTATTCTGTCATTAGTTTAAACCACCAGTGCATGTATGGATTAGGCACTTTTATTAGTAAAAAAGCATTCAGTGTGGTAGCCTTGGAAAATGTTAATACTGCTTGAATCTCAGTGTGTTGATAGGACAGATTTTATTGAACTAAATGATCTCCCAGTCTGGACTTCTTTTCCTCTATGTGAATATGAGTGCTTCTTTCCTGCTGCTGTTTTGTAATGTCATTTTCTTAGCAAACTGTCAAGATGTTTCTAGAAATCTTACGGAGATGCAGTGGTATTCAATCTTGAAAACTGAGAAACTAGGAAATTAATTAGTGTTCTTGTGTTCCTGTTCCCCACTCTACCCTTGATGGGTATTTTGGGGATTGATTGATCTTTGCTGATAGTGTTAGTTTATCCATTTTATATTTTGCTTTTAAATTTATGTGGGATTCCATTCATCTTGTATTTGCTAGTAGGATACTGCAATGCCATATAACTCTACAGGACTTGGTGACAGGTATTTCCTGTCGAAAGTAGCATCCTAACTTTGAAGTTGGCAAACTTCAGTCTTTATCAGGAATACAAACATGAGTGATTCTTGGTACCAAGTACAACACTGTAGAGCTGTAGTTACCTGTAATAACTTCCTGGATGTAACAATATGCTAATGCATCACTCTAGGATTTTACTTTATGTGCTTAGATAATTTATTACTACTACAAACACTCTTAATTTCTCTCTTTCAGGGTTATGATCGCTTACTAATAACATCTTGGGGTCACGACCCAGGAGTGGTTCCTACTTCAAATGTGCTCACAATGTTGAATGATGCTTTAACACATTCTGCTGTTCTAATTCAGGTACAGAGTGCTCTGTATAAATGATGAAAACCTGCATAATTTTTTGAGTTAAGCTGTTACATGGTAGAGGATATTAACAATTTAGAAGACCTGCACTTTTGCCAGGAAATGAAAAATATGTTTAACTTCTGTAGGCAGTGCTGCTGTGATTCAGTGGCAGTTAAGATACAGGTTTTGGACTGAATTCACATTATGTATGTGTTACTGTATTATGGGCAAGCATAATGAGTTTTTGTAGCTAAAGTAGGGGAGATAGTAAACTGGAGTGAAATTGAAGGGCCCACAACCTTTTTAGAGTGCAGTGACATAAGGTAACTGGTATTATGAACTGTTATTCAAGAAATGCACATTTTCAGACTGCTTGGTATTTAGCTCTTACAGTAAAGTATGAATAAAAATGCTGTTTATCACAAACAGTAGAATAGGTTGGATTTTTCTATTTGGGAGAAGTAAAATGGCTTCCTCATCAGTTTCTTTGGTTCAGCTGAACTCTCAGAATTAATAATTTAAATAAATAGATGTTTAATATTATTGCAAACATAAAATTACATGTTCTCAAAGGCCAACCTGTAAGCAGCCTGTGACTGCTGAAAAATGTTCTGTATGCAGGGGTGGAAACCTCTTTTTGCTCCAAAAGTGCTCAGCTTTTAGAAAATAGTTCTGTAGCCAGTAATTGGAGAGAAAAATTGCTTCTCTTCAGTGAAACTTAACCTCACTGTGTTTACCACCTGCATTTTAAGGGGAAAGGTGGAGTACTTTAATTATTTCAGTTAAGCAAGACCATTAATGCATAAATACCTCTATTTGTTTATTTGTTTCATCAACTTCGCTGGTACTTCTTAAAGGGAGCACAGGAAGGACTGAGCTAAGCTGATGAGTGTTTTTTCTGTTCCTAATTTAATTTCTTGATGTTCAGGGGCATGGCATGCATGGAATGGGAGAAACAATGCACATACCTTTCCCTTTTGATGAAGCTGAGCAACAGGGAGGTAACTGATCATCATCAGTGTAATTTCTACATTACATTACACATTGGTTGCACATCACCTTATGCAATAACATTGCAATAATCCTTTTAAAACAAATTTTGTTGATATTATGAATCATACGAGAAAACGGAAAGTTTTAAATGGTTGACAGGACTGTTCTGAGCTTAGAGATATCACCTTCCCCTTTCTATCTTCTCTGACCTGATCAGAATGTGTTTTTTGGCCTCTCTTCTCTCCTAACATATAGGTAAAGTAAATTCCACAAATACTTCCAAATCTTTCTTTGTGCATACTTGCTTATTAACTAGCATATTTATTAACTGTATAAATAATTCTTCCATATGTTATATTGAGCATTTCTTAACTGTAAGACAGGTGAGACCAAAACAGAATAAACTTACCTTGATTATTAGCACTGGTAACCTACTATGGAGGTTTTTTCCCCAGGAAAAGCCTTGCTAGGAAAATCTATTCCTTCAAAGTCTGCCTAGCTCAACTGATTTTGAAATTCCTATTAACATGTTCTCAATACTCCTTGATGAGTAGGACAGAAGCTTTGCATAGTTGAGGCCATAACCACTCCAAGTGAGAGCTGTCATAAAAGTATGGATTTCCAGATACAAAATCTAAAATTATTTAAGCTACTACTTAGAAAAGTCTGGGCCAAGTAGAAATAAAATTAACTTCCTAATTTAGTGTTTACTAGTTTCAAAATGCGTTACTTTTATATTTGCTCTGTCTGACATGTCTGGTTTTTCATCTAGTATCAAGTTGGAAGAAACCCTGAAGCTAGAATCTCTCAAGTTCTGACATGAACAACTCGGTTGAAATTCCTTATTAACCTCTAATGCTATATTCTAATTCTTCAGTATTTCAGATATGTGAAATACGTATCTTGCATTGAATTTGCCATAAAAGACTCTGGCGCTGAAAGAGCTGGACACTTGATTCCTATCTGAACCTTGCCATCTCTGCTGTCTGAATGTGTCTGTGTGGGAGAGAGAGATTGTCTTCTGTTTGTATTTTTCTTTCTGCTTAGCTCTATTACTGTACTATAAAATACCATATAATGCTTGGTGTTATCCCATATCTAACAATGTGATCACTAAGATGGAGCATTACAATGAGAAAAGTCCAAATAAACTTACCCTGGCCTAGAGAGGAGCCACATAGTTATGGGGAAGGTCTCTTGTAGAGTAAGCTGGAATATGTTTTTTTTTTTTCCTATTAGACTTCTCTCGTGTGAACATGGGCATTCATACAGCTTTAAAAATACTGAGAAACAAAGTGGACTTGCAGCATTTTTGTGGCTATGTCACAATGTTGAATCCTTCAAGTCAACGTGCTAACAGAAAGCTGAGTGATGCTTCTGATGGGAGAGGTTGGTTACCAATAATTGTCTTTTCTTGTCTGTGTTCCCTTAATTTCGCGCACAATCACTTGAGCAAAGGTGAGCAAAGGATGAAATTCTTTGATTTGTAACTCAACAAAATACTATCCAACACAGATAGGAACCTGTTTTGAGTGTAAATCTATTGGCAGTAAGCTTACTTCCTAATTTTTTGAGACTAGCTCAGAAATGCCAAATACAGATTGATAAATCACTGAACTAGGTCAGTCAATGAAGAAAAAAATACTCTTTTAAGTATTAAAAATAAATGGTGTCATTTTTATATGCCAGAACTTAATCTTTCATAAGTGTTGAGAGTCCGTAAATAACCCTTTAGTCCCAAAATGAGTCACCCCTATGTGTCTCCCTATCCCTTCTTCCAGTTTTATAGCTTTAGAGTCCTTGGGCAAAGGTAACCAAACTTACATTCATGTGCATGTTTAACATAAGAATTACTTTGCCTTTAGGAGAGACTGAATTAGCATCAGGATCTGATGTAAATGGGAGCACAGAATCATTTGAGATGGTAATAGAAGAAACCTCAATGGATTCTGCAGTCAAGCAAAGCCTTGAAGGTAAAAACATGACAAATGGCTTGTGCTAATCATTACCTTGTTTTTAAGGATCTGAATTCATTGTTTGATTATTTTCTGGGACAAATCCAATGCTAAATTCCTTTTCAGATTCCCTTAAATATTTGAGCAGTTCAGTAAATGAGCTGTCTTTAAAAAGCATGAACTATCTAGTGGATTCAGATCCAAGATTGTTGACCCAGAATGAGCCTTCTTGCTTTCTCTTACAACATGGTTATGTCTTGGTCTTTTTCTGTAGTACCCACAACTGAACTGGAATGGGTTCCCCTGGAATTGTGCTTTGGCATTCCACTTTTCAGCTCTGAGTTGAATCAGAAGGTCTGCAGAAAAATTGCCACTCATGGATTATGTAGAAAAGAAAGGTGAGCTGTAATTTATTGGCTGCAGGTTTAACAGGTAGTGTGTATTGTGTCCGAAGCTTCTGCAGGAGGAGATACCTACAACTCAATGATTATAAAGCAGAACTGAGCTATGTTTACAGAGTAGGTAATTATAATGTGTAAGGGAGTTGTTTTTTTGCTCATAGGTATGTACAACTAGTCCTTAGTTGGGGTAAGATTAAGATTAGGCTTTTTTTATAGTTTCTGTAAGGCAAAATTTAATTCTTTGTTGTAAGCTGTCTATGAGCAGATCAGGAAAAAAGTAAATTTGGGTGCCTTCCTACTCATTTTCCCTTCCGAGCCTAGCACAGGCTTTTTTACCTCCTCCTAACTGTTCTTGAATGGGGGAAGAAAGCTTGCTGGTAATGCTTTGATGTAAAATGCATTCAGCTCTCAGGGAAATTTTCTTCACTGTTGGTATCATACTTAGCAAGTTTAGTCACAGCTTATGATCCAGCTATCTAATGCTTTTTACTGCAGCTTTTCTTTATGAAAGATTATTCTTTCAACAATGGGATTTTTGAGTTTGTTTCTTTTATTTTGTTGGGGGGTTGGTGGGGTGTTTTTGTGGATTATTTTATGTGACTTTTTTTTTCCTGAGGCATGATTCTGGAAATCAAAAGTAAGGCTGCTTGAAAATAAGGCTTAAGGCTGTTATTATAGTAGTTGACTTGCTTTTAACAGTGTGTTACTAATATACTTCTTAAAAGTCATGTTACCAGACTGTCCTAGATAAGAACGAGTCTAATACATTAGTACCTTATGTACAATAATATTTTTCCGTTGCAATAGTTTCATTTTATTCAGTGTAAATGATGTGGAAAATAGCTTTTACCTGACTAGACTCAAGAGCAGATGAGCTGAGCATCTCTTCAGTGATGACAGTATTATCAAGCTTTATGTGTGAAAGCTTTTCACTTCGTGACATGATGTTAGATACTACTGGAGTTATTTGTGAGGAAGTTACTATGGGGGTACTTTACTAGTAAAAAATTGTGTACCTTGAACACAGTCTCTTTTCCTTTGTTTTTTACAGCCTTCAAAAACTCCTACATTCCAGTAGAAAGCTGTCTCTTCAGGTCCTTAATTTTGTTCATTCATTCCAAGTAAGGAGCAATAATCCAGATGTTAAATCATTCTGTGTGGTCTGTCATCCCTTTCTACCCTCTTACTTGCCTTTCTTGGGTCTATGGAAACATACATGGTTTGTTTTATTTGTCTTTTCTTTAAATGGTAACTGTATTAAGCACTCAAGTGCTACTTGAAGGACAAAGCAAGTACTTGCCTATCCCTTCTCTAGCCTCACTTAAAACAAACTTGTCTCAACTCTATGGTTGCTTCTGGTGCATAATTATTTTCATTTTTTTTATGACACTTGCTCAGCAAAGTTGTCCTTCACTCCTCCTGTTGTAACACAGCCTGCTCTGCTGGTAACATGGTGGCTGCTTGGATATGAAGGAGAGATTTACTGCAAACCAGGGAGATGCTTGTTTTATCTGCCCCTCAAGTCAAAGTGTTTCCTTAGGAAAAAAAAAACGACATGGATTTCATGCTAGTTACTTTCGTACTTGTCCTAAGATCCTCTAGACCTCAGTGTTTAGTAAGTATAAATATGTAAAACTACATACTCTGGGAGGTTTTTTAAGAGTGTAGGTAGGGAATAGGGATCTTGCGTAGTTAGCAAAGAGGAATGCCAGGTCTGCAGCCTGCTCTAATTCTGCATGGAAGCAAGGCATGTCCATGTGTAACATGGAATCTGCTTAGCTGCTCTCTTACGATACTTTCCTCTAAAACTCTATGTTTTCAGTAAGGTAATAAATTTGCAGGTTACTTAACTTAGTGTTATGGATGGTGTGTGATCCGGAAACTGTCTCCGTGTGAGAATATTGGAGATTCCCAGCAGGTTTGAAGCCCTGAAACCAATTGTCAGTCTCAGGTGACTCCTGTCCTAATGTGTTAGATGTTATCTCTGAGGTACACTTTTCTAGATGATGGTTCTGGAGAGAAAAAAAGAAAAAGTGCTGAAGTGAGTTTTAAGATGAGAAAACAAAACTTCTGGGAAATAATACCCCTCAGCATATGGTCAAGTCATTACCTCCAAATATATGTATCCATCTTAGCATGGAACAGGATAAATAGCAGTTTGATAGATGTGTTGAAGATTGTAGAGATTTACTTTAATTTTTTTCTAGATCTTCAGTTTTAAGGCTCAGGCTTCCATGAAATTTTCTTGGAAGCCAAATAATGCTTGCATAGATGCAGCTGAGGCATCTGTATGCTTATTTAATTTTGTTTGTTCTGTTTTTACTTCCATAATCATTTGGTACTTACTGGATTATAGTAACACGTCAGAAACTCAAAGTGTATTTGCAGATTAGATTAGCCTGTCACATTCTTTAAGACGGAGTTTTCTTCCTTTTGCTTTTAGGAAGGTATTTCAACGCTGGATCAGCTCCATGATGCTGGTTCTTCAAGTTCACTTTTGCAGCCGATTTCTGCAGATATGGGTGTTCCTCTTCCTGCCAAGAATCTCATGTTCAAGGAAGGTGTATTATCTGAATGGAATGGATGGGCCCCTTCCTCAGTTTTTTTCAACCACACCTAAGGAACAGGTCAAACAGAGGTTCTTGTGCATTGATCACTAAATGCCTTTCTTCTATTACGGTTAATTCCTAGTGCCAACCACTAAGAAGTGTACTGCTGCTGCAGCATAACCTGTGTAAAAGTAGTGTTACAAAAATGTGTTGTGTTGCAGTATTGGGGAAGTACTTAAACTGTCTAGAACTTGTTACTCATTACTGCATATCTTGCTGCAACAGAGAGCTTTTTAGCTGTCAGCACTATTTTTATCTTGAGACAATCTTTCTTTTATAACTAAACATGCCCTTTCTAGGCTTTCTGATGATTGTTAAATTTCTATGCTGTCACCACAAAATTGCAATAGTAGTTTTCTATGTTCGTTACTCAGACATAAATTCTGTTTAGTTTTGTACTGTATTACTGAAAATCTTTCTGTATAAAGGTAAGAGATTTGGCTCTTCCTCTGAAAGCTCAGTGATACCAACTGATTAAATAAAAGTATCATGATGATATGGGGCATTAAGGATTGTTGAATTCTGTAGTTCAGCTTAACGGTGGGGCCTTGACAAATCAGTACAATGGAAAGAGAGAGGCTGAGTTGGTGCAGACATGATGTCCTGCTGATGACCTAAGGCCACTTGGAAGGTGAGTGGTGCACATCCATCTCTGTCAGAATTTGATGGAGGTATGGAATTGTGGAGGGTCTGAGGTGGTTATCTCTGTTTGCAGAGTTCTTAATAGGTTCATCTTACTCTTGGATGAAACCAGGAGTGTCTGAGATTTGATCCCACTGGGACTCTTTTGCTGTAATTTGAAGCTGGTGGTCATTCCTGTGGGCAAACTCCTATTGTCATAAATTGAGTTTAAGGTAGAGAACTAGTTCTGTCCTGTTGATTAATGTTTGAAAGAACAGAGCTCTTGATTTTTCACATCAGTTATTAGCAAAGGAAGATAACACCAGAGGATGTGAAGACAGACTTCAGTGAATCTGTGTTCCTTGAACTATTAGCTGTTGATCATGACAAAAATTAACAGTAAGCTGTTTCATCTAAAATTGTGTTCTGGCTCTCTTTGTAGGGGATGATGTATGTAGCATGATTTTACTTTGTTTATATTAGGTATTAACAACTTCTTGCCAGCTTAAAAAAGTCTGTCCCATTTAGCACATGAGGAGAACAAGCAATGTAGTCTTAACACTTCTCTGCTAGCTCCCTTCTTTACTAGAATTGCCTTGTTTTAAATAGTCATAACTAGAAATGAGACTTAATCATCCTGTCATTACTATCCTGCAATACATAATGGGTCAAGGATTTGTGGCACAGATGGTGCTGAACAGCAGCAAGGAGAAAAATGGCAACATTTGGGTTTGTATGGTTTCATTGCTCTGCATGAAAAAAACATGTCAAAAGCTTGAAGAGGACAAATGTACCGTTCTGGGTTAATGCAGTGACTTAATTTACAACTGTGAAGATTCCATTTTTTTTCACTGGCTTTATGTACATTCCTGAAGTGTAAGCATAGAACTTGTGCTCTAAGAAACTGGAAGTCTGTAGTACTTCAGTTTGCTCAGTGCTGCTTTCTTACATCTGTTTTGTTCTGGAATTTTACCAGCAGCAGCTGAACTTGGCACTCTGCATGTATCACAGCTACATTATCCATATGAAGTTGATCATTTACACTACAGTGACTTTTTGTACTGGACATACATACTTTCCATAGCGGTTTTTAAGTTGCCTTATTTCCTCCAAAGTAAATTAAAGATGAATTGGATGTCAATCTGCTATAAATGGCTGAAAAAACATTTACTGTGAGAATTGTTATATGGAGATTAAGCCAATACCTAGCACTGTAGAGGAATTAAGCAGTAGGTGATGGCTTACACTTTCAGGGCTATAGATGTTACTTTAAGTGCTACTGTGAGCTGCAGTAGGTGAGCTAGTTTGCTGTATTGTACTGAATCTTGCCATGCGCTATCCATACTAGTATGTAAGGTGATGATAGTGCAAGTTGTATGGAAGTTTGAAAATAGATGAAAACTTACTGTTCTCACTGCATATTCTTCAGTGTTGCTAAGTGAAGGATATCCTTTGTTACTAGGTTGTCTAAAGTAAAGTTTCTAAATAAAAATAGTCTGCTCCTCAGAGTTGATTAATACCCATAAATCTTACAGTTAATGGTGAGAATTCCATATGTGTTGCAGTTTTTTAGAACTCAAGCCACTCTAATTAAGGAGCTTTGACACTAGTTTAGGAGCTTAAATATTCAAGTCTGCATATCTGAAGTTTACTGAATAAATTACAACCAAAGAAGTCTATTGAAATTCCTGAAACTACTACAGCACCAGTGCTTGAGATGGTCAAGAGGCTTCAAACTATGTGACTTTTGTTTTAAATGTGGTGTAAAAACACAGCAGGTCTCAAAGATCTTCGTACCAAAAGAATCTATTTTATATTGTAATGCAAATAAAGACAAATTAAATCAATTTCTTCAGGTAGTTTTATTGACTGTGGGGAAAATCACATGCGTTACACATTGTAAAGCTGTTTTAAGTTTCTGTTTCAGCAAGATTTTTAACTTGCAGAAGACAGCTTGGTTTTGTGCTTTGGCACAACCCAAGTGGTTTTGAAGCTAGATGGATATACCTGAAGATGTTCAGGATCCAGCTAAGAAGTGTGTTACATTTGTTTTCAGTTTTTTTGATCATGACTTATTGCACTTTTTTCTTTTCCTTCATTGTCCTCAAATTTTCCCTTACTTTCTTGTTCAGTGTTTCAAATGGTTTGTATTTTGAGAGTTCTAAGTACAACTGTAACTGGATACAGTTGTGCTGTTCTAGTGTGACATTGTTAATATTATCCATTGAATTGTACAAAGTCTGTGTTCAATTAAATTATTGACACATGTAACAAATGTTTACAAATAAACTGTGGTGTAGGTCAAACCATGCGCAGAATCCTTCTCATGCAGTGGTTTTATTCTTGGGCACAGCTCTAAAATGTCACTGTCACCATAGTGCTCAAGCCCAGCAAATGTCATTGAAGTATCTTTTCCCAGTACCCCTGCAGTTCTGCAGAGATGCAGTTTCAGCAGTGGAAATGCTCTGTTCTAGTGTAGTCTTTCCCATCCCATGTATTTCACCTGTGAGGAGAAGGGGAAGGATGTGTGTGTGTGCCCCATCTCCTCCAGCCAATCTAAACCTGTAGTTTTGGATGCTGGGTATTTGAAGGCGCTTTTTTGTATGGTGTATTACCTGTTTGTTTTGGCTAAAGACATTTTTGACTAGGAACTTGAAAGAAATGAGACCAAAATTGTTTATGTAAGGTAATGCAGGCTGAGGATTCATTTTAGCCATATAACTGCAATGAATCTGATGTCAATATAAAAAAGAAATACAGACCTAGATGGTGAAAGAAACCAAATAACCTCCTCCTTGTGTTTAAACCTTCCTTTATTCTATCCTGGATTTTCTTGGGAATGTGTATGTAACTGCCTTGTTCTATGTTTTTCATCTTCACCATTTGTTCTACTTGTAAACTCCCAAAGTGTGTCTCTAGCTTTGTCTTTGTGACAAAGCTCAAGGCTCCTTTTGGACCACAAAGAAATATATCTGGTTTTATTCAGCTGCAAGCTAATGTTAATCCTCCCTCCAATCCCCCAGAACAAAGCCAAGCTTCTAAACTCTTCTTAGAAAGGCCTTTGATAATCAAGATTGCTTTCTTAGGAGCTACGTGGTACAAAAGATGTCTTTTGGAAATGGTCCTCCTGGTGAGGGCAGGCTGGGACTGGGCAGGGTGTAGCAATTGAGCTGGGCCTGGAAATAAAGTCCTTGTGGAGCTGCAGTGAGGTGCTCAGCTCGGGGCTCCATCTGGTACACATGGAGCTGAGTGATGTGACACAATCTGCAGGGCTTAGATGACTCCTCATGTGCAAATCCTTTGTCCTTGATTCTGCAGAGCTGCACAGAAGTGAATCAAAAGTATCACACTGAATAGGGTCATGGAGGCATTAGTTTGTGACAGTTTTAATAAATTATTATATTCAACTGGGGAATAATGGAAATGAGAAGAAACTGTGGTGAGGAGGGGGGAAAAAAAAATAGTCTAAAGTGTTGGGAGAAGGGGGGAAAGCATCTTTCCAACATATGTTCTAGCGCTTGCTCTTAATAGAAGAAAGAAAAGGAAACACATCTCTTAATTACCAGTGCTCAGGGACCATTCTTTACTTACCCCTGTCAAAAAAATAAAGGAAAGAAGCTAGACACAGAAATGAGAAGTGCCAAGGTTGTGAGCAGACTGGGAAGTGGGGAGTAGAAATAGAATTGGAAAGTACTCTGATAGTTTATTTTTGAGCTTTCTGAGCTTCAAACAATCAGCATGAATTGGCCTGGATTGTATGTTCACAGGATGTGTTAAAAAAAAAAGTGTTGAAAAAGTGTATGAAGTATTACTCCAGTCATTTGTAAGTTAATTCTGCTCGAGTAGCTGTCGTACTCTGAAGCCATCTGCTTGTTTAACTGCACCACAGTGTGAGTGATGCAGTAGGACTTAACCAGATACGGGTTTCTAGACACACAAATGTCCTGTAGGTGTCAGCACTTCTCTTGCTATTTTCCTGACTTCCAGCAACAGGAGTAGCAGGAAAAAACAGTGGATTGTTTTTCGGTTGGTTGTTTTTTTTAAAATTAAAAGTATTCAAGTGGATGTTCTTTGCTAGTGAACACTATTAAAGCAAAGTTTTATATAATTCACAGGCAGAGCTCTCCTTACTGGATAAAGAGGCTTCAGAAAACTGACTTGGTTGAAATGCCACTTACAGAATATCATATAGCTGTTTATAAAACTATCTAAATAATAGGACTAAGCCTTTGGCAAATATTGAAACAAATGACATTCACTAGTTGTAATGTGCTCTGCCATATGTGACAGCATCTCTCAGGTTAAGCATTAGCTCCTGATTGGCAGGGTTCTGACTTTTGAAGCAGTCATGAACCTCAGGATGAGGCATGGGACTTATATACAACTGGGTCACATTCATGTTTGTTCATCTGCTGTAAATCCAACAAGGGCAGCCTTACTCCAACCCAGCCTTCCTGAAGTCCAGCTCTGGAAGGGTGACCCAGCAAAGAGTAAATGTGTGTGACTCCAGTGTCTGAGCAACATGGAAAATTTTGGTTTGAGACACCTTGGAAGCAGAAAGAGAAACATGGTTTAACCCAGTGCTGTTAACAGAAGATTTATTTTATAATTGTGGTTGGGAGGATGGAAGAGTTGATATAACCATCTTTTTAATGCATAGGAAGAAAATAGGCATGGAGCACACTCTCTCTTGGACCTCAGCAGCCTGGCAAGTCTGATGATATTAGCATAGCCATTTGATTCAGAAAGAGATTTGAGATTTGTGTTTAGAAGACTGCTGAAGCTCAGTTTTGTAGCACTCTGTTTTTCTTGCTCTAGATTGATCCTAGTTAGCAATTTGTCTAGGCTGTCTCTGTATTTCTGACCTCATGAATTACTGAAGAGCTCTTTTCCTTATACTTGTTTCCAAGGCAGTCCAAGAAAGTATTACTAGCTGAATTTCCATATGGCAGTTTCTAAAGTATTAGTTTCTTTGGCTAAGGAGTGTGATTTTGTTGGCTCATATTCTTCATTAGACCAACACTTCTTGTCCTCTTCCTAGAGAGCGGATGTTGCAACTATGCAGAATATGTTCCGAAGGGACTGAATGGGTGTCAGTGACAAAACTGAAGATTTATCCATGGTAGCACATGTGATAATATTTCAGAAGGGGAAAGGAGATAGTGCATTTTCATCTCTAATCTTCAGCACAGATGCATCTGAGATCCATTATTGAACAGATGGCAGGATCTATAATTCAAGTGTTCTGTGCACTTGTCTTCAGGATGCCTGTACAGGAGGTGAAGGTGCCATAAGGTGTGAGTGAAGCAAGATAAAATAGAACCAGTTCCTCTGGACAAGATCATCTGGAGATTATTTTTTTACTTGAGCTTATGCATTGAAATTATTTATTTATCTATGTCAAGCCTGCAGATTGAGTTGGTGAAGCCAACAGCGCTTGAGGAGGTCACTAAACTTGTTTTCAGTGAGGTGAGTTGGGCAAAGGCAACCTGCTCCTTGCGAAGCCAGCAAGCAGTGAAGAACTTGGTCTTGGCTACAAAATAGACTGATGAGGCTGCATAAATACATGAATTGTCCAAGTCAATTTTTACAAGCAGGCCTGAACATGCTGAAAATGCTGATTTGCTGAAAGGGACCTACATGGGCCTGAGAGGCCTGGATGTGTGCAATGGATCCTTTTCTGTGCAGCAGAGACATGTCTCCTGGGCGCTTGGTCCCTGCTCTGAACTTGGTGTGCCACTACTCTGAAGTAGTATGATCTGCTTTGCTGTAACTGGTATAATTCATATAAATAGCTACATATTATGGAATGAAACTCTGAAGCCAGCAATTAGGAAAAAAATAATCAGCATGCCATGTAGGAGAATTGTTTATAGTCCTGGCTCTGAGTCGAGCAGAACAGCTGCTTTGTTTATCAAGGGGAATATCTAGTTAGCTTTCTTAGGATGCAGAACAAGCAGTTACTTTTTTTGTAAACTGATTTTTAACTCCCAGCCAGTGGGACCAGTGTGCTGCTGATACTGGAAAAGCATGAGTTGCTGCCTGGCAGGGCTTTAAAAGATTGCAAACAGCAGGTAGGACTTCTCCAGTCCTACAGAGAGCAGCCTTGCCTTTTAAAAAATGAGACTAATCTATTGCAGACAAGTGCTGTTGTATCTGATTCTCCTAGGGTAAGAGTCAAGAGCAGCTACCCAGGAGCTCTCGATTTTTAGAAAAATACTTTTCTAAGGTATTTTAGAAAATTACTTTTATTTTCTAAACACCTGCTCTCCCTTCCTACCTGTGTGCATGACTGCATCTCCATCTGCAGAGAGTGGATGAGCTTGGTGTGGAAATTTAAATTTCTGACTGCAGCTCCTGGCTTGGCTTTTCCTTTGTCTTGCTTTTCCTTCATCTTTGCAAGTGCCCCTGGGCAGATGTGGCCCTGCTGTGTGCTGGTGCAGTGCCTGGTCCCTCACTGCCCACTGAGGACCCTGGCAGGTGCTGGTGTGCTGTGCCTGGCAGCCTGAGCTGCACCCCCCTGGCCAATTGCCTTTTCTCAGGAATGATGAGTCCATACTGTTCAGAGCCCAGCTGCCAACAGCTGTGTGTGCTTGCAGTCAGTGTTTGTACATCCACGGGGTGAACACCATTGCTCCCTTTGTGTTTAAGAGGGACCCCTGGACCTCGTCAGCAGTGTCCAACCCCTTTGGACCATCCCACATTAGCAAAACAAGGCTGGATTCTCTGCTGCCCTTGCAGTGGGGTGGGGGTTGCCTGGCTTGCTGCAAACCCAAGCTGGTGCCAAGGCCTGATGGATTATTTTAAGTAATTTGTAGACAGGTGTCCCCTGGTTATGCTTTGCTTTTTTTGTGGGCCAAAAGTCAGGTAATGTTTTGTGGGAGGAGGGAAGGAGAGAGAGAGGGGAAGAAATGATTCTTAGTACAAGGATCTTATTAGGATAAAAACCACAATAATTTTTAATGCTCCTAATAGATTTCCATTTGCTTGAGTAGAAAGCAGCTTAGGTGGATTTCTTAAAATATTTATATGATAAGCATAGTTTGATTAAATGCTATGTGGTCCGCTGCTGAAGTGTTGCCATGATGGAAAAAATCTCTTTTGAGATCAATTAGTGTGTGCTGAGATCAATTAGCAGTGCTGATGAGATGATTCAGGGAAAGAAGCCTGACAATGAGGTACCTCTGGGCTCTTAGCAAGGCTGCAGGAAGGGAAGAGTAGAAATGGTAGCACGCAACTGAGGAGACTCACAGGAGTTTTATTGCTGTTGCTGCTGCATTCTATGCCAGGACTGTTAGGCCAGGACTGCTTTTGCAGATCTTTCCACTCCATTACCTCTGGCCCTGCTGTCAAACTCATGACTTGCTCTGTGTTCGTATTCCAGCACAAAACAGCTCTTTGGGAAGGGTTTTTCCCCACGACAGAGCTGTGCTGTGTCTGTCAGCTGAGGGTCCTCTTGCACCTCACTGCTCACTCCCTTTCCCACTCACAGGGCCTTTACCTTGCTGGACAAGAAGAGATGGAGATCGAAGGTGTCCCAAACTTTTCCTGTGCATCTTGGGGTCCTCTCAGATGGCCTCAGAAAGGTCTGTGCAGGGACCCATGGTTGGAAGGGACAGCTGGGCCACTGGTGTGTTTAATAACCAGCAGAGAGGACTCTGAAAGAGCCATACTGTCTGTAAGAAGAAATGGTGTCTCCTGAAGGTGTGCACTGGGAACAGAGGCTTTCAGAGCTGCAGAGCTTATGTAGCTATTACGTTTGAAAAGGTTGCTCTGTGCACAACAAAAATTAAATGACTGATGTTGTCAGAAGCCTTGCAAAGGGTTAGAAGGGGGGTTATATGCATGGAAAAAAATGCAGCAAGCTTATTTTTAATTCTGTGGACTCTTTTTAATTGTTGTATTTGCATCTCTGAAATAAATTTTTCCAATTATAATCGCTACAAAGTTTTAATTTTTCTGGAGCAGGAAATCAAATAGCATCTCAGGAAGAGGACAATTGTTTTTGAAAGAGGAGATGCTATTCTGAAATAGGGTTATTTTTAACCTGGCATTAGGCGTTCCCATGGGGCATTACACTGCCATACCTGAGCTGCTGGTCACTGCTGGAGCATTGCTTGCCCCTTCTGCTGTCCTCACATCGTCTTACAGGTTTCAAATGCTTAAATCTTGCTTTGTCATATATTATGGTCCCTGAGGTTTAAAAATGGAGCTAAATTAATAGCAAGCTTCAAACTGCCAATCCAACTTTAAATGCATGTGAAGGGAAAAATGACAGAAAATGTTCAGGTGCTTCAAAGAAGTCATCAGATGAGCTTACCTGTCAAGGGTATATTTAATCATCATATATGTCTGGTAAAGACTGTAGCTATTCTCCAGAGTCAGGCTTGGCTTGGAAAAAAAAAAAAAGATTTTGCAGAACTGGACTCCTACCCCCAAACTAGCTTGCACTTTTGCAGATAAACATATTGCAATGTACTGACATAGGGGATACAACCAGCCCTTCCTGTGTCCCATCCTGTACTCCTCAGAGGTTGGACACCCTGCAGTTTGCTCACTGTGCAAAGCTGCTCTGTGGAGACCCAGCTCTGTGCAGAGACTGGCCCAGCTCAGCTGATTTCAACCTGATTTAAGGGATCATTAAGAAGGAGGTTTTAGCATCTGGGTTCACCTGGTTGTGAGTGAAAGCAATAGAGAGGGCGAAATGGAAACCATCAAAGCGATGGCTTCATGGATAGCATGGCCACAGATGACTGCTGGGGTTGAGATGTAGCATGTTTGTGTTCCTGTTCCTTCAGTTTTTATAGTCTTTTTCTTAAATGTTTAAAAGGAGAGGGAGTGAATGGTGTACTATACTGAAGTAATACTGGATATTACTTCCACTTGGGAATATTTCCTGGAGGATTTTGGCTTTCCTGGAGGATTTTGGCAGCTGCAGTGAGCCAGTTTGATGTCTTCACTTCTCTGACACCCAACATGTGCACACAGCAGGGAGATAGAGAGGTTTCCTCTTGAGTTTCATTGAACTCCAGCAAAATTTGTACATCCCCATTCTGAGCATGGTTTGTATATATATTTAAAATGTCCACTGTGAGGATATATATCTATCAACTCCTTGCCATGATCCTGTAACCAGATACCTAATGGTTCCCTGGCTTCAAAAGTCAGTCCCAAGAAAGTGTTTTCTCCAGTTTTCTGGGACTATAAAGCAATAGCAGCCTTAGCACGTTTTACCTCAACAAAATGGTCAAAAATTGCTTTTAGGGAATGTTGTGCAATTTTTACCTGCCCTCATGTGAATGATTGGCACTGGTATTTTATACTGTCAGCTGAGGCTCCTGAGTCAGCTGATTAATTTACTGACTTATTGCTTTGCAGAAAAATGAAAATGTCCCCAGAGTGGATTTACTTTTTCATGCAGTGGGTAGGGGGAAGCTATGGTGCTGCCTTTGGACACATGCTTTGGAGCAGCTATGGAAAATGATCCAAGAGTAAATTTCCTTGCAGTGGATTGTTTGAAAAGGCTGTGGAAATTTATGCCTGTTATTTTTGGGAGGAAAGATGTAATCACCAAATGTATTTAAATTTCTTTGTCTTGATCTTTCTAAAAAAGCACTGCAAAGGTGGAGGGCTGAGTGAGAAGCGGTGACATCTTTCACAGCCCCTCTTTGCTCCCTGCTATGTTCACGGTAAAGAAAAACACGTTAAGTTGGGCACAGGAGCTCAACTTCTGACATAAGGACTGCTGCCAGCTCCTGCCAGCCTTTGCAAATTGTTTCTCTGCCTCTCTTTTTTTTGTCAGAGAGACGCAAATGCAGTGTCCCTGGCCTCACTGAAGGCTGTGAGGACTTACTGCCATCACCTCTGCAGACCCTCTTATGGAACACATGGGTGCTGTGAGAGCATTTCTGGTCCTACAAGTGCAGCAGAGGGAGCCTGGCTGGACTGGTTCTGTGTGTTCTCTTCTGGGGATGCTTCAGCACAGCTCGTCCATGGGCCAGCTGTGCTGAGCTCCCTTCTGCCAGGGTTAAGCTGCAAGAAAGCCACTAGCTTAATTTGGGCTAGATCTTTGCTGGGGAAATCACAGGTTCTGTTTCTTTCCATCAGAGGACTTCTGCAAGGCTGGGCTGGAGGGCTTAGCAGCAAACCTGAGCACCCTGACCCATTTAATAACAACCTAATTCACTTACACAGGGCTAATCAGGACTAGCTGGGGTTGGGGACAGCCAGTCTGTGACTGCAGGGATCTTGCACCCTGTTGTTCAGCTGCTCTTGTGTTGCCTGACTATCAATCATGCCAACACCGTGGATGTAAAAAGCAAGCACGGCCCTTTGCAGGCGCTCTCTCAGGTTACCATCCCAAGCTGCATTGCACTGTAATGTATCCCTGCACACCCCAGTTATGATTGTGGAAGGGGATGCAGAAGTCTGGATGCTCGAGCTACAGTTCATTACCCTCATTTTCTGCATCTCTGTTGTGTTAACATGAGCTACAGGGGAGTGAAAGAAAAGAACCGAATAGTTGGCTTTGGATATTTAGAAATTGGAGGAGTTCGTTCATATCTGTCCCTGGGATGTCCCCAGTCTCACACATACACAGCAGGAAGCATGCTCTGGAATTTCATAGCACCGCCCATAGCTGTCTGTGTCCAACAACCCTGATCTAGATGCTAACGTTTCTGTAGGTAATGAGTACAGTCACCCGGATCCCAATAGACTTTTTATCTCCTTCTCCAAACAAATATAAATTCCCATGTAATTATGAAGTCATCATGCTAATTACAGCCATGGGAAAAGGTTGTCCCAATCTGCCAACAGTTCATCCACATTGCTAAGGCACATGTCAGGCTCAAGAAGAATTAATTTCACTGTATTTAGTCATGTTAGCATTTCTAGGCTTTATTATTACAGCAGCACAGGCACCTTCTGTTAACTCATTGTACTGGTGTGTCTGCCACACGTGGGCTTGGGGTTTCAGTGCTCAGTGGCTCACAGAGGCTGCCTGTGAATGGGTGATGTGGGGAGCAGGCTCAGGACAGAAACTGCAGTTTTGAGGGAAGGAAAGAACACTTAAACCAAATGAAAATGGATGAAGGCCTTCCATTGTTTGGGATATCTTATTAATATTTAGAAATAGAGCTCCTAGCTCCAAAGTTGCAGAACCATGCTTTGTACCAAGTCATTCTGCTGCAGGCTTATCTAAGTGGGGCAGGCAGCAATGACTGTGACTGCATTGTGCCTTTTTATTTTTAAATAAAAACAGGTAGGCCACCAGTAGCTTTGCTACAAGCAATATATACCTTCTTACTAATAATTTAAAAAAATATGCTTCACCCACGAAGGGGGCATTTTTAAGGAGTTATAACAAGGTCAGAGAGATCCTGCAGCTGACAGTGTGATGTTTGCATGGTACCTGCAGAACAGAGCATTACTGCTCTAGAATTGATGGAGACCTTTTCCCCTCAATTTACCCCTTGCCTGGGTTGCTGCCAGAGCTTTTGCCAGGGCTTGAGTCAGCAGGAGGTCAGCTGTGGGTGAATGGAGCGAGATGCCTTGGGAGATGTTCCAGCTTTGCCCTGCCCCTGTACTGGGCTGTGTCTAAAAAGCACCAAGCCTCAAAGGAATGAATTTGCTGTAGATTTGCAAACTTGACTGAACTTTTAACTTTAGTTGCCTAGAAAGCTACTGGAAGGTTGTTCTGCACCCTGCATGGCAGGGACAGCCTTGTCTTTGGTGTGAAGAGCTCTCACGTAACGTTGCCTGCTGCTGTCGAAACTTAGGGATCTAATGGATAGTTCTGGGAAGCTGCTAGGGAAGCTGGGTGTGTGTCTGTGCAATGTACCACATATGTGTTCCTTTCTTCTATACCATCTTTCCCTTCTCTGATGTGTTCCCCTGCCAAGTGCCTCAGGAGGAAATGCTCTCAGGTGAGTTTGTGTGTGAAATGCAGAAAAGGCTCCTCCCTTACCACCCTGTCAGAGACCCTCCTGGGGGATCCACAGTCTGTTTCTGTCAGATGCTTTTAAGAGAGAGATCTCAAGTATATAAATTCACAGCATAAAATCATTTTTGTCCCACTTGATAAGCTGATAAAAATACACTGGTATGCTGAAGAGCAAAGACAAGAAGAGAGGTGTTAATGAATAGGTTGGAGCTAATTAAAATCTAAATCTGGTAACGCTGTGGAAAAAACACAGCTTTCTGAGCTGGGCGCTGCCTCATTTCAAGGAAGATGATCAAGGCATGATTCTCATGAAGTGACTAAAATTGACCAAAGTGGTGATTGTTCCACATGCTATCAGACATGCAGCATTTAGGTGTCCAGCTAGCATGAGTCCTCTCAATCTGAAAAAAGTTGTAAAATATTTTAGAAGCCCCTATGTTAAGGGATTTTTGTCTTTGACTGTAGAATCAGCAATTTGTGCTCCGATCATGGGCCAGAAGTAGGTTTTCTAAAACACAAAAATGAGAATCAAGCATAGTTACATGGCGCCAGGAGGAAACACCAAAATCCTTTTTATCTGTGGCATCAATTATGCAGCAAGTCAACTTTCTGAAACTTTCAGCAATAAAAAAATGGTTAATTGCATTGCAAGCAGCAAAGACTATAAAACATCAATTCACAGTCCAGATCCTTCTTCTCTTAACTTCAAAGAACACAAATTATTTTAAGAAAAGGAGAACTGACTTTTGAAGATAATCTTTTCTTCCTCACATTCCCCAGAACTTTCTCTCACAAATTCTTTAAATACTTTGCACAGCCAATTAAAATTATTGTTATAACAATTTATTATGGTTTAGCACGAAAATACACAAGTGGGCATTTCACCAAGTGGGACTGTAATGGCATGAAACATGTAATTGTGCTTGGAAGAAAGAAGTGAAAAGTTGCAAATATGTCTGTGTGATATTCCTAAAAGGGCGGGTCAGGGAGACACCCTTTGAGCTCTTGAATGGATTTGGCTGAAAGCACTCAGGAAGGCAGCAAGGAGGTTACCAAAACTGAGCTGGGGCTCTCCAGGATGAAGAGCTGTGTGAATGCTCAGAGCATGAAGCAGATCTGAAACACTTGTCTGAGTATGGGACTAAGATTGTTACTGATGAACAGTATTTTGTCATAGTATTTTGAAAGTTTTACCATAGTGTCTGCAGACTTCAGCTGAGCTTCGTGGCATTTTGCTGTCATATTTAATATTTACTTCTTTCACTGTAATTTTTTAACCTCCTAGTGTGATTTTGTGAACCAGCTGCCCTGCACTCAACTTGATATTTTTATCAGGCCATCCTGGTGGAAGACTATTCCCATAAGGGGAAATAAAACTCAATCCAAATATATGAAGCATAGTCATGTTATAACAATTTATATCTTTAAAACAGTTTAGACTGTTGTAGGGAGGGCCTTAGTATGGCTTGTATGTTTATTTTATGCACAGGAACATTAACTGGTTTTAGTTGCGTTAGCAGCTCTGTATGGAGCTGCACCTCTGCGAATGTAATGCAGAAAGGATTGGAGGGTTTAGTACCTGCCTACTAAAAGAGTTTTATTTAAGTGACTGTCTTCCCTGGCATTTAATCCATGCCTAACACCTGCTGCCCTGATGCTGGTGTTGTAGTTCTCTACAAAGTATTCAAGATTTGTACAGAGTGCTGGGATTTCTGTAAATGGATTTTAGTTATCTGCTCTGAAGAGGTTGAAAAGACACTGAATTAGACTCTGGAAGGGCTGTTCTTATTCTTACAGATCATTTGAGCGTGATGCTCACTTTTTCCAAAAAGACAACTACTTGAGATGAAAATTTAAAGAATAATGCACTTTTTGTATTTTGAACGAAGAAAATTAAAACAATCCAGATAATATTTTTAGACACAATTTTAGACACAAGCTTTTCAATCTTTAGAACTTTATTCATTTGCATTGCAAACTGTGCTTTCTTATGTGTTTGAAGCAGTAGTAAGTGCTGAAAATCTAGAAATATGTTTGTGAACTTGATTAGCAGCCAATGGTCTGTTGGCAACAGTGATACTTTTATATTTGCTGCCACTGAATGCTGAGCTGAGAAAGGCCATTTTCAGCACAGAGGTTTCCTGCACATATTTCACTACCTGTATGTCGTGTCTTGAGTGGTGATGTTGGAATGAAAATCCATCATGACAGTTCTGTTAAACCCCGCTCACAGTGTGAGCTGAGCTGTGGCACTGCTGTGCTCTGTCACTGAGAGCTCAGCCTTGGGAAACTGTAATTAAAACATCCCCATGCTGGGCTGTCAGGCTGATGTAGGGTATTTCCTGTTGTGGCCAGAGACGAAACCATGCAGCTTTCCAGATTTCATGTGCCGTCAGAAGTGAGGTGCAGGGGAGGGCAGGGTGTCCAGCAGGGAACAGAGGTGGCAGCCAGGAGGCTTTCCCGCTGGGATGGGGCTGTTCTTTTTCCCAGTACAGGCAGGAACAGAGACTGCTCCTCTGTAAGAAATAATGTCCAGTGTTAGGTGTTTCTCTCAGGGGGATGCCACATGCTGTTCTCTGGCTCCTACTTTGAGCTCAGTTCAGCCCTCACCTGCCACAAACAGCAGCGTAACCTTCAGTGAGCCTGGGCTGCTGCCTGCCTTGGGCAAAGGGAGGGGAAACCAACTTCTCTGGTGGGTTTTGGAGCAAAGCACACAAATGTTTTACTGGGCAAGATGTTTGCGGCCTCTTGCTGCTGTTGTGCCTGATGCCCTTTGGGTTTTTCTAGCATCCTCAGGTGAGAAAGAGCAGTGGATAGAACAGCATCACATACATACATTATCTGGTCTGTGTTTTGACTGTGCTTCCTCTCTGCAAAGCTCCCTACCTTGGGATTTATGCCTGAAAAATTTTTGTAGGAGAAATGCAGTCGACAGTTTGTGCTTAGGAGTATCAAAAGTTTCATTTCAGTGTGCTGTGAGCCCTAGGAAACAAAAAATCACTTGAAGGTCTTCCTTTGATCGTATTTTATTTATTCTGAAATACATAGAATTTCACTTCTGCAGCCTGTCATCTCAAACTCTGAAGACTGAAATAGTTTTTGCAACTGCCTGGCCAGCTATGGAGGAAGAGATCCAGCAGCCCTGCCCTACATATCTCCTGCTGTGCTGCAAACCTCTCACAGGTGTCCCCCATGGGCCTGGTTTTTGGCAGCTTCTCCTTTGGCAGCTTTTTCTGAACTATTTGTAGATTGACTCTAAATGTATGCCATTGTGAGATATTTTGCCTATGTTTAAATCTTGGTGGGGGGTGGGAATCCTGCTAAAACAGGTGTTTGATTCAATTCCAAACTGAGCAAGGTTATATTCTTCACTTCACCAGCAGAACCAAACTGCTCCTCTCCTTTAGGTCGTCGACACAACATGAGACAGCTGCGAGCTGCTGTGTGTTCCCCTGTGGATGGCAAAGGACTGCAGGGAGGTTGTTGTAACTAAGTCAATAGGTTTATCTGTTGGAGAGATGTAAAGGGCAAAAAAGTTTTAGCTCTGTGTAATGCCTCAATTTTCTTGGCTTGCTGAGCAGCAGCGCTGTGTCTGAGGCTGATACCTGAAACAATAGTACTTCAGAATAAGAGTAAAGAGCTGGATGAAAATAGAAGGACAGTAGTGATGTCCTAATTACAGTGGTCCCTACCAGCTTCTTAGGGCTGACTCATCAGCTTCACCATCACATCAATGTTATGGATGGTTTTGTGGTGGTCAAAAAGTTCCTTTTGTTTAGAGGAAAAGAGTAAAGTCTGTGTCATTACAATGGCGTGAAATGAAAAACTTGTTTATTTCCTAATTGTGCTGAATGCAAGATTGCTGAAACACTCCAAAGCCAGTGTGGTAACCACAATTGTGAGTTCACCAGGAGCAACCCACCCAATCTGATCTGTGACAGTAAACAAGGCAAAGTGTCTTGGCTTTCAATGCACAGATTAGTTCCAAAAATACCATACAAATTCCTGCATCTGGTAGCTTCAAATACAGCTGGTTTTGAGTAGTTTGGAATGGCTCCTTGGCAGAGAAGATTTCTAAACAGACCCAAAAAATGCACAATATCCTGCCTTTCTGGCAAATATTTGGTTAAATTGGATGTTTTAGGGAATGTGCCCTGCACTGCTGTTGTTGACACAAAAGATTTGCCATTGCAAGTTAGAGGACAAAATGATGGGATGTTTTGAAATCATAGAATCACAGTATGGTTTGGGTTGGAAGGGACCTTAAAGATCATCTAGTTCCATACCCGTGTCACAGGCTGGGACACCGCCAAGATCCACATACCTGTCCCTAGTACAGTTTGCAGTAGAATTTTATCCCACTGTCAGCCAAAATGGGAATTTTTTCCTGCTGTACACTTGAATCAGGGTAAAAGCCCCCACGAATGTTGTTGAATTTGCTGCTGTGGTCATTGCTGTATAACCAGACAGATACATAAATACAAGGTCTGGCTTCAGCTGCTCTGACCTGTATCTATAGGGACCTTTGTAGTCTTAAGTTATTTGGGCACCTGCTGGCAAGATTCAAGCCCGAATTTGTCTTATAAATCCACTGGAGCTTTTAAAACCACAAGAGACCAGGTAGTAGAGGCTGAAGTAAACCCGGAAAGAGAGAATTGGGCAGGCAATGGCTCAAGGTTTTCCAAGCCAAGGACTTGCTTTATGAGAACAGCCTGTACTTAAATACCTCTGCAGAATTGTGCTAGTGAAGAGGGACTAGAATTGTGCAGTGGGAAAGCTTCCAGCAACCTGGGAACTGCTATCAGAAAAAATAAAGATGGTTTTGTCATTCTTACAGGTAAACTGGTTTTGAGGGTAGCTGACTTGAAAATAAAATAGGAAACACTGACACCATCTCTCAAAGTCTTGCTGCATGCATTTGCTCCGCATGCTCTGCCCCTGCCCGCCTGTTCATGTGCTCTGCCATCGTGCCTCCCTGGGCTGCCTCAGGGCAGGACGATCCTGCGCCGCGGCAGCCCAGCCTAGAGGGTGGGCTTGGCAGAGATTCGAGATCTGTTTCTTTTCTGTTTTGGTCTGTTTGGAGAACATATTTGTCTGCTGGCTCCGAGAGCCCGCCCGGACTCAACCCAGCCGAGGGCAGGGAACCCGTGGCGGCAGAAGTTGCGGGTTGTACCGTGGGTACGCTGGCTCAAGGAGTCCCTCCCTGCCGCCACAGCAAGAGAGGAGATTCTTTACATAATGCAGAAGGACAAGTTCAGGAGACACTAAGACTCATGTTTCCTGTCTCTTTTCATTTTTTCCTAAATTCATAATATCCAGGTTAATGCATCCAGGTAAAATGTCTCATGTCCCCACTGGGTTTCTATCAGACAACTTAACTTGGCTTTTCCCACATTTCAAAGGAATTTTTACAGGAAATACCTCAGTAGGTGTTGAGTGTGAAGAATTTATCCTGGAAAGCTTCAATTGCTGTACAAGCACTTCAGGAGAAATGCCTAGAGATTTTGGAAGTAAATGTCATTTCATGTTTACTGTGAGGGTGGTGAGGCACTGGAATGGATTGTCCAGAGAAATTGTGGCTGCCCCATCTCTGGAAGTGTTCAAGGCCAGGTTGGATGGGGCTTTGAGCAGCCTGCTCTAGTGTAAGGTATTACTATCCACGACAGGGGAGCTGGAACTAGATGATCTCTGAGTTCCCTTCCAACCCTAACCTTTCTATGACTAGTAACTGGCTTTATCCAGCCTCTGATAAGGGGATATTTGGCTCCTGAGTATATATATACTTAATAGATATAGACATGACATTATTTGCAGCATGTGGTCAGAGCTCTGTGTGTTCCTGATGCAGCAGCTGAGTTTCTGTAGCTGTGGTGGAAGTGGATCTCAAAGAAATGGGATGGGGGTTCTGCTGCTACAGCTTTTGAGGGGAAAAGAGAGAGAGCAGGTGGGCTCTGCTTGCCAAGGGTTCTTTACCTAGAAAGGGAGCAATTAAGTGACAAAGGGTTTTAGTTATCCTTTGCAAAAAAGCATCATCAAGCTTTCTTCCCTCCAATTCTGTTCTGTGTTTGGGTGAAAACATAAAGACAGTTAAATGAGCTTTGCTAAATCTTTTATAAACCACGCTAGCTGTGGAGAAGGCAGAGGAGTTAAAATAAAGTCTGGCGTTTTCTCTGCAGAGTTTCTTGCAGAGACTCCTACAGATACCGAGGTCTGCAAATCTACGACTCCTAAATGTAGTTGCTCATTTTTGCACTCAGAAATTGTTGCAAGTGGCTCTTTTGAGAGAAATCTCATAGATGCTGAATTTTCCTCTATTCTACCTGCAGCCATTTTCACCCAAAACAGTTCCATCTGAAGTTAATTTTCTTAAATTTTCTCCTTCTTTAAAAAATGCAAGGTTTTTTTTTGTAATTGTGAGAGTGTTTTTAGATGCACTATTTTTTTCATGAAATTCAGTTCAGCTAATTATTTTAGAAGAAACCGTACAAAGAGAAGCAGCAGGCTTTTTGGTACACCTATAAATTTCTTAAATATTCCCATAGTAAGTATAAGTGGTTTGATAAACTACCCCTGGATATAAAACCATGTATGAAAGCAATCCAGGTCTGCATTTTACAGAGATTTTGAAAAAAAGCAAAGGCTGTATGTGCTCAACTGTTGAGGTAAGTAAGTTATATCACGGGTGACAGACAGCTGCATTTCCAATTTTAAGGATTTCACAGTGCTGCTTGGATTTGTTTTGTACTAATTATATTTTATTATATCTGAAATGTCTGTTATCTTTAAATTGTATTAATATCTAAATTCATATTGAAAAGTGTGGCTTATCAGCCTACACAGTACCTTTCACAAAACTGAATTAAATGTCTTGAAAAAAAAATTTAATTCACTTTTATCGAGATGAATGACAAAAGAGCTTATCTCCTCTCTCTGCTTTTTCTCATTTATATTTCTGGATGCTTATTTTATCTGGCTTTCAGGTCCCCAGTGTAGTGGATTTTTCCTGTTTAAAATAAAGCAATCCTTTTGCAGGCAAACAAATGTGCTTCCAAATCAGAAAGGTAAGTATTTGGCTTTTGTGCCTCACTCACCAGTGCTGGTGCTGTGAGGAGGTTGGGCTGGTTTTGTGTTGATCCTGGCAGTGTTGGTGTGTTCAGCAACTGTGCATTTCTGCTATGATTTGTGGCAGTTCAGAATATCAAACATTATCCCTAACTTCGTTTTTTTCAGAATAACCGTCACGAAGCAATGCAGCTTTTTGTGTGCCTCGTTGTTTAACCAGGGCTATAATTTGTGCAGCATGTGTTTGGTGTGGGAAGACAATTTAATGGAGATGTGTTTCCTCCCATTTACAAATCAAACCCTCCTGTTAAACAATGAGTCAAATCACAGGGAGCTTAGGGAGATGCCTCATCTCTCATATCTTTTTTTCTTTGCTGGGTCATGGGTTATTTGAGGCAGCAGCTACGTTTTCCTGTCTGTGTCAGATGGAGCTCAGTGGAGTGTTGGCTTGAATTTCTCACAGAATGATATAAAATGAGCATAGAAGTGGTTTGGACAAAAAGCATAATCTACTTTTCTTTTACCATTGCCTTTCATGTTTACTGTATTTTGAGTATAGTTTGAGGCAATGGTCATAATGAAGATGCCAAACTTTCACTGTGAAATCACTTCGTCCTGCAATCAGACTCTGTACTTGGTGTTTGGAGAGGAATGCAATAGTGTATCTATATTCAAGCTCCTTTTAGCCCTTGGTTTAGATTTAAAACTCTTTAAAGTCCTGGGACCAAAATGCTCTTGTCCATTCTTTGAACTTTCTGTATGGAGAAGATCTATCACAAAGAGAACTTGGACCCACATTTCAGCCAGCTCTGTGCAGGTGATTAAAGATTGCCATCACCAACTGAGAGAACAAACTCATGCAGGGTGTGAATGAACAGGAGTCTGGTTATTACAGTCATCCTATTAAGGTTCGGGGTCCCTTGGGGCAGGTTTTGGGTAGTGCAAAGCAAAGGCGATGTCTCTACCTCACCTTGGTCCCACTGTCCATGGATCACAGTCTGGGTTGACTGTCCCTTGCTGGCATCTCCAAGGGCTTCAGCAGAGCCCTGCTAAAGTTCCTGCCTTGGGGGCACACTGATGCTTCTGGCATCTCTACATGCTTCTGCTTTCTTCTACAGCTCAGTGTGGAGCTCTGAGCTGCCTCATTCATTCTCTAAAGTGGGAGTTGAGCACTCTGGGCTCAACCTGTGTGACCTTATCCACCTCCTGTTTTCTTGAGCTTGGTTTTTTTTCCAGTTTGTAATTTTGTAAATCAGTTTTATTCTTGAGTGATATGAAATCGATATGAAAAGTGAAGTCAATGAAGAGAAGGTCATGCCTCAGGATCTATTTTTAGGGCAGTGCACTTACTGAAGCAGGATCTGTTTGCTCAGGTTTTAGTTTTTTGGGGCAGGAACTATTCCTCTGCATAGGTCTGAGTAAGTATTGAGATGGTGGCACCCAAATTTTGAGTGGGATCTTTAAAGAGTTGTCATTCTTGCTAAAACTGAGACACTCTCAAGTGCTTAGCAGTTGCTGAGGCCATTCAGGGAGGTGTAAAATATATTTGTGTTTGGCCAACAGCAGCATCTTTTTGAGAAAGACGTTTGTGTGACCAAGGAAAAAGGTATGAAGTGCACACGGAGCCAGGAGGAACCACCAGGGGTGAGGCTGTTGAGATCCACAAAGATGACTCTGCTGGGTGATGTTTGTCAGCCTTGCCATCTCCTCTGTGCTCTGTTAAGGAAAGTGGGTTCTCAGAGTCAGAGAAACCACCATCCTGGCTTTGCATATTCCATTCTAAAGCTGCACCTGAAATCATGACCGTGTAAATACACATTTGACAAAAGCACAAGGAAAATTCTCATAACAGTGGTACTGAAATAACAAGATACTTCCTCAAATTTAGCTCCTTGTTCAATATTGACTAACCTGGTCCAAACACACAGTGTCTGGGGTGTTGACACATCAGCCAGCTTGGCAGAACTCCATGTTATAGCCCAATTTTATATTTGTACCTGGCCTACCATTTGATACCTACTGTGCCTGAATAATTTACAATAATTGTGTCAAATTCCCTGATCTCTTAGGACTGATTTGCATGATATGTGGGAACCTTAAAAACTGCAGACCTATTGGAATGGAGTGTCCCAACAGATAAGATTCTGAGTTATTCCTTGATTTCTCATCCTGTAGGTGGTTTTGGTGGATATCTGGATGGGTTTTACTTTGCAGCCAAATCATACTAGAGGTGGAGAGGAGTATTTAAGAAAAGGCTGAGATTCTCAGGTGATATTATTCCAACAGCTCAGGCTATTTAAAAAAAAACCCAAACCCAAACCCAATAAAAAATGCAAAAGGAGACTACAATACTTTGTAAAACCTTGAATGATAAAACAATTATAAAATCAAGATAAGCCCAGTCATGAAAATGCTTGTGAAAAATGTGTAGCATTTATCCTGTCCATGTAATGACCTTATGCCCTACGCACTAGGTAAAAAAAAAAACAAACAAAACGCTTCCAACTTGTTGCTTTGATATCAGAATATGTGACATTTGTTCATCATTTTCTCTATCTGAATTCAGCTAGAATTGACTGAGTGGTTTGCAAGAACTAATGAGAGTTGAATGTCATCTGGGATGCCTAAATCAGGGCCAAGTTATCAGATATTGAGAAGTGCCAGTGTGTCTATTGTGAAGATATTAGCCATGCCCAAAAGTTAACACAATAATTTGGAAAGCTTGTTTGGTGAGATGTTTAAGAGGCAGAGTCGGTGTTTGCTGGCCCAGGACGGTCAGTACATGGGCAGAGCTGTTCATGGTGGGGTCTTTGCCTCCTTATGAAATCAAAGGAGGGGGAGAGAGGCACTGCATTTTGGTAAGTGGGGCCACACCTGAGAAGTCTGTATCGACAGTACTGGGAAATATATTTGGGACTCTGAATTACAGTGTTTGGGTGCCTGGGCATTTTAGGGACTGTAGTGCCTGTGCTGGAGGCTGCTCTTTGGACAGTTCTTGTCTGGAGCTGGCCCTCTGCTGTATTTTTGTTTCTGGAGCTGGTCAGGATTCAAGAAGAGAGACTGCTCCCTATTGCTGCTGTGATCTCTTGTTTAAGACCTGCATGTAGCTTTGAAGCAGAGCCATATGAAGACATCATCATTCTGGTCTCATCCTGGTTTGAGACATCACAGAAGAAAATTAAATAAGGAGATAATATGAAAACTGCTTTACAAATTATACCACTAGTGTTTTGAAGGCAAAGCAATGCAGATAAAATATATGGAGCAATTCCAAATCCATTAGCAGCAGATGTGCTTAGAAACCCCACATCTATTATGGAAATTTGTGGGCAGGTATCCATAAATTGATAAAAATGCGTTCTCCAAGCAATGCTCACAGAGCTGAGCCTGGAACAGTAACGGAGGAGCTGTGCAAGGCATTGGCAATAACAATTCTCCATAGCTATACACAAAGAGAAAAACTTTGAAGGTGGTAAAATCAGAATTCATGGCAATCTAACTTTACAAGGAGAAGTGAATGTTTCACAAGTGCCTATAGAAGAAATTAAATCTGTTTTATGCAGAAATTGGGAAGTAAAAAAAAATCATGAGATATAATCAGAGGTTTGGTCTGAATCACTCCCAAGTGAAAAGCTTTTCAAAGGTATAGCTGTCTTTGCCTTATCAAGCCTATGCTATAGAATAAGGTCTAAACAAAATAAAGAAGCATGTGATGTTATAGATGCAGTAACTACCTGGTCTTGCAGAAGGGGAGAAGGTATAAAAATAATTCTATGGACAATGTTAGCTTTAAAGTAACTTGCTTGTAAAAAAATAGGTTCAGGGTCAACAGAGGACAGTAATATGATAAATTTTGGAATGGGGAATGGAAGATTACTGTGGGTAATGCTGTGAGGTTTTAAAGCACAGAACACACCCTCACGCATATGACCAAGTGACTGAGGCTTGGAAGATTGCCTAGAGTGAGATTTGAATTATGGACACTGCTGAGAAAATTCTGTATGAAGTTGTTTCTGTTGAAGTTAAAAAAAACCCACTCAAAACAGGCATCTGCTGACATACGGGCATGAAAATGTCACTCGCAGGATTTCAGATTAAATTTAAATGAATAAGCTTGTTGTGGATTAAATAAACCAGCAGAGCATATCTGTATGAAATACCAAGAAGTGCAGTTGTTAAAAAAATATTCTTTCCCTTTTCTAATGCAATGCATCTGAGGAAAGAAGCAAACAGACTTTACCATGTTTTTAATTACAGTTGTGTACACACAACTGTTTGAATGGTTTATACAGAATTGTTTCACAGAGGGAAACCAAAACATCTATAACTGAGCTGCATGGAAAGCTGTAAGTGTATAAATCAGGAGAGTTTTATTTGATTCACATGGGAAAAATCTGACTGTGTAAATTCCAGTCTCTTCATATTATATATAAAAGTGAGAAAGGGATGTATATGAAGCAGAGATGTCTCTTTGTATGTTACTTCCAAACCATTAGGAAGTGCTCATTTAAAGCATTGGGGGATCCAGGTACAAGCCTTTGTAAGCTGCTTTTGATTTTGTTAAGTAAGACCAAGTGAAGGACATGGCTGAAGCTTTGCCTGTGAAGCAGGTGGATGAGATGTCAGTGATCACACTGCAGGGCAGGTCAGTCTAGTGTGGATTTATGTGATCTTTCTGCTTGATACAGAATCAAACCTTGCAGAGTTCTTGAGAAGTGCCAGCTAATACAGTGTGGGGACCTTGTTGGGAGCAAGACTAGGGTGGCCTTATGTTTTGAGCTTGAGGGGGATATTGGAGATACTCCCTTCATGGTGTTAGCTATGAACTATATCTTCTTGTTATGTTATGAGTGTAATCTTAGTACCACAAGACTTGGAAGGACTTTTGGGTCTTTTATTCCACTCGCTTTCCTGGGCCATGGCCACAAATGTTAAATCTGAACCTGACAGGAGAACTCAGGGGGGAAGTGTTAGGTTGGCTAAGTCTCAAAATGCTTCTTTACCTCCACTGACCAAGAGGCTCTAGGTGACTGTTTCACACATGAACATTTAGTCTGCAGACATTTGGAATTCAGAGAGAGGAATCTCATCTCTGACATCCACATTAGGGCTGCATAAACTGTAATTCCAGGGTGACTTCCAGCACAACTCCCTTCTGAGAGGAAAGAGGAGAGAGAACAGCAGAAGTAAGAAATTTGACAGCAGGTTCAAGTTCCTCATTTTATATTAAAGTTGGCTTCTGCCTGACTGTCTTCATTTTGCACCTCTTTTATGAGGTTAGTGGGTAAGAGGAGAAATGGATTGTTTTAAGATGCGGTAAGCTGATAAGTGAAGTAAAATGAAAGAGAGCCTCCTCCCAGTTCAGCTGCTACAGATGAAGAAAATCCATCTGGGGGGGGTTTGGCCCCCTTACCAGGGTTTCTCAGGTGTGTGCCCTGCCTCCATTTTCCAGCAGATACTCTTCTTGCTGCTGTCTCTACTAAGTAATTCAGAAAAAAGCAGGGAAGACTTGGACCTCCAGGAGACCTAATGCCTGAGCAACTTGCAGCACAAGCTGCTCCAGGAGAAGATATCACAGGTTTATGTTCTGCCTAGGCTGTGGATGGCCAGGGATGGGCTGCAGCCTCCGTGGTATGCTCCGGACTTCACACCAGCTTTGGTTATGCAGCACAAGATTTTATCTGTGTGCCTCGGGGGATTCCTGTTCTGAAAGCAGAGAGAAAGGGGCCATCAAACTTTTATGGCAGGTTGTAGTTAATTTACATGAGAACTCTTCTTCCATTTCAGAGCATGGAAAATGTTTTTATAGTAGCTGTGCATGTCTATTCCAATTCTTCTACATCAATAACCATCTTTTCAGGGCTGAATTTATTCGTGAAAACTCAGCAACTTTTTGCAAGAAGCATGAACTTCTAGAGAAGCCTAAAGATCTATTAATTTAAAAACCCCATTTCTTTAAAAACCTACTGTATTTGAGAACTTTGTACTCTGTGCTTTGAGTGGAGTAGCTTTACCCTTTATTTCTCCTGGTATCTCAATGTTATGTGGTCATGTGCTAAGTAGCAGCAGCTGAACAGCTTCATCTGTTCCACACGGTAGCTCTATGTCTTACGCAAAACACTTCTTCAGTGATAAACTGTGAACAAGTGTTTCCTGCTCATCTTTGCCATGCCATTAATGATTTTATTGGCCGTAATATATCCCACCCATCTGCCTTTTTTAAGCCTCAATGTCCAAGCTGTAATTTGTCTGGAAGGCATCCCATGCCCTTGGTGACCTCAGACACTCTCCTCTGAGCCCTGACAGGTTCTATTGTCCTCTTTTGGGAGAACTGCACAGAATGTTAGACTGCACAGAGTGTGAAAACTAGGTGTAGAGAGTGGCATCATACTTTTTTGTCACAAAATGAAGAAACAATAGTTAGATGCTTCGCCCTCAAAAGGGACTCTTGGACATGGCCACCGCATAAATAAAATGTCCTTGTGATTGAATTCCTGAGTGAATATTCACAATGAACCTCTTAATTTGTCTTTCTTTCTCCTTTCTTTCTGAAGTGTTTAAGAACCTCTGCCAGCTTTGCACCTGCCTGGGTGGAGCCCTTTTCCTCATTGCCCATTTTCCCTTTTCTATCCAGCAAAGTGCTTTACCCAGACTGATTCTCCTCAGCACTTCAGTGCACTGCATTGCATTACCCAAACCCTCCCTTGCAGGTATAATGGCACTGTTCAAACTAATAATGATAACTATATAATGAGAACAGCCACGCCTTCTGGCTGCCCTCAGCTAAACTCTCAACCAAATTGCCTAGTCAGGGGTTGGGGATATTGGTGGGTAAATATTTATGAGTCACAGTGTTTCTAGAATACAGCTGCCAGAGAGGCAGGAAAGTACCCAGGCTTATGGAATCCCTCAGCCGGGGAGGTCTCTCCAAAGAGCAGAGAATTGCTGGAAATGAGTCCAGACAGACCTGTTTCACCTTTACCCCCACTACTGAAACACAGCAAACTTTTTTGTGTTTAATCATTGGATACCTGTTGGAGACAAAAAAGTTAAAAAGTTCATGTGTTCTTTTTGAGTTATTAGTGTCAATTAACACCAACCCAAATTCCACTGTCTGAGGACAGGAGAAGCCCCACTGTGGATTTCCAAAAGAGTCAATCATTATCTCTCATTGCAAAGGCTGTACTGCAAGGTACTACACTATTTCTGCGAGGATGTATTAACCCTAAGATATCAGCAGACTAAAAGCCTGATATTGACACATTTTTCCTCTCCCTTTCCTTCCTGCAGACAACAGACCTTCACTACAGTCACTGCTTTTCAACTCACAGTTATGTTTTGCAGCCTTCTCTGCCCCCGTGGTTCAAGCAGATCAGACAGACCTCACAGGACTCTGGGGTGACCTCCTCCAGGGCACTGAAGTGTCCCTCATTTCACTTTCATTAATTTAATTTCCAAACTTAAGGAAGTCAAATTAAATTACTGACATAGTAGTTCCGAGCACGTGTCTCTACACAGAGATGAATGCAGTTGAATTTGTCCACTTTAAATATTAATTCAGAGTAACTCCCCTGTGTCCCCTGTGCAGTAGAGGCATCAGGGGTCTCCCACAGAGCCAAGAGACTGCCATCTTTCAGGGAATTAGGGAAATAAAAATGACATTAATGTCACTTAACCCTATAAAGGCCCTTTCCAGTTCATGCAGAGAAGTGAGGCACAGCTCTGGTGGCGTCCTCTGGATAGGCACATTAGAAAGTGCCCTAATGTGCTGAACTGAGGACAGCTGATACCTGATGAATGTCTGAAACCAGGAGAGATTACTCTCTCACTTTAAGATAGGTCACTATCCTAAATGTGAAGGAAACTACATCAATTCTGCAAAGTAATGATCAGTGGCAGCTATAATATCCACTGAACTAACTGGGCCCCAGAAAAATGCCTGAAATAATTATGAAGTGAAAGAGCTCTGCATCATGAAAGACAAACTTTCTTGAATGTGGGAGCTGGACAGACTGAGATCATGCAGAATAGCTTGGAGTGACTTACAAAAAAATTTGAATTTCCATCTTTTATTTTATTCTGTTTTCAAAACTGAGCCCTGCAGCATTACCTACCAAAAACTAGTGGGTCACAGTCAGTCCCCCTAAAATGCTGTATCCCAAGCCAAATTGGAACTGTATAAACACAGGCATCTTGTGCCATTAGAGATGCCATGGAGGCCAGCAACCCACAACGGCTGGTAAGTATAACACAGGATCCATAGGATGTCTTCCACACATTTCTGGAGCAGTGAAGGGAGACCAGTTAGGATGTCCTGAAGCACTGCAGACGGCACAGGTTGCCCCTGTTGAGCTGAATGGCCCCCTTTGCATCCTTATTTCAGAGTCTGGGTCCTCTCCTGTCCCCAGTTGCTGTTCTGATGAGCATTCACCTAGATAGGTGAGCCTTCCTCAGAAAGCTGCTAGAACTACTTCTTCAGGATAAACATTTAATTGGTGAAGGAATCAAGAAACTGCTCACCTGAAACCTTCATAGGCCACACAAGGGAACATGTGAGTGGAGAACAAGTGCTTAAGATTGTAATTTCATCAGGATCTGAGCCACCCTGATGGCTCTGTGTTCCCTACTGTCCTTTCTCCTGTTCCCAACTGTATGATGGCTCTCCCTCCTTTCCTCCTGGCTCCAGAGTGCCTGGTTCCTCCTGCAAGACAGTTCCAAATTGTCCACTCGTTTCTGGTGGATAAATTTTCCCAGAGGAGTGTTGCTATAGTTGGCATAATATATGCATCAGAAAGATGGCTGAGAGCAAAGAGGGGACTGGTAAATGGGAATGAAGCCCCCATCCCTTCTCAGCAGCACAGAACTATTAAATTGACTCAGATTGCCATGTGGAAACCCCTTAATGATAAATGTCTACACTACGTGGTATGAACATGTCCCTGTAAGTTTTCCTTAGCACTCGGAGCATCTGTGTGAGTAGCCAGATGCTAAAACAGCCATAAGCCCTAAAAAATAAATTAAGAAAATATTAACAAAAGTTGATGCCCTTTACTGTTTCCCTCTATCATAATTTGTTTTTAACTAAGATAGAAAGCAGTTCCTGTTTGGAAAGACCTGAGTTAACCTTCATGGTGTAAGACATTCCTCTTGCCAAGTACTCAGGCTTTTCTTCCTCATTTACTCCTCAACACCACTCTTTGGCAACACTTGGACATGAATTGCTAAGCTACTGCACTGAGTAGTGAAATGACTGCAAATGCAATGGACCGGTCAGTGAACCAGGTCCCCTCTTTTCTTTTTGTTAATTTTATTGATTATAGCAGTTTCTTTATTCATTTAATGCATTTTTAATACATGGAAGAAGTTTACTTTTGGAGATCCATGGAGCACAATGTAGCATGTGTATTTTTTTTATATGAGAGGTGAAATGATGAGCTAGTTAACACCCTCTGTATTTGGTCAGCAGGTTGATGTTCAGTTAGTTTAATTAGGTTAAGCAAGACATTGCCTATATGATGCCTGTGCTTTGTCCCAAAGTTTACATTTTCATCACTTCAAGGACTAATGGAAATGTTGCATTGCTTGTATTGCTGTGAGACTGTAGAACATCATTTGCTGTATGAATAATTTCAAAGTGTTATAGTATGCCTGCGAATGCCCCAGGGAAATAAGAAACTAGAATGATTCCCATATGGCAGCTGCATAAACTGTAATTCAGACAATACAAATGACCAGCATCTCTATGGGGAGTTGATTTCATCCTCAACCCATGCTGTAAATCCTGATATGCCTGCACACACCATACCCAGTGTCAGAACACAGGATCACAGGACAGGATCACAGGAGAACTGAGCAAGGGCCCTAGGGTGGTGTCTAGTTCAACCTCCTGCTCAGAGGAAGGCGACCCATGAGTGCAGACCAGGTTGCTTGGGTCCAACCAGGTTTTGAAAATCTGCCAGGAAAGAGATCGCATGGATTCTCTGAGCAGGTTGTTCTAATGCTGGATGGTCCTCATAATTGAGAACATTTGTTTTTTTATATCTGGGACATACAGGGAGCAATAACTCTGAACCCTGAGAGGAACTTAACAAGACTTTTCTGGTGTCTATCCACTCTACCCGTCTCTGATATCTTGGCCAAACACCTGTTGACTTTGTTGGGATATTTGCACACTGGGGAGAAAAGTCTGGACTGGTAAGTCCGGCTAGAGGGTTTATGCATGTGGAGAAGGAGCAGAAATTAGCAGAACTAACACTAGTGTGTTAGTGCAGCAAATACCTGAACCACATGAAGCCCTGTGAAAGGATATATACCCCATAACCTAAAAAACACCAGCATATCCCGTTTTGACATCATTGAACCCCAGAACTTCAGGCTGTTGTGCCTTTGGAGCTCTTTTATGAGCCAAAACACTGGCTGAGACATAAGCTTATCCCACCTGACTGCAGGAGCATAGTAGGAGGAGGAAAAAAATGTCTCTGTAAAGGAGCACTATGAGCCAAAACCACAGACCTTTGCTAGGCTTCAGTAAGCAGCTAACTGCACTTGTACACTTCAGTGCTTTGGGAAAGCTTATCTACAATAACCGTCATGAATATAATTAAGTGTTTAAAGAGCCTCACCCTACTGTGGCAGATCTCTCAGTGGGTTAATCATAAACACAGGCAGAATCCCTATAGCAGCCAAATGAAGGAGACTGGTGTGTCTGGCATGCGTGGGATGAGTTGCTGAAGGCCAGCTTGACACTACATCAGGAAAGTGTAGGAGATGGAGGAAAAAAAACCCAGGTAATCTCTCTTCTATTTTTTTATTATTTTCTTTTTTGGCAGTGAAAATGTAAGACATCTGCAGTTAGAAAAAAATAGGTTTAGGAATACTTAGAGAATTAGAATTTTAACATTAAGGTTCTTGCATGAGGGTTTCATTTAAGTCATCAAGTTTTGTACTATTATTTTTTTTTTGTTTGAAAATGTTCAAGGGAAGATCATGAATTCTACTGAACTGCAAATGGGAGGAGGTGAACATCACTGGCAAGCATATTTTCTCATGTCTTTAGGTCTTTCTTTTTCTGTCCACTGTTTTCTAGAAATTTAGTGTCTTCAGGATCACCCTGGTTCACACTTGGTATGTGTTGACCCAGCAGTGCAAGTAAGAGAACAGAAATCCCTCAGAGCACTGGTCCAGGGCTGTGGGGCTTGAACATACAAGAGTGGTTTCTGTGGCTGCATCAGTTGGCCCTACATAACTGGTATCTCTCCTTGTGATTTTGTGATTCTGCCCTGAAGAAGTACTCAGAAACAGCATTGCTGATAGATACATGTGTAGATATATGTATGCATCAGTTTACCCATTGAGAATGTTTTTGATTCCAATAGGATGCATCTAAAGGCAAAATTTATCACTTAAATCTTTTAATGCTCAGGTTCAGCAGCTGGAAATAATCTTACTTTCCTGAAACTGACCCAGTTCATGAGCTGGGGATTAGGTCTAATTTGTGAAGTGCTCTTTTTTCATAAGGAAAGATTACTGGCTTTTTGCTAAAAGAGAACAGAGAAATATGTGGGTGTTTGTGTCTTTGAGTATATACATATATATGTGTGTGTGCATATGTCTATTTTATTCATATGTTTCTATATTTCTGTTAACAGTAACATTATTTAAATAGGATGTCCTGCTTGTAGCATATATTCTTGTTTCTGCCTTCTTTTGCAGTAGAGCTGAACGTGGATCTAGAAAACAAATTTTGCTTTGGCTGTAGGAGACTAAACCCAGAATTTTTCTTGGATTTTGTAGCATCTCTACAGACTCAGAGATGTGGAACTGAGACCAAAGCTTGGCCAAAGTTCTTAGAGCATTTGCCTTAGAGTTTTATATAGTTTATAGAAATAGTAAATAAATGGTAGTGGTTAAATAAATGTAACACAGTGACAAATTTTAATTTGTACCTCACCCTAAATTCTAGAACAGCTGCACAAGGTATTTTTTGTGTGAAGAGAAAGCCATGCTTTGTTTTAACGGTTTGCTTCCTTCATTGAAACAATCTAAGAATACATATGTAAACTGAAGTAGCATTAGCTCTGGTAATATTTATATCAACTTTTTCAAGTCCTTCTTCTGAAATAGATTTGTTCTGCTGAGAGATACATAAGTGATTTTGGAGTCCAAGTCATTTAGTGTTCTGCGGGACTGATCCTGCAGACAAGGGATAGCACCATCAGAGAAGAATTTCTAGTTATTATCACATAGATATTTATTCTGCACTACTGAGGAATACCTTAAAACTAACAAAAGTAAATATTTTCAGAAAAGGACTTATCACAGAAGAAAGACAATAGGAGGCTGGGTGGGATTATTCGGATTAATTTTAGGTATTATATTGTATCCAGGCTACTTGATGTCCTTGAGGGAAGTATTCCTCCTGAAAACAATTCACATAATACCAGATAAGCCTTTGTGGCTAAATGCTCTCTGGAAGAGCCTGTCTGTCTCCACTGGTCTTCCAGGAGGATGCTGCCTGCTAATATGCAGTGGGACAGGATCCTGCCTCCCTCCCTCAGTCCTAGCAATGGTGAACATAGTGGGGGCCTTTATTTCAAGTTTGGAGCTATATTCCTCTTCACTACAGCTCAGCAGCTCTGTAGGGACTGCAGCATGAGGAAAAGCAAATCAGTCGTGCTAGGGATGAAAAGTTGTTGAAATAGTGGATATGGAAAATTACTTTAGGGATCTATTGCTTTCCTCCTTGAGTCATATGAACAGCCTCAGCAAGTTTGCAGAAGGCACAAAGCTGAGTGCTGCAGTTAATTCACTTGAGGGAAGGGATGTCATCCAGAGGGGCAAGCTTGCAGTGTGGGTCTGTGTGACCCATGAAGTTCAACCCCTCATGAAGTTCAACAAGGCCAAGTGCAAGGTCCTGTACATGGGTTGGGGCAACCCCCAATATCAGTTTTGCAGAATGAATGGGTTGAGAGCAGCCCTGAGGAGGAAGAGTTGGGGATCCTGGTGGATGAAATATTGGACATGAGCTGGCAATGTGCACTTGCAGTCCAGAAAGCCAACCATGTCCTGGGCTGCATCAAAAGAAACATGGCCAGAAGGTGATTCTTCCCCTCTACTGTGCTCTTGTGAGAGCCCACCTGGAGTCCCCTGCCCCTGCTATGTCCAGCTCTGAGGTCTTCAACATAAGAAAGACATGGATCTCTTGGAGTGGGCCCAGAGGAGGCCATGACAATGATTAGAGGTCTGGAGCACCTCTCCTGTGAAGAAAAGCTGAAAAAGTTGAGGTTGTTCTACCAGGAGAAGAGAAGGGTCAAGGGAGACCTTATTGCAGCCTGTCAGTATATGGAGGGCATTTACAGGATAACAGAGAAAGACTTTTTACCAGGGCCCAAGAGACTAGACAAGGGGCAATGGTTTTTAACTGAAAGTCAGTAGGTTTAAATTGGACATAAGGAAGAATTTTTTTAATGAGGGCAGTGAGACACTAGAACAGGTTGTCCAGAGAAGCTGTTGATAAAACCAACCTAGGAAATGCTCAAGACCAGGTTGGATGGGGCTTGGAGCAACCTGGTCTGGTGAAAGGTGTCCCTGCCAGTGATGGGGGTGTTGGGCTGAACAATTTTCAAAGGTCCCTTTCAACCCAAACCAATGTACTATTCTGTGATTCTATGAATAGAAGATTAATTATTTCTCTGTATGTTTATATACAAAGGGCATATTAGTCATTCCTCCAGCAATCTTCATACAAGAATATGTATCTTCTTTCAAGCTTGTTTGCTTTTCTTCTTTATTAAACAGTCCTGGTAAAATATGAATGAAATTTGATGCAGGCTCAATTCCTTACAAAAGGGCCAATTTTTATGTGGAGACAGGCTCCTTGCCAGACTGCACAGACAGCTATTTTTGACTAGCCATTTCAATCTCTGACTCTAACAAGGCTTATGGCAATTGCAGTAACTTGGCTGCTTCCAAACATCTTGAGAAAAACTGCAATAACCAAGAGAGTTTGGTTTGACCAAATGTGCTTATTGTTGACAAAGTATGAATCATACCCACAAACAGCAAACTCCTTTGAGTTGCACCCTGTGAAAGGAGGATGCTCTCAAGGACGTTGGTGAGATACAAATATTGAGACACAAAGATGTTTACTGTAGACATTAGTAGTGTTCTAGACATTTTATACAGCCTCTATTTGAACAGCTTCCCTCTAGCAACAGTAAAATGAAGGAACAATATTGATGAACAATGTTATATTGATGGCTGTGATAAAAGGTGAAAGAGAAGATATTTGTCCAGAATTTTCAGGCCTTCTCCTTTGAAAGATAAAACTGTCTTTCAATTAAAGGGTGATTTTGTGAAAAGTCTAGACTGGTCACACACTTCCTTTTTACAAGTTTGGATTTTCTGGTAGCAAATTGAAACTGAATTGCTGTAACACCAGGAGAGACAGATTTCCAGTAGGGTTTAAAGGCGTTTTGCAGCATCAGAGTGAAGCACATAGTCCTGGTTTCAGCTGGGGTAGAGTTAGTTTTCCTCCTAGTAACCTGGTCCAGTGCTGTGTTTTGGATTTAGGATGAGAATAATGTTGAAAACACACTGATATTTTAGTTGTTGCTGAGCAAAACTTACACTCTGTCAAGGATGTTTGAACTTCTCACACAGCCCCACCAGCAAGGAGTCTGGGGGTGCACAAAAAGTTGTGAGGGGACACAGCTGGGACAGCTGACCCCAACAGATCCAAGGGATATCCGGTACCATATGGCATCATGCGGAACAATAAACTGGGGCAATTGACTGCGGGTGGTGACCTGCTGCTCAGGGACTGCCTGGCCATCCGTCAGTGGGTGGTGAGCAAACTGCATTGTGCATCACTTATTTGTATATTCTCTCATCATCATCATTAGTATTAGTATTAGCATTAGCACTGGCACTAGCATTAGTATTATTTCTCCTTTCACTTTTGTCCTATTAAACTTCTTTATCTCAACAAAAGAGTTTTCCCTGTTTTTCCTATTCTCTCCCCCACCCCACTGAGGGGGAGTGAGTGAATGGCTGTGTGGTGTTTAGCTGCCTGCCAGGGTAAACCAGAACACAGATGTACTGTAGTTCTGACCAGCACTTCCAGAGGGTCACCTGGTGCTGCGTGGCAGCAGCCCCGTGTCCTGCTCATAGTGTTTGGAGGCTCCCTGGCTCAGGCAATTATCCCCACACTCTACAAGTAATTGTTCAAGGTGTTATTATTTTTTTCTCTCTCCTATGACTGGTTCAGGACTGGAGAATAAGGGAGTTTATTTGGCCTGGCATGGTACAGGCTATCCATAGTGAAAATCAAGTCACACTGCAATGATTACTGTCTGGGCCAGGACACAATTACTGCAGCAGCTATTCCATAAAATACTGACTTTAAACTTGATAGCTACAGAAATGTTGAAGGCAGCATCTGCTCTTCTGGCTTTCAAAAGATATGTCAGTTATGAAAATAATCCTCTAAAATCATACAGAAGATTGATTGGAAAGTTTTGCAGAACAGGAAGTTTTTCTGGAATATACAACTGGTAAGCTCTAGCTTACCACAGCCCCACTGAGCCAGAAATAAATGAGTCCTTTACGCTTTAACATAAGTGGGATATTCATCCTGTTTCAAGAAATGTCAGAATCACAAGCTGCTTGCCTCTTCACCTAGGAGAGTCCTTTACATTGAGTCAATGACTAGCTTTTTACTTATTTGGACTGGGACTGAAGTACGGGCAATAAGAACAGATTTATACTGGAAAGATAGATCTAAAAAAGAAAGAGATCTAATGTGGTAGTGTGGGATCAGGGACCTAGGAAGTGAAAAAGTGTTGTCAGTCCATGGGCAATGCAAAAATCATAACTTTAATCTCATACATAGGCATTTGTAAATAGAGAACTGTATTATGTGCTCAGGAATTGTCAGTAGCTTTTGGTAAAACTCTGGGAGGACAATACACACCCCTTACTCTCCATGTTTGCCCATCAGCACCCTTGCCACTGGATGTTTGTACTTATCTTCATAAGGTGAGCTACAGCCTTTCTGAGGCTGGAATAAAAAAGCAGCTCTGTGTCAGGTGTAGTGACTTCTGAGCTGCTTTGTGCTCACACCTTTTTGTTTATAGAAACCAACCTTGTCCTCTTGAGGAGTGTTTGAACTTCATGTCTGCTTGGTAGGGAATCTCACTGTATGTGTGATAAACTGAGATGCTGAGCACTTCCCTCAGCAAACAGTCTGGTTTTGTTCCTGTGTCAGAAAGGATTTATTTGGGATTAATACTTCGCTGCCCATCAGTCAATGGTTACGTTCCAGTGTAAACAATCTACTGATAAAACAGAAGCATCTTTGCAAATGTCACTGCTTAATTGACATTCACAATATATTTTATATCATCACTGGAGGGTGATGACCCAGCCAGCAGTTTTGGGGTTATATTGGTGGGCTGTATTTTTAGGTCATGCATCCTGATAGTTGCACTAAGCAGAAGGCGGAGCCTTGTTTCCCCTCAGATCATGTGAGAGCTCACAGCACTGCCTTTGGCACTGACAGGGTTTTGTACAAAATGGGGCAGCCCTGAACATGTTTCATATCCATGGCCCAGACAGCCTTTGATAACCAGGAATGCAAGGGAGGGAGAGGAATTAAACCACCATGACTTAACTCGTACCTTGACAAGGGACTAACCTCTGACTTGGGCTTGACAACCATATCCAAACCATACATAATACTGTGGGCCAAGTCCACCTAGATGGGATTTATGATTCTTCTCTTTTTCTAATTCTAAATCTTTTTCTTATTCTTTTTCGCAATAATTTGCTGACAAATCTTGCCAGTGGTCTTTGGAAAGTCAAAGACTAAGTATATTGTGAGTGCTGTAAAATAACAAGCCCCTTGGGGACAGGTAGCTTGCACAGCTTTGCTGCAGAGCTTGGGCTGAATACTGAGACCTGGCATGGCCTGTGGAGGGCTGAACCACTGCCTGTGAGAAATGGCTCAGCAAGAAATGTTTGTCTGCCTGGCTTCACAGAACAAAGCTTGGTCAGGAAGAATTCCTGCCCCAGGCCTGTTTGAACACTCACAGGGCACTAAGTCAGGCATCATCACTGACTGCAGGCAGATTACAGACCCTCCTGGCTGACCTGGCAGTGACACTGCTCTGTGACTTGGGGCTGAGCAAGTTTCTGTTGCAGACCATCACAGCCCCAAGCCTGTCACCGATGCTTCATTACTTCTGCAGATACAGTAGTTTTTATGACTGCAGAAGTAGAACCAAGGGCATTAGCAGGGGTCTGAGTCACTTTGTGTTGCCTGAGCCACATTGCAACACCCACTGTACAGGCAGGGAGGTGGAAAGGGATGGAGGGGCACAGAGACCTGCCAGTAGCTGCTCACCTGCCTTGAACAGAGTTGGGATTACAATTCAGGTCCCCCTGCCCTTTTTCATGTCTTTATCTCCCTGAAATAAAAATTTTTAGTAAATCAAGTGCTAAAAGATTGAGTTAGGGATGGTATCAGAACACTGGGGTACCCTGGGCAAGACAGTGAATGTAATTCTTCATTTCCATAAGTGCTTACTATATTTCTCAAATTTGAAATATTTTCCTTTACATCAAAGCATCTGTTCAATATTCAGGAAGAAATACACTCACTGAGGGTAATCCAACAGCACTGCCTCACACCAGCCAGGTCTTGCAGAGGTCAGCAGGTTCTGACTCTCCATCCCTGTGTGCCCACCTTGCAACATGCGCCCCAAAGCTGTAGGAAGCATTGGAAAAATGCTGTTGCTATGGCCCTATACAGTCACGTCCATAGCTGCACTTCTCTTGGCCCTTGGTCAGCTTTGCAGCATCACTTACAAAAGACAAATTCTGCTCTTTATATTTGGTTCTATCAAACCTCTTATTTTCAGCTGGATCCTTAGCTAGATACTTCTGCATGTTTTTTGACACATGTATTCTTCCCTGAAAAATTAGAGAATTCCCATTTATAGAGCCACCCAGTCACTGAGAGAACACACCAATTTCTACCTGCTGAGTAGACAGCCTATTTAACATCTCAGTTTTTCTAACCAAGCACCACTTTCTCCAATACAGGTTGTTCCAATGCTTTGAGGACTTCCTGTCAGCAGATGATTTATGTTTAATGTTCTCTGACTTGCCACATAAAGAATCAATGCCTGTTTATAGCTGCTTGCATTTGGCAGCAACATGCCCAGTTTGGTACCATTCAGAATCATAGAATGGTTTAGGCTTTAATGGTCATCTGGTCCCAACCCCCTGCCATAGGCAGGGACATCTTCAACTCGATCTGGCTGCTCAGGGACCCATTCAGCCTGTCCATGAATGTAGAGATGGGGCATCTGCCATCTGTCTCCGTGGAGTAAATGGCACCAGGTCCCTTAGGGTTTCACGGTGATTAAGAACAACATTCTGCACCCGTTGAAGAAAATGAACACAAAACCTGTGTATTACTAAGTGCCCAGGGTAGTTGTGAGGAACCGTTTTGTCTTCAGGTGCACCAGCACATCTCTATAAATGCTTTGGCTTTGGTCAGAGCACTTTGCAAAACACTGAAGTCTCCTGATGCTCTTCCCATGGGGCAGGTAAATGTTTTAAATCCATTAACTGAAGAGACCACTCAAAGCTACACAACTTTATTGATATGGCAGGAATGAGGCTGGAAATGGACTCTGTATCTTGACTTTCTTCTTATCCCTTGCCTTCCACTGGAGGCTGGGCTTAGCCCAGGTCTGGTCTAATTTTTTATGACAGGAGAGGGGCTGAGTCACTTTTTAAATGTATGGACTATTGAAAACCTCCCTTTATGTAAGCTTTCTATTTCTTGACACTCCTAAGTATCCTGTAACTTGGTGCTGGGCACAGCCCCCACCTTGATTTATCAGCAGCTCAGAGAAACACCCACTCTGTAAATACAAGAGAGTTTCTGTTCAGGCTCAGATTCATGAAATGAACATGCCGGCACTTTCTGTCCTTCTGTTCCTGTTGCACAGAGCAATCCATTGAGCAGAGGGAACTTTTGCCCTGTGCTGCCTGGCCAATGGGTTGAGGCTCACAGCTGGTGCAGGGGAATTCCTGCCGGGTGAGAGAGGCAGATGCAAAGCTGAACTTCGTGTATGGCAGGAAAAAAATGAGCACATTTTACTAAGGATGGATTTACAAAGGGAGGGGAGGAAAGCAGCAAGGCTCAGGAAAAGTGTCCCCCCTCAGGGAGTGATTATTGATGTGAGCGTTTCATGGTCTGTGATGGACAGCTGGTGAATGCAGGGTACCTGTGGGGCTTTTTGCTGCTGCTTTCCTGTGTTAACACCACAGCTGGAACCAGCCCCCTTTGTTTTACACCAATTTTAACAAGATGCTGTTAATAACCTGCTGAAGAAAATTTCGCTTTCGGCTACTACCACCCTGAAGCTTGTTCTCCCAAGCATGGGGACTGTGCCCCTTACCCAACATTTACTGTGTGCCACAGCAATCACCAGTATGATTATAGTTACATTTTCCACCGTCCTTGATACAATGGCAGGTAAAGGCCAGGATCCCACTGTGTTTGGGTCAGAATGTGTTCACAGAAAGACTCTGCCCTGAAGAGCTTTTAGTTTCACTAGCAAAGGGTGAGAGGAATAGAATTATCAGTACAATGGTCATACAGATAGGAAATATCACACAGTCTTATTTCACTAATTCAGTCTCTAGCTTCTATATGGCACCCATGACTTTTCTTGTGAGTAGTAATAAGTGTAGTTCCTGGAAGAAGACTGTCCACTGCTCCATGTGCTTTGCAAACATGGTATGATTTCAGAGTGTATATAGACACACACACGGAGTCTGCTTCTGCCCTATTTGTTGCACAGCAGCTTAGGAAACATAAACTTCAGAAAACACGAGCAGAAGTTGCACCTGCAACATGGTCCTTCACAGCAACAAGAACAGGAGATACCACCCTCACAGCCTTTTCTTGCTGTTACAGCACTTAGTTATAAAAGAGTAGATTTCTTGCCAGCCTTGCCAGTCTGGAGGCACATGGACTCAGGAACAGTGTACATGTTTACATCCACTTAAAAAAGCCCTGTTGGCAGCTCAGTGCAGGCATCCCATATGGCCTGAAGGCTGATTTACACTTCTTTACACATGGAACCTTAACTGTTAAATTTCCTAAGTCTGAAAACACTTTCTATAGAAAATGAAGCAGTTAAGACAAACACACTGTCTACTTTCTCCTTCTTCCCAACAGTCTCCCCTTTTAATCAAGACTAGGAAGGAAGGAAGGAAGCAAGGAAGGAAGGAAGGAAGGAAGGAAGGAAAAGAAGAAGTCTCAATTAGGTCAGGGCAGGTGCTGAAAGGTCCCTTCAGCTTTTGCTACTCAAGTGCTAATTGAGCCCTCCATGTAGACCCACCATTTCCAGCTGAGCAAAGGGGATGTTATTGGATTGTTTCAGGCCTTATGGGAAGCTTTGCTCAGCTAGAAAACAAGCTGTTTGCGACCTGGATGGTGTAGGGGGATTGTAGCCAGAGAGAGAAGCTCTCTGGAGAGGCAAGCAGAGTTTGGTTGCTTGACAGGATGCTGGTAAACAAAGCTGATCATCCACTGGTGGGTGCCTAGGACTTTCTCTCCCTGACAGTTTTTTCCTGCAGAGCTGCCAGTTTTGCTTACTTGGTTACAATTTCTAGGGCAGGGTAGTGAAACCATTCTGTATAGGTCATGAATCATTTCTCAATTCAGCCCTGCAAGAGAGATTTATTTTTTTTTTAATTTTAGCAGACTGTGAGCAACCCCTCTACTCACTGACTGTTCCTGGTGTTTAGAATTTCATCTAGGAATGGGGTGCTTTAAAACCTCACTGAGGTAAAAGTGCTTTGGAATGGCAGTGATGTGTGGAGTGTCCTAGGGGACCACACTGTTCTGCGGTCAGCCCAGTCTACCTGGTCTAGGTGTGCTATTATGTGCTGTTATCCATGTTGCAATTCCCTTCCTTAGTGTGGCTCATACTTTTTAATGAGAAAGTTATTAAGCCTTTTAAGGGAATTAGGTAAAGCAACAGTAACTGCCTGTGGTGTAGGCACATCATTACCCAAAACTGGCAAAGACAAGGAAGATGAGAAAAAGTAAGAAAAGAAACTGAAGAAGAGTATCCTCAGTAAAAGCCAGCACAAGAACTTGGGGCTAATTGCAAAATTCAGAAGGATGAATGAAAAAAAAGCATTAATTTTCTGCTCCAGTGGAGAAAAGGGACTTCTGCATATGCTTTTTAAAGATATAGGAGCATAAGAGATATCTGATTTAATTATCATTTCTCCTCTGAGCAGAGCTGTGCTCAATCACTCATGTCAAACAAGAGTATGATTGATGCTGGTGAAAGGTAGGGCTTCTGGACAGTTAGGCTGGAATCTTCTTGAACAGAGGAAAGCAAATAAGCCTGACCTGCAGAGGCAGCCATCTCTCTAAATTCCCCTGAAAGAAACAAAATTATAGAGAATTTTGAACCTGGTTGATCACCTGGGTTAAGCTGCCTATTGTAATTTAATTTCTCTGAATTTTTCACTCCAGCAAAATTACTGATGCCTCACGTGCTCTGGGTACTTCATCATGGCAGGGATCTTAATTATGTATTTTGGGAATAATGAATCCTTCTGCTGGGGTTCAAATATTTAATTCCAAAGGTGTCCTTAACTAGATATACCACCGCATGGTAGTATACTGGCCTCTTCAAAGGTCAGCTCCCATCAGACAAGGTTAAGAACAACATGAAAATGGCCTTTGGGGAGTGCAGAATAAAAGTGGTCTTGTGCCTCTGTAATTTGTTCTCAGCAAGGACTGGAGTATGTCCAAGAGGAAATGTCAAGGAAGTATCTGTACTTACAAGACTGGAGGCAAGAGTTTTGACTAATATGATGGTTTATTAACTAAAAAAACCAGATATTAAACCTTTTAACTGGGGAGGTGGGAGGAGTAGAAGGGGGAACCACAATCCAGAGCCCTGTACATTGGGCTGTAATAGAGAGAAGTCAGGCAAGCTAGGGGTGGAAAAGGAGAAAATAGAGAAAAAGAAATTATGTTCTTACTAAAAAAGAAGTGAATGTAAATACCAGAACACTTTAGATAGGCCTGTTTTTCTAGAGAGTGGTTGCTAAGGCTGTCTGAAATCTAAACTTTTTCAAGGTGTCTTGGTGGGTGTGAAAATCCTGGTGGCCTTTTAGCTTGGAGCTGTTGTTCAAGAGCAGTGTGTGGCTTCCACAAATGACTGGCTCCTGCAGATCTCTGCAGAGCAAGAGGAGTTAATGTTTGCATCGAGATAAGTCTTTGTTCTTGTTCAGTGTTTACCAAATTGACTAACCAGGCACCACATTTGCTACTGGCAAGAAGCAAACTTAAATCCTGTCTTAAATGCAAATAGAACAAGAGGACACAGCCTCAAATGTGGCTGGGGACGTCTAGATTAGATATTGCAAAAACTTTCTTCACTGAAAGGGTTATCAGACAATGAAACAAGCTGCCCTGGAAAGTGGTTGAGTCACCATCCCTGGAGGTATTTAAAAGAGGTGTAGATGTGGCACTCAGGGACATGGTTTAGTAGTGAACTTGGCAGTCTCAGGTTAATGGTTGGACTTGGTGATCTTAGAGGTCTTTTGCAACCTAAATGGTTCTATAAGCTTGGAGAGCCTGTTCACAATGTAAAGATAGAGACTGAATGAAAAACAGTGGGATGGAGCCCTCAACAGTGGCACCTCAGGTCCACAGGTATGTGTTATACCCTCAGGAAATTCTTCCAAGGCTTGAATTAATTTCAGTTAATTATATTTAAGACTTTATCTTGACGGGGAAAAAGAAAAAAAGCTTGTTTTGACTGCTCCGGGGGGCATGATTATTAGTTCTGGTATATATCTAGTCTATAATGCCTTGTGCTGTCTTTAATAAATTCTAACTGCACAAAGTCATGGGCAGTCCTTCAGAGTTCAGCAGGTGATAGCTCAAGATCCCTGTAGAGGGACAAAAGAACTCTAAGAGGTGCAGGAACAAGAGAAATGACCTCCCTGTGTGTAATAACTGCATTCCTTATTTTGTAGGCATATGTTAGTATTTAGTAGATCTGTTGCTCAGCTCTTGTGCATTGACATAAGAAAAGTTGTTGAATATGACCACTAATTTGCATCTGTTCAGGCTTGTTTGCTGTCATGACTCATGATGTATAAGGATGCTAAATGCGTCAATAAAAAGTTATTGGTTTTCTGCAGAAGGGACAGGGTTTGGAAGAACAGAGGCTGTATGTGCCCAGGTAAATGGCTGGTGTTTGCAGAGATACCATGCTGTGGTGCTGCTGTTTCTGAAACTTTCTCAGAGTTTGGAGTTTTAGATCATTTGTGGCAAAACTGCATACAATTCAAAAGTTCAAATCATAGGTTGTTCACTTATAGTGTGTATCAGTATTCCTGGAATTTCTTCTTCTGCATCTAAGGAAATACTTTTTTTTTTTTAATTAAAATGCTGGAAAAAACATGGAAGCAACTGTGTCAAACCAGTTTCTGCCTCCTAAGAGGGGCCAAAGGTGGATAATTGGAAATGCAGTTTGGAAACAGGTACAGACAAGGCCCTCAGCAGTTTCATGCACTTAGAAAGTTTGTGAGCTGGATGGCTATCAGACCCCTTGTCCACAAACTCCACAAATATTCCTGAAATTTCTTTGAATTCTTTAACTCAACCATCTTCCTTGCAACCTGTCATATGATTTATGTGTCTCGCTGAAGAACACCTCATTTGTTCACACCCTCATTTGTTTTAAACTTGTTGCCTGATAATGTCATTGATTGCTGTGGTTTTGTGGTCTGGGAACTGAAACTGAGACATTTCTTTTTTGTCCATCTTTCCATGTCACTCACTATTTTATAGCTCACTTCCAAAGACCACTTCAGGTGTGGTTAAACCATACAGTAAATCCAGGTACCTCTCAAGAACATGGTGATCACATGAGGCCATGATAACTGGGGATGAACTCGCCTTCCTGCTCAAGTGTGCTCCTCTTTCAGTTTTTTCACTATCAGGCTTTATGCTGGATTAGGCATAATTTTGGCAAAAGACTGTGCTGTGTGCTTTGATCATTCAGACAGAAACATGGTAATGAACCCATACGTGTTCCAAATCCAGCATCACTGGTGACCCAGCCATGCACTGATTTGGTATTTATGATCAGGGAATGACCAGAAGAGGAGAAATATCCTATGAGGTCAGATCCCATATCCATCTGGCACTGTGCTTTCCTCCAGCAGTGGCAAAAGGATGGGATAATCAAGGAGAGCACATGAGCTCTCTGAACAATTTCTGTGGTCCATTCTCCCCAGCATGCAGAACATTTTTATCATGAGTGTTAATGAATACATCCCTGTCTGGTCTTTTCTAGCATTTTCCATCTTGTCTCACTGAGTGCATCCTCATTCTAGTGTTGTGGGTTATGCTGAGTAACAAGCAGCTCTGCTTTCACCCTATTGGCCAGTTTAAATTTATAAAATTTCATCCTATTCCCACTCAGTCATCTCCTCTCCAAATGAAGAATAACAGCTGTTTCAGTCTGTCATAAACTGACTTTTCCTACCCTTTTCTGGTGCCTTCTATAACCCTGTTACCTTATTTGAGATATGGAGACCAAAGCTGCACACAGAATGTGAGATGTTAACCTGATTTATTCTGTGATCTTTGTTTATGACCTTGTGTAGGCTGACCAGTGCTTTAGAGCAAAATGACACTCTCTCCTTCCTTTCTAACACCCATCCTGACAATACCCAGCACATTGTGGACTTTTTAAACTGATGCTGCACACTGAGCTGCCAACTTCAGGGACCACCAGGGATGACTCCAGGACCATCTTATGGTGTTTGGTTGCCAGTTCAGCACTTCTCAGGCATGCTTGATTATTTTTACCTCACTGCACCACCTTAAAACCACAGGCAGTCGTCTCTTTCTCAGGCTGAATAGACTCTGCCAGGACCCTCTTTTGATCACACTTCGCAGTGTTTTCTCTGCATTGCTGAGTTTTGGGTTCCTTTTGAGAGGGGCAGACAAAGCAGCAAGCTCTAGCCAAAATACAGTAATTTAGTGGCATAAGATGTTCCCTGTCATGTTTTTATCTCACTTCTTGCACTTTCTAATAGCTGATTTCGGGTTTTGACTGCTCCAGTGCAAGAAACTGAAGTTTTACACAGAATTATCCTCAAGGACAGCGGAATTTCTCCTGAGTTGCTAATTTAGAGCCTGTTCTTGAATGCGCAGAGCCAGTGTGTAATTAATCTTGACCACTGTATTGTCAACTTGCAATTTTATTTTCGTATTGATGAGATATTTATTAATAGTTCAGACGAGACATTACATGTCACAGTGCCATATAGATGTGAAAAACCCAAGATTTAGAACTGATACCTGTGTGTGTGCCACAGCTGTTTTTTAAATTGCAGCTTGTCATACAGGATTCTGTATTCACCTTCTTGGAGAGCTGAAGCTTTCCTATTGCAAATCCTTGGACCTGTCAGAACAGCAAAACCAGGGGGAAATCAGGAAAAATGTAAACAAGTTATGGCAGCTCATAAGAGCTCCAAGCTTTGAAAGAACCACAGTAGAAATAATGGATTTTGGAATGAAGGGAGGTTCATTACCTATGGAGTATGAAGGATCTGACAGTATACTGAATGAAGCAACCCTGCACTGGGAAACAGAATAAATTAAATGAATAAAGAGGCAAAGTCTTCCCTTAACTTCTATAATCCTGAGAAAAGAAAGCATGAAATGAGTACATCAGTAACCACTCACTAAGATTTTTTTTTTGCTTTCCATATTCCAAAGGTCACAGAATTTATTTTATTCAGCCCTCTTTGATAATTAAATGTAGTGCAGTAAGTTTCTTCTCTGGGATTTCATTTATGACCACAAATGACATACTATCTTAATAAAAATCGTTCTGAATTAACCAGCTGTGCTTATGTGGCTGTTTTAGTTTGATTAGACTTTTCTTTTTGAAGCCCCATCTTTGTACTGTAATTATGTTTTCTTCTTTGAAAAAAGGGGTTTATGTGATAATTTACCTTTCCTTTCAATTTCTTTGACTAATACATTTTGTAGAAGTAATAAAATGAGCCTAGAGTTGTTCTTATGTTTTGGATTTTTTTCATTTGAAAATAAAAGAAGAAACATTTTTATAACCTAGAGAATTAGAATTTTTTAACTCGTGTTTATTTCATAGAAATTAGAACTAATCATGTGTAGATAATTATTCACCTTGTGCACTACTGTTTGAACTACTGAAAAACTGTTTTGAAAATGAACTTACATTGAAAGAAGTGGAATTTTAAGGAGCTGAATAAAAACCCCACCAAGACATCTTACAAAATGCAATTAATAAAATCCAAAGAAATAAACCCACCTATCAAATTTTACATTCATGTGTGGGAAGGCTGAAGGCTGTTTCTCCTCTTTTCTTCAGTTTCTAACACTTCCTTGGCCAAGGCAGTCACTGTACCCATGGCTTACAATCCTGAGGCACTGGAGCTGGCTCAGAGCTGAGCTGCACAAGCCTTTGATCATTCCTGAACTAAATCATTTTGATGGCTCCAAAAGTTTTGCTGAGACTGCTGCTTCCGGAGAGGAAGGGACTTGTGGGAAAAAGCAGGGCAGCTGCTCCAATAAGGATTTTCTGCTGCCAGGAGCATGCTGGCAGCTCACTCAGCCTGTCCGTGTGAGAACTGGATGGTCTCAGGTACATACTGGATAAAACAGGCTTTGTATCAGTGTCTGTCCTCTGTGTTTCCAAATCTCACTGCCTGGTTTCAGTCCTTGCTGCCCACCAGGAGTGCAGCTGACACACCAGCACAAGCGAAGGGCATCTCAAGGCTGCACAAATGGACCTTGACAAGTATCATGGTCTCATGCAGGCGAAGACCAAGACTGATTTTTTCTTGAACTGGAAAGCTGCACTGAGAGGGGGCTCTGTGTAAGGGGACAGAAGGTCCCTCCTTGAGCTACATGTGCCTGTGTTTAGGCGGCTCAGTTTATTCTTCTGAATTTATAAATGATGGGGAAGTGTTTTCTGCCATCCTACAGTGAGTGCCTAGAGTGAGGTGGATAACCTGCACCCCAGAAATGCCTGTTTGTCTCTGGATGGAGTGTAATCATTCCTACAGCAAGAAGCCAGTCTCCTCTTATATCAACTTTCCATGCACACAGACTTCTGAAAAGATTTTGCTGGAAGAAAATACTAAGTTTAAACAATGTGGAGGAACTCTGAGGTTCAGTATTAGTAAGGTCATTTGAACTCTCATGCTGACAGCTCTGAAGTGGATTTTTTTGCCAACTTTCCTTTAAATTATTATTTTAAAATTATTTTTTAATTGCTATTATTGGATATCTGAGAGAACTTTATGCTGTGCAAGAAGTGATCATGATGCCTCTGTGATGACGGGAAGCTTAAATGGAAAGGGCATGAAAGCAATTTTTTGAAAGGTGGAAGCTGCCATGGATGAGCCTTGATGAGAGGAGAATGAAATGTGAGTCTTTTTTCAAAGTGTGAAAATTAATTCAGAGGCCCAACGGACCTGTGGCTCTCATAACAGGAAATGAACCCTTGTATTTACAGAGTTCTGGTGCAAATTCTACATGGTCTGAGTCTAGTCAAATGCTGTGGTATGGTTGATGTCCTGCTCTTATTTACTATTTATATCAGGGAAACCTCAATGAATCACAGTCTTAAACTAAGGTCCACATTGTACTGTATGTATGCGAAAAAGAAAAAGTTCTTCTAACTTCAGATTTTTTTACAATCCCCATGTGAAAGGAGCTGGGACTCTTGGTCCTCTTTGAACTGAGCAATGTTCTTGATTAGCTGAGATGGCTGATTTTTAATTGCTTCTAATCAAAGCACTTAAAATGGGAAACCTCTTGGTAGCCTGTAAGAATTCTTTCATTCGCCTTCTCTTTGGACATGAAATTGCTTTATTATATCTCAGATTATCTTGTAGGATCCAGGAAGGAGCAAAATCTCTATTTGTATATCATGCAGCATATGGGGTTTAAATCTTCACTGAAGTTTGTAATACCACAACACTAACAACCTCCAACCTCCCCACAAGTCCATGACAGGAGAATGAGGTTTTCTGCACCCCCAAGTCTCTCCTGATTTATCAGATTCTCGCAGTGCCATGTTTGTGCCTCACTGATAGCCAGGAGGTCCTGTGGGTAACGTGGGAGTCATTTCCTGACGACATCTTTGGGGTTTACCTAGAGGTGGCACACAGTTTTATGCCTGTCTTGGGGATACAGATGGGCAAGAATAACTTTGGCATCAATATCAAATCTGGTGAAGCTGCCTAAAAGGCTGAAACTTTCTCTTGTTCAAATTTGCACTATCTTGGGAAAGAGGGGAGGGTATAATTTTCAAGTTTTCAGCAGTTGATTGAATTTATGTCAAAGCTGCAGTGAAAAACATTTCGTGGAAACTTGAAGAAAGATTACTTTTTTTATTCCTTCTGAGAGAACAAACTGTCTACCACAAAAAGAGTATCCACAGAACACTTTCAAGAAGCTAACTGCTTTTATTAAGCAGTGTGGATGTTACTCATGTGCACAGTATTAGAGTGTGCACACTGACTATGGCTGAGGAGCAGTTTACATATCAAAGTAAGACAGAGCCTCTTGTGAAGGATTGATTCATTCAGTTCCCTGAAGACTTCATTTACTTTGTTTAGACCCTTACAGAGCAGATTCTCTCTGGCAAATCCCGTGTACAGAGAACGCTGCCCTGCTCTCTTGGCAAACAAACTCACTCTCTTCTTTCCCATAGCTGAGCCTTGCAAGTGACTGGTTCTTGCTGCCTCTCTGGTGCTGTTGAGGGACACTTCTCTGCATGGTGACCTTGGCCAAGGTAACCTCTGGAGCGAGGGCTGCAGGAGAGCTCAGGTGCAGCCTGATGCCTTTTTGTGTCCAAGCCTCTGTCAGACTAAAAACCTGAGACTGAAACCTGGTTTACTTCAAAGATGGATTTTGCTCTTGTCACCATGTAGTTATCAAAAGCTTGGCTAGTTGTCTTTCTATCACCCTGTGGCACCTTCTGCAGTTCTGTCGTGAAGCAGTTTGAAGTGTTATGCAAACATAAGAATCATGGAAGACAGCCCAGTTAACACATCAGGCTTTATTAATGGCCTTTCCTTCCAGTCACCCTCGGACTCTTGCTTTGCTTGAGGCATTATTTTTTTGTCTGGGTACTACATTTCCACTCATACTGATCAGATTTTAGCGTTCTTCGGCACACAGAAGTTGTGCATTTTCTGCTATTGTACCCTACACTGCTGACATTCTTCTTGGGCTGGCCAGTAAACTTAATTTGCTTCCTCTGAATACAACCCTTAAACATTACCAACTTCCCTTTCCACTATCTTTTTGTCCATAGCTTGAGTTTGCAGATGATTTCAGATGTTTGAACACTGGTTGCTGTCAGGGTTTCTGAGCTTGTAGGTGCCTGCTTGTTTTGGCTAGTTGGGCTGTGTGCTTCCCCTGGTAAATTTTTATTCCTGCAGTAATTTAGGCAAACAAATCCTCTGATGACGGGGGAAAAGAATTTGCTGAACATTTGTCACTGCATGCTTGTGGCCAACAGAAAATCTGAAAAATGCTGCTATTACACTAAATTCTCTCTGTTCAGCTTTCACCACCTGGTTTGTTTGTCAATAGACATAATAGCACAAAATTCTCAAGCACCAAATGTTGTTTCTCGCTCTGAAATATGTGGTATATTTATTTTCTTGGAAGAACTGATGCTACGCAGAATCATCTCTCTAACACAGCTTGAGGAAAAACTTTTGTCCAGGCTTGTTCATTGCTTTGCTGCTGGAAGGGGGTGACAACTAACTAAATAATGTGGATACCCGTGGGTGTCATCACCAAGGAATTTACACAAATGACTTTATCTTAATTCAGTGGAAAACTGCTTTTGATCTGGATCCTGTAATTTGCCTTTTATCTCTGGTCTTGTCACAGGCATAAGAAATGAACTACATGTGTGGGAAGTCAGTAGACTGGAAACTTGTCTTTGATTTCCTTTCTTTGCATCTTGGTTTGAATAGAAGTTTTGGCTCTTCTCATATTACGTTTGTCTGTACATGGCCAAATTTTAAAAATAAACTAAATTAGATAAAGCAAAAAGTCAGAACTTTCTCTTGTTTTCAGTCAATAAAAGGAAATTCAGAATATAATGATCTTGCTTGGAAATCAAAACTCCCTCTTAACAACTCCTTGAGTTAAATTAGAGTCCAGTACAGAAAAAGGTTTGAAGATACTGCACTGATCAATTTTCTTTACTTTTTCAGAAAGGGGCTGTTTGCTGGCATGAAGCTGAAGAAGAAGAGAAAAGGCGAGAAAGGGTTGACTATTGCAAACAAAGATGCATTAGGTAAGGCCTCATAAATCAATATTGCAACAGGGAAGAGCAGGTGGTGGGGGATTGTATTAGATCTGATTTCATGTGAACTCATTTGAATTGTGTCTCAAGGCTTAGCATTGATAAAACAGGCAGTAAACTCCTTATCACTCCCAAATAAACAGAGAGCTAATTCTTTTTGCATTAACTGTTTAATTGAGTCCACATTCAGATTCTCTGAGTTCATGCTGCCCTATCTGGTAGAGTGAACTAAAAATGTCAGCCTGACTCTTACCATAGAGAGATGGCAAATTTTTGAAAGTTTTTTTCCTCCTTTAGAGGTGGGTAATTCATTACAAATGTGTAATTTCTCCAGAAGTTCTGCTTCTTTTATAAACCATAAATACACAACCTGCATAGGCTCTGATGGCTGGATGGGCTGGCTCGATAAAGCTGACAGCTTTATTCAGCAGTGTGTCTGTGCCTGTTGTGGGTGCACATGGGGTGAGGAGAGCAGCTACAGCCACATAGAGAGGGTAAATGATTTTGTACAGGAGGGGAGCTGCTGCTGTAATCAATGCTGCTCTATACAGACCATGACTGTATCTCTAATTGGGACACCCAAATAAATAGAATGTTCAGTTCATGACGATAAATTCACTGCTCTGCTCCAAGTGAGCTTTTTGCTACTAGAAATCAGATGTGGGGTTTACTTCCTTGTTTGCTCTCTTCATTAGGTGATCATGATGAAAGTGCAAATTTTCTCCGTGACACTCTTGGAAGACCAGAAGAGGGAGAGGAAGACCTAATGAACAGTGATGCCCTGTCCAGTGCTTTTGGATCCTTAAGCCCAAACAGGAAAAGGTGCTCCTTCATGTATCTTACCTAACATCCCCCTAAACACCTTTTCTACCCTTCCTGGGAAGGGCATTATCCTGGAACAAAACATCTGACAGAAAATCCATTTGCTGACCGCAGTGATCCCTTCACTCCTGCTCTCCCACATGACAGAGTGGGATGCACTTGTCAGCTCAATGGCATCACCAGATACTGTCCAGTGCAGGAAGAGGTTGGATCCTGAGACTGCCTCAGCTGTGCTAAGGAACTTTCATAAAGAAAATGAGCCAAAGGGAACAGCAATCTCTATAGCAAAGAACTTGTGTAGTTAGGTTTTTCATACAGGAGAGGAATGCAGTCTGGAGAGGAATGGAGTCAGGTTTCATGGGATCAACAAGGAAGATCATTGCCATGCATGATAGGTAGCTGCACTGGTTTGTGTGGATGCAAAAGATTTCCCTATTAACAAGTGTATGAGAAAGGCAGAGATGGTCTCTGCTGATGAAATCCAGCCTAACAGCTCACAAGAAAGCTGTCTCCCATAAACAATACTCACTGTTGAAAAATCTTTCCAATGTGTGTCCAAGTACCAGCTCTTGCCTAGAGATGTCTAATGACTTCTTTTGTCATTTAAACAGGGCAAAGTTAGTGACCAGAATTCATGAAGAGGAGATGAAATCCCAGAACTACCAGGTGAGTAGGCAGTGACAGCCCTCATGTGCCTGTGAATTCCCCAGGCAGGCTGGACCTGAGCCCAGGAGTGTCCATGGTGTCCTTGTGCCCCACAGATTGCCATCACCATCATTGAGGCCAGGCAGCTGGTGGGTGAGAACATTGATCCTGTGGTGATCATTGAGATAGGTGATGAGAAGAAGCAAACAACAGTAAAAGAAGGCACAAATGCCCCTTTCTACAATGAGGTAGGTGCCTTCTCTTAAAAAAGATACCTTTTTCGGTGGCTCTGGGTGGTCCCTGCCGTTTGGTAGCTCATAAGGAGATGAATTAAGTTTGTAGCACTTTCATGTCTGAGCAGGGAGGTCTCTCCAGGAGACCAAGCACCAGCTCCCTTGGATTTAGCTCTGTTTGCGCTTTCTCTTCTCGAGCTCTGTCCAACCTGTTCCCCACCCTCTCCACCACATTCTACCCTACTCCCACTGTTGCTGCAGTTTTTCAAGTGATCCATTTGGGATCTTTGTCTATACTGTACCCCACACATCCCCACTCCCTTTTTTACTATTTCACTGTTTCAGCCTTTCCTTGACATATGTTTGTTCCAACTGGTGGCAAATGAGACCAAAATAATCCCAAAAACCAACAGGTCCTTTGGGTTTTTTCCTTGTGCCTCCTGTCCCTTTTGACAGTACCTTCTGATTCAGACCGAGTCTCATGGGCATTTGTGAAGCGAGTTTTGTGCAGCCATGCAAGGAATAAAGTAGAAAACAGGCCTGGGGCATGGCAGAAACTTGTCAGGGGCAAAGAAGGGGTTTTGCTTTGTCCACCACTGCCTCCCCAGCACCCCCAATGTTTCACCAGGGCTCTGTGCAGTAACACAAAATGCTGAACCGTGCAGCTGATAGTGCTGGCTATCAGCACAAGGACAATTCTGATCTGCTGTCCCTTTTCCCACAGTACTTCGTGTTTGATTTCGTTGGACCACAGGTGTTGCTGTTTGACAAAATTATCAACATCTCTGTAAGTACCTGGGAAAGTTTAACACAGTAAGTAAAGGTCTTGTTGCTTGTGTCACTTCAGCTCTAAATTATTCTTAATGTAGTTAAAAAGAAATCATTTTAGGTACCAAGAGTGCTATAAAGTCAGCATGAAGTATAGGAAAGAGGATAGAGGACAGGATAAGGAGGAGCATCAGCAGGCAGAGCTTTGAAGTAACATAATCCTAAAGGCAGATTTAGTCTGCATTTTCAGGGGTATTCATTGCTGGCATGGCAAACTGCAAGGTAGAATGAGAAAATTCAGCTTAGCTCCCTCTTGTCACCATTTTGTCTTTATCCCTCTAATTTTTCAAGCTGCCACTTGATTCAAATGACTGAGTTGAAACAATTGGTTATATCAGTTCCTCAGATATAACTGTTTCTAACTAAACTAAACTAAACTGAACTAATGCAGACACCTTATCCTCAGCAGCAGCTCTCAGGCTGTCTGGGAGTGTTAATGGTTGGTTGCTGTTAGCATGGGAGCAGTCTCCAAGAGTTCAGTGCTGCTTCCACTGCTCAACTAAAGTCCCAGCAAAACTATTGGGGTACCTCATTGCTCTCTACAAATGCCTGGAACAAGGTTATAGACAGGTGCAGATTGGTCTCTTCTCCCATGTAACAAGAGACAGGACAAGAGAGAAGTCTCTCTCTCTCAAGTTGGACCAGGAGAAATTTAAATTGAATATTAGGAAAAAATTCTTCACTGAAAGTGTAGACAGGTATTGGAACAGACTGCAAAATGGTGGAATCACCATCCCTGGAGGTATTTAAAAGACATGTAGATACAGTAATTAGGGACATGGTTTAGCGGTGGACTTGGCAGTGCTGGGTTAATGGTTGGGCTTGATCTCAAAGATCCTTTCCAACCAAAATGATTCTATAATTCTGTGACATCTCAGAAGAGTCCTGATGGAAGATACATGTGCTCTTGGACTTGGGGCATTAGATAATGATGAGCAGTTTGGGAGGCCAAGTCCATGGAGCTGTGTTAATTATCTTGCCCAAAACTTATCACCATGTTTAGCAAAGCTGCCAAGGAATTGAAGATATCATGAGACACTGGACAGTGCCGTATTTGTATTATTTAGAAATATCACAAGCTGTGCTCTTCATAAACTCTTTTTATTGCCAAAAGTCCATCCATTTTGTCAGAGATTTCTCTGGCAAATGAACAGTGTGTTGTTGCTCCACGAAAAGTTCTTTTTTTCTGAAGTGCTTTGTCCGTTTCAATAATGGACACTAGGAAGAGATCTGTACTGGTTGCGCTTGACAGAAACAAGCAGTGCTCAGGAGCTATGGGACACATCTTAGAGATATCTACCGTCTACTTCCTTTTCTGAGCTGCTAATAGAGTGACTTTTCCCAGCTACAGAATAAAATGTGTTCATTTACACATGGACACCTGGACAACAAGGTTTTCAATGCTAGGAGTAAACTGAAGGAATCCTAAAGTTCCATTCAGATCCAAAGGATCACACACAGAACTCAAATATATAAAGTTCATAACTACATAAGGTATCTGCAGATCTGATCCCATCTGTGAGGACAGAATTTACTACAGGCTGACAGTGGCATGGGAGTATATATCACCTCACTGCCATGACTTATCACAGTGTGTGACCACATAGGTGTTTCAGACATGGTTAGTGCCAAGGTACTAGCTCCTGTGTGCTGCTGATGCTATTGAGGAGTGTAAAGTTATTTTTCTCTGAGGTATGGACAGTCCAATTTCACATTCTTTTGATAAAGATGCCATATATCCAGTGGTGGAGGGGAAAGTGCCAACTTTCTGAGTGCATTGGGGGTGTGGGAGAATGTGTCACCATTACCTGCTGTATATCTGCACAGTTTCATCAGGCTCAGCAAACTTATTTATAGCTGATGAAGGTGCAACACTAAGAAATTAAAGGTCTTCTAGGTAAAAATGTCTTTAGGGAAAAACTCAGTAACAACAATGAACTAACCTTGGCCAGTGCTCATGTATGCTACTGAAAACAGAGATTCATTACCTTGCAACGTAGTTTTGGAGAATGCAATCCGTCAGGGAATAGAAACAAAGAGAGGAAATATGTGTTCTGGGAGTGAAGGAAACCCTGAGGGATGGAAAGTTTCACAGCACTTGCTTAGCATGAATGTCACTTAAGGAGAATTGGAGATTGGCAGCCTCCATTATCAGCAATAATTCATGCACTGAATTTGCTTAATCTGTAAAAATGAACTTATCTGCATATGGAAGCTCAAGGAAAACAAAAAGATTTACTGTCCTTGTCCATCAGTTTAGCAGTTAGTCTAGCTGCATTCAAACCCTGCATTTGAGGGGAAAAATGAGACTTTCAATTTCCCAGCACCCGCTAATTACAAGATCTTTTTTCTACATTATTATCTTTCAGTACATTTCAGCAAACTTGTAGCAATGCCATAATAAAGCTGATGTGCCCCTTTCATGCTAAACATGCATCTCTAGCACTGAAATACTCCTCAGTTTAACACTGCATGTTTGTGCTCATTCAGAAAATCTGAAGAAAATCCTTCAGTTCTCTAGAGTCAAGTGTGAAAAGATACAAACATTTAATTAGATATGGTGTGGATGTGATGCTCCCGCTCAGAGAAGACAAGAGGTGTTTGCTATAAACTTCATCCTCACTTGCTTTATTACATTAGAAAGAAACATACTAGGAAAAAAAGGACCAGGGATGATGCAGAGCATTTGGTAGTAGCAGTGAGTTATTTCCTCAGCAGTTAAAAGCAATGTGCACTGCAGGGAGTGGAAACCCACATCATTTCAGTGGAACAGGGGCATTTACATTTCACAAAGCAAACCTCAAGGACAGAGAAGTGAGTTTTACACATTTAACGTTTAACGCTCTTTGGACATGCTGCCATGGAGAGGAAATGAGCGAAGAGCAATGAGACAGCACTACTTTGGACTCACCACATACCCTCCTCTTGTTTCTGAATCTTAAAGAAGCTTGCTTTTATTTTTCCCTACAGAAAGCCTACAGCCTTCTTCCCCCTTTAATCTATCCTAGTGGGATCAGTTGATTTGGGCATTCCCATGTACTTTCTCCAAAGCTGCAATACTGCCTGGCTTCAGGGAGAAACCCAACAGTCTTCAAGGCTTCTTCCTAACCCTGTGTGTGCCCTAGTCCATCAGCAGAGGAGGGAGGGTCCAGTGCTATGATGGGACCTGACAGTGCCAGGGATTGGGGAAAAGCAGTACTAGTGCATGAAGCACTGAATTCATACTGACTCCTCTCCCACATGAAAGTTGGTTAATTTTTAAACTTTAATAGTAGAGGACAATAAAACTGTTCCTTTGTCCACTGTCGATTTTTCGCCTCTAGAAACTGCTTCCATGTTGAAGTGAGGAATTACCAAGGACAACTGAGTGTGTTCCCTAGGTCACAGTGGCACAGTGGCCATAGGCCCTTAACAGGGAAGGACATTATATTGCAACTAGAAACTTCCTAAATTTTCTGGTGAATCTTGATGAAGGCATCAGTGATCTTTGTTTTGAAATGTATGCCTCCTGCTCTTGAAAAGTGTACAAAATAAAGTCACATGACAAATCCAGTGCAAAATTGCAGAAGTCTTCCTATACAGCAGTATCCTTATCTATGATGTGTAGGTCCAAAGAGAGGGTATTCCAGATGTATTCCAGATTCCTGAAATGCTGTCGGAGGCTTGATTGTTTACTTCTAATATTTAGATTCAGCTTCTGTGGACTTGAATGGGCTTAGTTTCTCTTTGCAATTTGGGAAAGGTATTCCAGAAAATTCAGGCTCTTTCAGAGGCTTTTCCACAACCATGCAATAGGTTTCAATCTTTTAAGCTATTCTGAAACCAGGTGAGATGCATTTTTTGAGAAATACAGTTCTAGAGCAAATCTTTCCTTAGAAGATTTACCAGCCTCTGCCTTGTCTGTAAAGTGAACCACATGCAAGTATTTGAAAACCAGACAAGGAAATGCATAGGTCTGGGAATTATGGTAATAGAAAATTATTAATTAAATTTGAATTAAATTAAATTGAATTCATTACTTGGCAGGAAGAATACAGAGGCAGACTCAGTGGGGCCTGCTGGCCATCTAATTTACATCTATATCACTTCTCTGATTTCATTAATATTGTGGGGGGTAGATTAGAATTGAGTCTCTTGGTTTCTGTGCACATCAAAATGTTGCCAAGAAACACCTACATTCTTTCTCCTCCAAGTGTACTCAGTTCTTATAGCAATTCAGCTTTTGCACAGAAAGTGAGAGGATTTTTGCGGCCTAGTGTGAAACCAGTTCTGTCAATTGTGTTTATATTCAATATGATTTATTTAAAATTGCCAGGATAAGTAATATAACTGCATCTGCACTGAAGGAACGTCCATGTAATTCATGCTCTCTATAACCTGGGGACCTGGGATGAACCTGTGTGATTCCACTCAGATGCAATTACATTGTTTTCTAAATTGGCACAGTTTTGGGTAAAGAACATATTTCAAACACTTGCTGTATCTGCTGTGGCTATGTGCCCCCACTTCTAAGTGGTGCTGGATGTTCCTGCCAATTACCTCTGAACCAAATGGGGTCTTTGGATGCTCTTTCTTCTGCTGACTGGGAAGAGAAATGGTGACATTCTTCAACCAGCCTCTTTCTAACAGGTTATGCACAATAAGCTGATCGGGAGTGTGCTGATAGGCTCCTTCAAAGTGGATCTGGGGACCGTGTACATTCAGCCAGGTGAGTGGTGCATTTACTGCCCTTTTTGTCTGTTAAGTGAGATGTGAGACAGGGAAGGAGAGGAGAGGGAGATGTGCCATTTTTCCACTTAGATGGTTGTGGTTTACACCAACTTAAAGCTTTTGGGAGGGTTGTTTTCCTATATGTTTTCCTGGATAGCAGAGTACTAGCCAAACTTTTGGAAAGAAGTTCAGCACTGAAAACACCTTGGCAACCTGCCCATTGGTGGGTAGCACTTTTCAAAGATGGCATTTCTTTAAGTCAGAGTGGGCAGCTGAACGTTCTGCAAAACCCAACTGCGGTCATTTGTTATAGAGCATCCAAAGCTCTGCCACATGTGTCAGGGTAGAGAGGGCAGAGGGAGGGAGAGCAGGATGGAGAGTGGAAGGAATGGTGAGGAGAGCACAAGAGGAGAAGTAGACTATAACAGGAGGAAGAAGATGACAAAGAGGTGACCATGGGTCCACTTGACCTGTCATCTTCAAAGCTGTCCAGTGCTTTCTGAAATTTGAAGCTAAGAAGAGATCATCTACCTCTCCTTTGGTGTTTTTTCACAACCATCTGCAAAACATGTACCTTTTTCTCTTCCATAATTACTCAAGGACATGGTCTCTTCTTTGTCTTTGGAAAAGAACATATTTAAGCCACTGTGTAGAAGTTACACAGTTAAAGCAAGAGTGTGGAGTCAATCAGGCCACCCTCTCTGCAGGGTTCCTGTAAGAGTCAGTAGAGAGAAATGGCCTATCTGAAGTGAGCAGTCTTGTGTCCGTGCTCAGGCTGTGTTAGTCTCTGAATTCTGTCCTGTATCCGGCTCACACTTTAACAGGAGAGTGGTATCTGAGGGTTGATCTTGAGCTCATGTCCCTGGTACACTGTGGCCTCTCCTTCCCACTCCTTTACCCACCCAAGGTGATGTCCAAGGACATAACATAGGATCTTAGGACCTTTCTCGGTGTTGTTGAAGTAGGGTTACAGCAAGGGCTGTTGTGGGTGAATTGTCTAGTGCGTTTTTCCTCTTGAGAGATGGAGCTAAACCTGCTTCTGGCTAACTGTTCTTCTTCTTCTTCTGATGGCTGTGCACTCTCCTTCCTCCCTCCCTTTCTCAGCTGTCTGCCAGTGTTACAGTGGCCACAGCACCCCGCAAGGGTTTTGCTGCCACAGAGTTCTGAAATCTTCAGACAGTTCTCATCTAAGAGGCAGCCTTTCCTCATAAAGCCTCAGCCTTAGTTCAGCTGCTAAAATCTCACCCAGCCTTCCACTGGTCTTTAGTCACTGATCTCAGTACACATTGATGAAAATGAGCTTGTTTCTGACAAGCTTTGGATCAATCCTCTGCCTTTTTGATTACACAGCATTTTGGACACTCTAGAAGTGTCTGGTAAACAAGTACACTTCAGCACAATCCTCCTGAAAGCAGAAACATTGTTTGATGTATCTTTTCTGGGAGTGAAGAGGGAAATATTTGCATTTTTTTATATCCTCTATTTGAGTGTTTAAGCTTGTTCTTCTTACAGGTCACCAGTTTTGTGACAAGTGGGCACTTCTCACAGACCCTGCTGACATTAGGACAGGAGCCAAGGGGTACCTGAAGTGTGACATCAGTGTGACTGGGAAAGGTGATGCAATACAAGCTACACAGAAAACAGCTGATACAGAGGAACAAATTGAAAAGTACTGCAATAATTTGTTTGGGTTTTTTTTTTACTGTTTTCTTCCTTACTAGGTGCCTTAATAGTCCTCTGGCCTCCTTTCAGTCCTTTCCTTGTTAATTCAGGGTTAATAGCAGGATAACATTGTACACCTGGATGTTCTTATGTGCTCAAAGAGAGTTTTTACAATCCTCTCATCTAAATTGAAGGACGTGTTGGGTCACTTCTCTGCAGCTCATAGAATTGACCAAGCCCTGTTGGATAAGTTCCAAATTACCCCTGACAGAAGATTCATTGATCTGAAACCAAATAATGATTTCTTAAAGCAGAGAAGTAAGAAGAAAAAATATGAGGAAAACCTACTTTCCTTCTCCACTCTTGGATGTGTGTGTATGGATATTTCCATATCCTTAGATAAATTCAAGTGCATTATCATTCTCCTTGTAGAATACAGAAGTTAAAGGTGGTAAATATGCCACCAGCATACTTTAAATTTTACTGAAGCAATATTTCTGGTGAGTGCTGGCATCCTGGACCAAATCTGTGGAAAGTCACCAAGCTGATGGAGGAGTGGAGCACATGGTCTATGGGGAAAGGTGGTAGGTGTTGGTTTTTTGAGCCTAAAGAAGAGCACTCAAAGGGGTATCCTACATGAAGAGGGCAGAGACAGGCCTTTTTCAGATGAATGGCTCTTTTCAGTAGAAGGATGAGAGGCTTTGGAAGCAGGTAAAAAACAAAGGAATGTCAGAACAGATTTTTTTTGCCATGGAGATGGTCAAATGACACAGGGGTCCAAAGGGAGTGGGAGATCTCTGTCCTTGAAGATATTCAGAATTTACTGAACAAGGTCCTGAGAACCTCATCTGGCTGGACCTGATTCTATATCACATATACAAGTTTGCTGAGTAATGCAATCATTCCCTTGTGGTAAAAAGATTTTTTTTGTGTGTTTGTTTTTTTTTTGTTTGGTTTTTTTTTTTTTTGTTTCAGATGAAAAAGCGAATTCATACACCTTTTTGTGTCTTCTCAGGTGCATGCTAACTCAAGGCCACAATGCTATTGGAAAAAATATCACTTCATTTTCCAAGTTTTCAATTTTAAGAAAACAGCTTCTCTCTTCCTTTCAGGAATCTCTTGATCCCCAAAGGGTTTCCATCTGAAAGACCTTGGGCAAGATTTTATGTGAGAATTTACAAAGCAGAAGGACTTCCGAAGATGAACTCCAGCATCATGGCCAATGTCACCAAAGCATTCATAGGCGACAGTAAGGACCTTGTGGATCCCTATGTGGTGGTCATGTTTGCAGGTCAAATGGTAATTGGGATCCTCTTGATCACAAAAGTAGGCCTTCTTTCCTCTTAGCTGTGCTACAGGCAGGTGATTATGCTGATGTCCTTTAACTTATAGTCATATAAATCAGGTAAAACATGTATTTTGGTCATCAGAAAACGTTCAGTTCTTAAATTGTGCAGAAATAAAGTCATGGAGTCACTTAATGCCAGCAGATCTAATATCAGCCTCACAGCAGTAGGTTAGAGGCAGGCAGCAGGAGGGGAAAGAGAATTCCGTAGCACTGTTACTAAAACATCGAATTACAAGGCAGTGATTTACCCAGTATGGTATTAGGCAAGTAATATGTTCTGGTCTCCCTAGAGTGAAATAAGGAAGCAGGGTTGAAATCAGTGAGGATGGTTCAATCAGGGTTTTAGGTCTGTGTATTGATTTCTGAATTACTCTGCTGAAATTCAGGACCCTCTCAGCTTTCCTGTGAGTAGAGTAAGTCTTTTAGCAGACTGACACAGCGTTACCTGGCTCCATTGCTCCCAGAGCAACTTCAACATCAAACATGGTGTGACAGATTACTGCCTAGAGAGGCTTCTGACTTTGGTGGAAGAGGAGGTCCAGGGGCCTGGTTCCCCTGGGGTACACCATGAAACACTGTGTCAGGGAGCCTGTCTTGATTATTGGTGTCAATAAACAAAGGTTCAAAAATGGAAACTATTTTAAGCCAGCAATGTTTTCTCTGTGCAAGGAAGCCTTAGGGACAGCTCCAGTTAGTCCTTTCCAGATGTTTCAGGCATGAGAATGAGGCTCTTGGTGCTGATTTAATTTTTTTCCTGAATCCAAATTGCAAAGTACTACTTCCTAAACTACTGTGGGTTAAAACAGACAAATGCATGCAGCACCTTCAGGTTCAATAGAGGGCTGAAGAAGACATAAGAATGGGTTACTAATGCGAGTTTGCACACTGGTGTGCAAAATATGGCTTGATAGGCAGTGTTGATGGGTTTTCTGACTCAGTTCTCCCCACTTAATGTGAAAGTAGAAGTCACGCCACAGCCAGCGACTGCACAAACTGTGATCCAGTCCTTCCATCTCCTTAGGTTTAGAGGAATAGCTCGGAGACCTACACCTCTTGCACACAGGCATATGTCCAGAACATGAACATATTTTATGCTAGATAAACTGCCTCATTTGTACACGCAGCCTGGCATCTGTAATCCATTTAGTCTTTTATGAGAAAAACTGCTCTGCATGACTACTATTCAGATATTTCAAAAGATATTTGAGGATGTGCACTTTGTAGCAGAAATGCCAAAGTCTGGCTTTACAGATAAATTCTGTGGATAAGGGTCCTGAAGAATCAGATTTTATTCCAAGTTCTGCAGTGTGCCAGTGAGAATCCTTTAGCCGTAACATGGTCTTTTGTTAGATATGGGAGGGCAAAATGAACAAGCTAATAGAAAAGCTAAACTAGTTTCAAGATAGGATATTTGTGCTTTTAAAATGGCCAGAGAGATATTGCTAAGTGCAATTTCTGCTATATTCATTGCTGTTCTCCAGAGTCCAACCCTTCTGGAGTTAAATTTGCTGGACTTCCATTTCAGGGCCGGACAACAGTACAAAAGAACTGTGCAAATCCAGTGTGGCATGAGCAGATTATCTTCAAAGAAATGTTCCCTCCACTCTGTCGAAGAGTCAAAATCCAAGTCTGGGATGAAGGCAGCATGAATGATGTGGCCTTAGCCACCCACTTCATTGATTTGAAGAAAATATCAAATGAACAAGATGGTGACAAAGGTAAAGAGGGAAAATGTCTGTTTCAGGATATGCCCCTAAGGTAAAATCTACTTTCATGGGATCTTGGAATGGGCTAATCCTATTTTAGGAATGCCCAGAGTTCACGTGTTGGTTCTGAGACACCTTCTCTTGCTAAATTTCACATTATTTTACATTATGCCCAGTGCATGGAGGGTGTGACATTGTTGTTCTTGTTAAAGGGCTGCTGCATAATTTGGTAATCTTTGTGACTGTGGCAATAGTCTACTGTAATCCATTGGGGATGACTGATGTACGTCTATAGTTTGTGTGAGTTTCTGTTAGGCAATAAAGCCACAAACTGAAAATCACTGAAAATCACTAAAAATCAAAGGCCAAGTGTGGCCTTTGTGTTTTTGATCTACCCACTAGAAGCAAAGTGTTTAGGTTAGGCTCATTTGGGTGCTATGACAGCCCAGGAAGGCACCATGGACTAGTGTATTATCCTCTGTGTGAGGAGAGGCTCGCTACCTGGAGTCTTTTCACTGATGTTTGAGTCTACATGTTTATGCTGTGTGGCCTAGATGAGGAACATGGTCAGTTATCACAGCTCAGCAAAGGCACAGTAACTCCTTAAACCTGCCAATTCAAATGTGTATCTGAGTCCTTAATCAGAAAATAAAAGAAAAATTTGTATAAACTGGTGAGACGGACTTGGAAACAGTTTGAACTAAAGGAGAAAGCCTCAATCCTTTCTCATCACATCCCAGCTCTCAGCCTGCAGCAGCAAGCTCTTTTTTCAAGAGATGCAATAAACCTTCTGCCCCAGAATGTGTGGGGGACCATCACTTTCTGAGAAAGAGCTCCAAACCAGCCCAGCTGGTTGGGTATTGGCAGAGGTTCCTTAGTGTCTAAGAATTGTGCTGCAAAGCAGTGCTCTGTGTGAAGTGATCCCCACCTGCACAGAAAGGGGTCCAGGTTTGGCTTTTGGGGCATTAGAGGCAAGATTTCTTGGAGCAGACAGTGAGGAGAGCACCCTAACACCTAACAGAAAAGCCACAAAAGGTACTTTATCTTCAGGGTTTTTGCCCACCTTTGGGCCTGCCTGGATCAATCTCTATGGCTCACCCAGGAACCACAGCCTCATTGATGACCACCAGGAGCTTAATGAAGGTTTTGGAGAAGGGGTCTCCTTCAGGGGACGTCTCTTCCTTGAGATTGCTGTGGAGATACTTTCAGGAGGAGCCCGTGAGTCAAAGTTTTCAAGCATTATCAAGGATATCAAATTGCCGTCTAAAGACTTCAAAGCACTCAAAGGAAAAGACAAAAATGAGAAAGCAGGAGAGGACTGCAAGTCAGCTCCTCCTTCAGACAAGATGAACTCAACTGAAGTGGAAGTGGAACCATTTGATGTACCTTTAGAGGTCAGTATGATGTTAAGAGATTGGTTGTCATGTGTCTCTAAACCTCCAAAGATGGTACTGGTGTATGCATTTGGGGGTCAGGCCTTGTAACACTGTTTTTTGTGCTCACTACAGCTTCTCCCTGCTTCCACAGTCTTGGACCTTCCCATAGTAATACAGCAAAAATGGAGCATTAATGTGTACCTGTAACTCAAAAAACTCTCAAGTAGGACTCGTTGTCCATAAAATTTGGTTTCATGTCCTACCATCCTTTTTGCACTAGCTGCATCCACATTTCTGCATCCACTAGAAACTTTTCTGATGACAGAGAGCCAGTGTAGGCAGCTGGGAATTATAAAGCCTGACTTCCTGCATTTATTCAAGAAAATCCGTAGTTGTCAATTGAAGTCAATAAAGAATCATTGACATAGAATTTATGCAAATGCAGAGATTGATACAGTCCAGCCTGATTTAGTCTCTTCCTTTAATCCTGCATTGCCAATGTGGTGTTAGTGTTAGGTTGATGATCTATTTAAAAGAGGAGCTGAAAATTATGTGCTCAGTTTCAACCAGTGTTAACTGATGCTGTTTGCCTAATTCCACCTGTTGTGTAGGATTACATCGTGGGAAGATCTGCACTGCGGTGCTTTGAGAAGGTTGGGCAGTTGTGGCAGGGCATGTGGGCTTGGGAGCTGAGCCAGTGTTTGAGCTTTGATTCTCTGCTCTGTCATGTCATTGTCTGGGAGCAACATAAATTGCTGCAGGTCTTTTTTTTTAACCCAATAAATAGGAAAAAATATTCTAATAACAAATTTTCCTCCCACTTCAGTACATCTACTACAACTACCTGAAAGGAGAGGGTGGCGAGGTGGGGGTTGGTCTCTTCTCCGAGTCAACTAGCAGTAGGACAAGAGGACATGGCCACATGTTGTGCCAGGGGAGATTCAGGTTGGATATTAGGAAAAATGTCTTCACTGAGGGACTGGCTAAGCATTGGAACAGGCTCCCCAGGGAAATGGTGGAGTCACCATGGTTGGAAGAGTTAAAAAATTGAATAGATATGGTGTTTTGTGATATGGTTTAGTGGGCACATTCAGTAAAATTTGGACTTGATGGTCTTGGAGGTCTTTTCCAAACTTCAAAATTCTGTGACTCTATGTCATTGATCAAAACTTTGGCTTTTGTAGTGGCAGTCCCAGCTCACTGCTTAAGATATTTGTGTCCTTTATGACATCTGATTCTTGGTCTTTCAACTCCATCTCTACTAGTAAATACTAGTAAATAGGAGAGGAGCAATTGTTCTTGATCTTGAGGCCTAGCCTTGGCAAGTGCACTTCCTTGGACTGTGCCCTGGCATTCCTGGCGTGAGGGCTGTCTGGAGCGGGTCAAGGAGTGTATTAGCAGAGAAGTGGCATGGGTAATTGCAAGCCAGTTGTGTGAACTTGTGCCCTGTTCTTTATTTACTCAGGTACTTGTAGATTAGCTCTGTCCCTAAGTCTCTGGAGACTGTAATAGAGTCTTCAAAGACATTTATTTCCCTATAAATTTTCCTTTATATGCAAGAAATCCATTATTATGAATAGCTCAGATGCTGTGTTCTTAGGTCCTGGATAAATACCCCAGGTAGAGAAACAAACTCTGCTGTAATACCAACAAATATTAATAGTAATAATAAGGATTTATTTCTGGCTGCTCTGTCTCAGTTTCAAATAGAGAATGAGTAAAAGGCAACAATATGATCCAGTGATGCTTGATTTTTTTTTTGGTTTTGACATTTAGCAATATTTCATGCGACAGTAGACAGTAATTGTATTACAACTCTCTGAAAGCAAAAGCAGGAACTGTAGACATTACCGATAATGCGAAAAATGTCTCACAGAGCCTCTGAGACAACAGAGGCAAATTATCCATCCCCACAGCACAACTTTATTGACCTATTCCTACAGCAAGAAGATATTAAAATATGTTTTCTTTATAATGGCAGATAGATGTGTGTGTCTTAGTCTCTGAGCCTCGTCTTTATTAGACACCCTATGCTCTGGGTTTCACACTGGAAAAGTATAAAAAGCTAAAGTTACTCTGGAGTTGTAATCTGTTTGTGCTGTTGACTTTGATATATGATGCTGCTAATCCTTTCACTGAAGACCCTATGCTCTTTTGCTGCTTATAGCAGAAGTGTTTCAAAATGAAGAGGTCATGGGCTGTGCTAAAAACTGTTTCTGCTTTGCAAAAGTCAGGGAAACCAATATTTATGTAGAGCTGATATTTCATTCATTGCCTCACTCACATTGCAGCAGAAGCTAGTGCTGATCTTGTCTAATGGACCTCAGTTTGCAGGTGTTGTAAAATGAGAAGGGATAGGAAGATCGCAGCAGTTGGGGTGTAAATTTGGGGAGAACCCAAACCATGAACTTTGTCTCCTTCAGGCTTAGTCTTGGCTTGGGGCTAATAGCTTGTTTTGTTAATGACCCAAGAGCGTCAGCAATGTTAGCTGGCCCTCCTTGAGTGAGAGTCCATGCCAGGGACAAGCAGATGCTGGGTCTCCAACAGATGTAAACAGAGCTTAGCAGAGCCTTGAAACTCCACAGAAAGCCATTACAGTTTTCAGAGTGTGCTGCTGTGTTGAGACTTTTTGGTTCCTGTGTTTCCAAATTCTGACAAAAGCTGAAAACAAGGTTACTGGGTTACTGGTTTCTGGGATGTGATGCCAGGGAAGGGCGAAGAGGGGAGAACTGCCCCTGCCCACACTGAGATCCCACCTTTGGGCCTGTGGTTTAAAATACTGCAGGATAAAAACCTTGTGATGGACCACACAGTTTCTGTAGGCTTTTGCACAGGTTTACCATTTAATGTGGGCACCAGAAGTCTTTGTGTCACTGGGAGCTGAATGTCAAAATCTTGACTTCAAGCAAGGTCAAAGTCTTGATAGTACAAGCACGTGGGCAGTGGGATAAAATCATCCGGGGAAAAGCAGGACTGGGTGTGCAGTCCCCTGCCTGGATGCTTTATGATGGCAGCATTTATTATTGCAATGCAAAGCAAGACTACTGCCACACTCACTGGTAAATGGCTTCTATTGGGATGGGGATATTTTGTTGATGTACTAAAAGAGTGCCCTTAGACTGCCCTTGAACTGACACAGATACAAAGGCTGAATGAAAGTATAAGAGTATGTGAAGATGCTGGAATCGTGTATATAGAGACTACTGGTGAGGCAGAATATCAAGTGAGGAGTAATGACTTTTATGTAACCAGTCATGATATAACTGGACAAAATATTGAAAAAATCAAAGTAACACAAGCGTATCAGTTTCTCAGAGAAGAGCAGTTATTACTTCTTCCAACAAAATGGGCCTCATTGACCACCTCAGGCCTATTGATCTATGAGAGTAACATAATTTCTAGAGAATTACAAAGACTGCTTTGTGCTGTAAAAATTGCAGAAGGTAAAATAAATGCCAATATTTTCTTCCTTCTTCTCAATAGATCTATGAAGAGAAATTTGAGGAATTCCTTCTCTTTGGGACATTTTTTGAAGCAACAATGATTGATAGAAAATTTGGGGACAAGCCAATAACCTTTGAGGTTTCTGTTGGTAAGTGTGTTAAGCTCTTACCCAAAGCAAAGAGGGAACCTCAGGAGCAAGGGGATGAAAGGTGTTACTGACTGGTGTGTCTCAGGGCTCAGGAATCAGCTTCAGAGTAGAGCTTACATTTTACTTAAAACCTGATTAGCATTTTTCTGGATAACAGTCAAGCTGGGCATACTCATGCCTAGCTGTCTTGCTCCCAAAATGCCCCTGTATTAATACAAATCCTCTCACCCACTAACTACAGCAACTTAGCCAGTATTTAGCTTCTTAATCACTTGGGAGACTAAACTCAGACAATTTACTTCAGGCAGAGTTCATTCTGTGGTGTCCATTGCAATTAGTCCCCAGCTGTGAGGAAACCTTTTGTGGGGAGCATCCATGTCCATTTTCTTGGCCAACCCCACTGAGCTACATGTGGGTCTGTGTGTGTGGTGGGGGGTGATGTACAGCCAAGACTCAAATTGCATGCACCAGCTTGGCCTAACATCCTCCTGGTAAGTCCTTTACTCTTCCAGAGGAAAGCAGGACTGTACTCCATGAGCTCCTCTTCGTGGAGCTAAATTGTTCCTGGAAGAAGATAAAGAGAAAATGAAGACATTTTCATGAACCCTGAGTGCATATTTTCAAGGCAGAAGAATTTTCTCTTGAGAGAAGCTTGAATTGCTCTCATTTCTCTTGCACGGACTTTGTTATCTCTGTACCAGACCCACCAAGAGCCCTGGTACACAGTAGCACGCTGGCACTTTCAGTCTTTGTGCTCTGTGTCCATGGTTGCGCTCAGATGTAAGGCTATGTGTGCAGGGAGAGATGCTGTGACAAACAGGGAAATCAATGAGTGATACTGATTCCTGCTGAAACTTAGCAGGAAGCAGAGCTGAGAATGACAAGAAACTAGTTTAAATAGTTGGGCAAGAAATTACAGTGATTTTTGTCAGAATTAATACTAAAGATGAATCTGGCTTTGAATTCTGGACCTGAAGATCTATAAGCTACCTGTGTAGTTGAAATTTGGACGCAAATTTGGCAACTGGTCATTATTTACCTGAAAGGCTGAAACAAAAGTCCAGATCAGCATGTCATATGAAATGATTCAGCACATTCTTCTCCTGCAGGGAATGTTTTCTTCCTGTCTCTTTTAAAATCTCAAATTATCAGTTTGATGGATGTACCTCTTTCCCAGTGCTGATAATTGCCCTTTAAGGCAAAATCTTATCAGGGAAGATGATTGTATCATTAGCAGAGTTGTCTGGCATTAGGCTTGAAGCTGGGGCCTCAAAGCAATGTTATTACTAATTCTGCAACCCTCCTGTGCAAAATTTATCTGTCTTAAAATGAGTTTATCACTTCTGAGATCAGATTTTGAAATTATCATCCTTATATTGTGAAGAACACATACATTTTCTATGTGAATCAATCCCATATCAGGGCTCCTGAGTACAGAAATATCAAGAGCAGTATTGTTTTGGTTTCTGAATTTCTTTAGCAAAAGCTGAAGGTCCTGGGGGCAGCAACCAGCTGATCACTTAGTGATGTGGTATGGTACTTATATGTCACATGGATTAGGTAAGGAAGCACTGTCCTGGAACCTGACATTCCAGGAATAAACATAACCTGACCCAACCTTTATAAACTGTGGTGTGGTTGAAACAGCTAAATGAACAGGAGGGGACAAAGATTTTCCACTGGTATGACAGGACATCTTCTTTTTAAAACCTCATTCTTGTTTACCATCTCCAACTTAGTCATCTCTTGTAACCATGGGTCTCTAGGTAACTTTGGAAATACTACTGATGGGGTGTCAGCAGTAGCTGGAGGGAAAAAGAAGACACATAATGGAGAAGCAGAAGAAAGCCTTCTGCATGAGGGGGAGGATGATATTTCTCATGACCTTGGAGTACCCCTGATATCTACCACACCCCCTGAGAAGCCACTGATCACAGGTGGGAACAGGTGAGGATCTGTGTTTCAAAACCTCATCATGTAAGACTCTGGTTTCTGTTTTATAATCCCGTGGGACTCACTGATGAACCCCGGCAGCATGAAACAGTTCGTGTGAATTGGAGGCTTTCAAGTGCTCAATTACATCTTTCACAACAGTAAATTTTCTAGTCTTCACTGAAGTGAACAGGCTCTGAGCCATTTTATACTCATCTGATCTTGGCCTTGTGGGCTCTTGAACCCTTTCTAAAAGGGCTGTGTTGCACCAATTGTACATTGGAAAGCTACAGGAAAATGCAACCTTTTCAGTGCCATCTCTGGTTTAGGGTCCCACACTGTGGGACACAAGTAACATCCAGCCAGTGCTCCAGAAGCACAATATCACATGTAAAATATTGAAATCTGGTCAAGGCAAAGTCAGCTTCCCAGAAGCTGACTAGTATCTAGATACTATCTACTAGTATGTAGATACTATCTAGAGCTAGTATCTACAGATACAGACTTAAATAGCAAGTAGTAACAGAAGTAGGAGGAAATAGTCCTTGAGAAAAGGAATGGAGCAATGGATGAAAACACGCGGAACAGTTCTTCTAAATAGCCTTGTTTATAAACAGAAGTGTAAAGGTTTAATTAATTTGAAATATGCGAATAAAAAGAAATCTTTTCTTTGTTGCTTTGATAGGTAGAACAATCCCTGATATTGGTGACTGCCAAGACTAGATGGTACCTCTGTCTTTAGAAGGCTACAGGTGTAAGGACCAGGTGGAAAATATCAGCCGGGATCTGTTTGGTTTCTGGATGTCTCTAAATCTAAAAAGCACCATCATTCTTTCCTGCAATCAATGGCTTAGTTTGATTAAATAAGAGTTAGTGAAAGAAAACAAGAATGGAAATACCACAGTAAAGAATTTTGTTTCTGCAGCAAGTAAATAGAGGGGAAAAACTCTCTTTAGAGTTTTTGATAGAGGGATAGTTGCCTTTCCTCCTTAACAGAACTGCAGATTTGGGTACATGCAGAGGGTTATTATCCTCCCTGAGAGAGTCTGGGATTTTTTAAGTTTTTCCCTTAACAAGAACTTAAATTTAAAGAACCATTGTAAAAGAATGAATCAGTCTTCAAATCTGCTATTTGCTTCCAATCTCATTCCACTATTAATAAAGTTTCCTCTCATTAAAGATCCCTTTTCCTCAAATTTATGTAGAATGCTGCATTTTATTCCCTCCTGTGCTATCTAAAACAGTATGGCCAGCCACAGATACCAATTAATGAGTTTTTCACTGTCTTCTCATAATGGCATCTTGCTGGTCTCACCCCGGGATATTTTTAGTATTAATCAGTACTTAATGGGATCTCCAGTAGTTTAGATAAACTGCATTTCAGGTTCATAAATGAACAATGGAAAACAATAAGCAGAGTATATTTTTGAGATTAAAACCACTAACTATATAAAGAAACAGGCAGAGCAATAAGACTTCTAAAGCAGACACCATGAAACTGCCTTGAGTTTTCCACATTTACGTCAAAACTTATACTAAGAATAAGCTAACACTGAAAAAGTGATTCCTCAAAATTGTGATAGTGGCAATAATAGACATGAAATTTCAGTTTTCCATTTGAATTTTTTCATGGCTATATTACTGTTCTTAGTAAATCCAATGAAAAGACTCGTAAGCTCTATGAATTTCAGGCCCTGAATATGTTCAGGCCCTGAGTGGTAGTTGAATTGATTTTCTTTCTTATGAAAGCACCAAAATTAATGACACACAAGGCCTGTGTAGCACTGCTGTGCACCAAATTCTGTGGGTAATGCTCACCGTGTTAGAGGTTATTGAGGAAAGAGTAAACGCAAAATTCTCTTTATCTTTTGATATCACATAGGACAGTAAAATGCAGTTGTAGAGAAGGTATTATAGTATCTTTTTAAACAGAAAAAATTCACACATAAACCTCTTACGGGTGTGTGGAAGTTAAAGATCATTGATACGGTGCTCAAGAGCAACAAGTGATTTGGTTTCCGTGCTCTTGGCATGGTGATCAAACACATGCAGCCACTTCTATCTGAAATTGCTGAGACTGTCTAAGGCCGTTAGAGCCACCGCCAGAAGAACACAAAGTGGTTTATGGACCTTCATATGCATTAAAAAGGTCTCCACTGTCCCACCATTAGTATGGAAAAAGAGGAGACCTCTATTGTTACATCCAGTGTGGCTGCACAATTAAGTTTCATAAGGCTGTAGTATTCACATAAAGAAAGACAATGGACATGATATAGTGCCTATCACAGCTCTAATCAAAACATTGGGCTTTGTGGCAGGTCTGCAGAGACTCTGGTTATGGCATCCTGCTCATTTTTTTCAGTGCAAGACACTCAAGCAGCTAAACACACAAAGAAAGCAGAGTTATGAAAAGAGCCAATATGACAATTTGGACCTAAGATCAAAAGTGAGAGAAAGAAGAGCAGCGGATGAATTTTATCACTGAGTTATTATGAGTTTGGTATCACTTTTACTAAGCAGGGTCTTGCAGATCAGCTTCGACAGGGAATGTCAATCCCCATAAACTCTGAAAAAGAGCATCTTGTGAAAGTACTGTGATGTTGAGACTCTCCCATGCCTTTCCCACTGTGCAGTGCGTGGAACCATTGCTGTTGAAGAGGTGATCAGCTACTAATCTTTGCTTCTTTTCTCCTTGTGGCTTCCCACCATTAATAGTAATTCAGAACTTCTCTGCATGCCTCTTTGCCTGGCTTTTCTTCCACCCTGGAAAGCACTGAAATTATATCCATTGACTTAAAGTTCTTTCTCTTCAGGGATCTCACGGGTAGCATCTCACAGGTAGCATAAGTGATGTTTGTGTTTGCACTTCCCAGGATTTACCGGTTAGCACATGTGAACAGAGCCTGTTGTGTCTACGGTTTCTGTGCTGTGAGAGCACCAAACAATTTTTCTTTGCTCTGCCTGCCTTTGAACTGCTCTGTCACCTTCATGATCTGCTCCCTACTTGGTTTTCACAGGAACTACCAGTACCTGCCCTATGATGAGAGGAAGCCCTGTATTTGTGTAAAGAGCTACTGGGGCAACCAGACATTTCGTCTGTACTCTTCCAACACCCTTGAGAAAATGGCAGATCACCTGGTAAGAGGCAACCATCCTCCCAGCCTCATACACTCAGCAAAGTATAGCAGTGAGAGGCCACACTTCCCAAATCAGGCCTTCAAAATTTCCCCCAGCTGCGTTCCTTGCTGTTCATTTTGTGAGAAAATAGCTGATATTAACTTTTTCCTTTTTGTTTCCCCCCAAATTGCTTTGAACTATTAGAGCTGCTCAAGTATTCCTGACCACAACTAACTTTTTGGCTTAGGCCTGCCTCCTTTCCTCAGCCAAGTTTTATTCTTTGTAAAAACATTCAAACAATTAAAATATGAGATACAGAGTAATTCTGTCTCCTATGGCTCTTCCTCTAATGTCTTCTTGCCATATATTTATGCTGGGCACTCCTTAAAGGACAACATCTGCTCCTAATTTTCCTAAAAACATTGAGAGAGACAGAATGGCATTTCATCTCATGGGCAGTCACTGTGATGCCTTAGTTATGGTGTTTGCCCATAATGATGGTTTTTTCCTACTCTTGTTTAAAGTTGACTATCAACAGTCTCAAGAAAGTAGGTTTTATGGTTTGTTTGTTTTTTAAAGTGACTTCTAATGTTGAATATTTTAATGTGGGACGCTCAGATTAAGAGCCTGATTCATCCCTTACTTATCCTTATATGTGTCGTAAGCAACAACACTGAAGTCCTACTTATGCGAGGTTGTATCACAAGAATACAGTGATTTACAAGCCAACATTTTGAACCCAGCTATTTGAAAATTAAACATCTGAATATACATATGTGGAGAGATATTGTTATCAGTGCACCTGAACGCCCACAGGTCTTGCTGGAAATCCGGCTATTTATTTTAGTTTGTAAGAACTCATGGATAACAGTAGATTTTGTGACAGACCTCACATATATATTCAGGTAACCACTGGTGTTTAAGTTGTTGACTCCAACAACTTGCTAAAGTTCAGCAGCAGGGTTAGAAACAAAACCAAGAAGAACTAGCTTTTTTCTCCTACCTAGAGAATAATGTTTCCCACTGACTGATCTTCTTCAAAGAAGTAAGAACACAAAGTTGCTCCAAGCAGTAATAGCTTGGACTAGTAATTGGGAAGACTGGGAAAAGGTCAAAATACATCATGCTGCTGGAGTCTTTTCTCTATGCACTTCAAGTATAGTGATATATCAAAGGTTCTTTATGTCAGGCCACAAAGTCGCCTCCCTCATTCTTGCTAGTCATAAATGGTGCTGTAACACTGACAGAAGGAGTAAGTGCCCTCCTGTGCGTAACAGCTTCCTCATGTGTTTTTCGTAGGAAGAATCATTAGAGCAGGTAAAGGACTTGATCAAGGTTTCAGAGACTGCAGCTGAGGAGAAAATGAAGAAGACCCTAAATGGTTTTATCAATCAAAGCAGGTAATAACATTTACTAGATGCACACAGAAAATCAAATTTAATGTTGGCTACAAATTCAAGGCTAGACAAGGAAAGTGATGATAATTTAAAAAGGTACAGTAAACTTACTGAGATATATGTTTTATTTATTCTGCTGTTAAAAGCAAAGGCCTTCTTAAATTGCAATTTCTGTTTAGACAGAGAAAATATTTTATTGTTATTTTCAATATTCACTATTGGCAATAGACAGCTGCCAATCATTGTCATACTATTTTGGCTTTCTGGACTCTAAGAATATGACGTATATGTGGTGAGTAGGATTTAATAAAGATACAATACAGTGTGATAGATGTGCTGTAAAAAAAAAGGAAGGGTTAATATAAAAACAAAGGATGCCACATATTGGTATAGATCACCCAGTGGACTCCAGATCAAATTGTATGATTGGGCTCAAAATAGATATAACTCCTTATTTCTAGATATTACTAACCCATTTCTGAGAAGTGTGGTGCAGAGGTTTTGGACTCTATTCTTTGAATCTTGTAGTGTATAATATTTTAGAGATTCTCAACATCTTTGTAGCCTGGTTCATGTACTGCAGCAGACACAGAACATTCCAATGTATTTTAGCACATTATTATTCTCACATTGAAAAAATTACACATTTAAAAGACCTGTTATTCATGTGTCCTAGGGCATTCATGGTTGTTGCTGAAAAGAAGCCCAAAGGGTTGACCTCCACTGCTTTGGACAAAAAGAGGCTCATGCTGTTCAAGCAGGAGCTGGTATGTGTGTTCTTTTCCTATAAGCATTGATGCAATGGTGTTTATTGAAAGCACACTGGTTGTAGACATTTTATTTACTATTTTATTTACTATAAACATTGTAAGCTTTGTAATTCATATGAATATAACATCCCTGAGAATGTTTTAATAAGTCCCACTGTGCTTAATAAAGAGTTGTCAGGTACACTAAAAGAAATCAGATGTCGTTTTAAAATATGAATAAGATATTATAATAATGAGATTGTTTTTCTCATCCATGCATCTTAAAATGGAATGATGCTGAGTTCAGTGGAAAATCACCAAACTAACACTGCTGTTTGGCATTTAACTACGGTCATGGTGCTGAACTTCAAGGCTAGTAAAGTCTGGCATTTGATATTCCTGGATTCCTTCAGGCAGCCAATGAAAAGAAACCAAACTGGGTGGAGCTTATTAGATTTATTTACTGTTTGTAGCAGAATAGGTTGTGCCTTCTGTCAGGATCAAGGCCTGGTAATCCCATGAGCAATCACATGTTTCTTGGGACTTCCATGCATGCAGTATACACACAAAGACGAAATGGGAGACATTCACTTTTTATGTTATCCAGCTCCAAAGAGCTGATCAGCTTCTGTAGTGACAAAGAGACATTGAACAAAGTGTCTCCATCTTCGTTTTTCAACTTGAATCCAAGACTGTTTCTCTACCAGTTCAAACTAATTGATAACAGATGAAAATTATATATTGTCTTTCTTGACTGCAGGAAGCAATGTCCAGTGATGCCAAGGGAATTGTTCAGCAGCAGAAAAAGAAGATGCCACTGGATGAAATGATTCGTGAGACTCAGAGCTTTATAGATAAAATTAGATTCTTGGCTGATGAGGTAATTCACAGAGAATTCAGAAAAATTTAAAATCCAGAACTTGGCTTTCATTTTCATAATCCTATATGAATAATAAATCCTGGTTTGATCATCCAGAGTTCTCCTTTGGATATCTGGACCCAATTCTGTTTTGCATTAAGTGGAGCTATTAACAAACCAGGGTAGGAAACGTTGGTCTGTGTTGTGTGAAGAGGATGCACCACAGATACAGATATATTTTTTTTATTAAGGTCATCCTGTATCTGGTGGCTTGGAGAAGCCAGCTTTCTGATCGGAACCATGTCTCCACCTGTATGAATGTAGTGATTTGGACTGATATGAGCTCACGGGTGTTTATATTATTTAGCCTGAGAAAACCAGAAGAATTTATATATTTGGTCAGGCCAAAATGCAGCCACTGGAGAGCTGTCCCTCTGAGAGCTGCCTGTGCTAGGAAACCAAATAGGGCCATGGCTATTCCCTGGCTCAGACAGTGGCATAGTTTGCACCCTACACACAAATTCTCTTCCTTCCTAAAACAGAGTGACCCTGCTTACAGTTCCTACAGGGAACAGCCCCTTGGCTGGTCTTTGTTTCAAACCCCACTGAGGCTTTGCTTGGGGAAACATCATCTGGGACAGATAATATCACTGAGCATCCTCACAAGCAGCAAACATGATCATATACCAGTGCTTGAGTTTGGTCCTGGTCCTTTTTGTTTTGCTGGTAAAGATGAAATTGATGGTGTTTTCATGGTAGTTACTTGTGTGGTCTGTGATTATTTCCTGGTACAGAGTCATACCCAGATTCTTAATTTTAGTTCCTCCTGCAATGGTTTATGAAGTGGGTGCTCCTTAATCACTCTACAAAGCACCTTACCTTCAGCTGTAATTAGAAATGGAGGTGTGGACTGCAAAGCATGAAGTGCCAGCCTCTTTTAGTTCAGGTGCACATCTGCAACTCCACAAGAGCCACGAGGGAGCCAGCTCTTAGTAAGAGTGTTTCAACAAAAAAACAAACAAACAAACAAAAAAATGGTGGTGGCTCATAGAAAGAATTCAGTTTTAATTCAATATTCCTCATTTAACAGCCGCAGAATACGGTGCCTGATGTGTTCATCTGGATGATCAGCAACAACAAGAGAGTTGCATATGCAAGAGTCCCAGCAAAAAACATACTCTACTCCCCAGCAAAAGAGCAGAGAGGCAAGGACTGTGGGAAGATTAAAACCCATTTCCTGAAAGTAAGTCTTTGGCTCTGTGCAAACACAGGTAATGCCTGGGGTGCATTTGGTATTCAAATTTCTTTCAGGGACTGTATTTTTACAGATTCATCTTTGTAATGTAAAAATATGTACACATTTGTATCTGCTATTTATTAATATTTGCTTCTTACATTTATGCTTGTCATTCTTTAAGCACTCTATCACTGCCAGGCTTTTGATGTATGAATAATTAATTCCCTCACTACTTGTTATGGCAAGCATAGAACATTTTTTTCTCAATAGCTATATAAATAAACAAAAAGAAAAGGTACAGCCTCTTTGCTGGCAAAAACATCAGAATGCAGCACATGAAAGTCTGGGAGGAGACTGATGAGAGATCAGCACTCAGCAACTCAGCAAGCAAACAGAGGTATTCAGGGGTAACACGGGAATCATTTATACTTCCTACTTAAAATGTGCCTACGTTTGTGCAATATATGTCCAAAATACTGTTATGGGATGATTCATGTCGAAGGAAAGCCTTAGTGGATATACTCCTACAAAATGTGACCACTAGTACCTACAGTGGAATATTGTGCAATGAAATTGTTACTTTTGCCATCAGGAAAAAACCCAAACACTCCAGACAACAGTAACGTCATATAATGACTTTTTAGTGGTTTTTCACCTTGAACTGTTGGGAGTACTCCCATAAAGCACAGCTAAAGAGTGGATAAGAACATCTAAGCTCCTGAGATAGTTGCCGTAGGAACCTGTTAAGCAAAGTACTATTTGCTTGCATGAAATAAAATATTCCACAGTTAACTATCCAGCCCCTTCAGTATCAAGAATTACCTTAGGAACAGATAGTACTAAACTCTGAACTTCGCAGATCAAGATGAAGTGGAAAGGAAGAGAAAGGAAATAATAGGTAAAGACTAGTAACATTTCATAGTGGAAATGTTTTCTGACCTGCACAATGGAGTAATATTTTTAGTAATACATGGGGCTAACTACTAGAGACCAGCAAAACTGTACGAAATAGAAAGTGGGTTGAAGTCTGGGCAAAGTAAAATATAAGACAGCGCTTATATATGTGCAGCTATAAGGTAGCCTGCACAAGCCTCTGCATGTTAGGCAGTATGCAGTTTACATAGACTGTCAGTTGAGCTGACTAAAAACTAATTTCTTCCCTAAGAATCACAGAAGTTTCTAGTACTAAATGAGTCTCAGGGCCACTCACTGTGGAGAAATGCCATTTATCAGTATAACAGTTCTGAGAATGCTTCTTTAATTTACTCTGGCTTGGTAGGGCTCAGCACCCAGCCATGTCTCTTGAGCTTGTTGGTGATGTTGGATTTTTTCTTCAGTTACCAGGCAAGCGCCCGCTGGGCTGGACTGTGCAGGCAAAGGTGGACATCTACCTATGGCTTGGACCTGCCAGCAATGCCCACAGTGCCATGGAGAATTTGCCTGTAGGATATGAGATTGAATTACCATCTAACACCAACTCAGGGCACAGTGTTGTGCCCTCACCTGCTTGCCTGCTGTATAAAAGTAAGGCACTGTTTCTTCTCCATATTAGCAATTAAGACAAATGGCCCCAAAAACTAATTCAGAGGGTGACACAACCCCTATATAAAACAACTGTTCTAAGATGATAATGGCTTCCCTTCTTTCCATCAGAAAAGGCTGGCTTTGTTGCCAAGTCTTCAGTTCTGCCACTGCCACTTTGTAGATGTCAGGGAAAGAAAGAACTTGCTTGATTGCAATTTCTGTTCCCTGTCCCATGGATCTGTCTCCTTGTGGAGAAGCATCCCTCAGTTCTCCTGATGAAGCTACTGTATAGAACACTTAGTAGACAGAAGAGTGATGGGAGATTAAAATTGGCACTTAATAGCCTTGCAGTAGAGACTTACATCGGTCATTGATTTTAAGTGAATTCAGATGTCTTGCACAACTTCTGAGTGTCTCAGGTGCTTCTTTAATGAGACAGCACTAGCAACTGTTCCCCTTGTCAGATCCTGCTTGGACAGCAGCTGATGAATCTTCCCTTCCTACCTGTGTGCTACACTCTTTTAATGGAGCTGATGTTTCTGTTTTCTCTGCCATGGTGTAGCCCGGCACCTCTTCCAGCTGAGAGCCCACATGTATCAGGCGAGGGGGCTCATTGCTGCTGACAGCACTGGACTTTCTGATCCTTTTGCAAAAGTCACTTTCACATCTCGCTGCCAGACCACAAAGGTAAGTTCCAAAGTCTCTTTTGGTGACTGAAAACACTTTCTTTTTTTTCCAATTTAGCTATGAAATGGGAAAACCTTGGTTTTACAAGGAGATACCTAGCAGGAAAAGTTAGATGCCTGCTGTTAAGGAGCAGATCCTGAGAGTCCCCTGCAAAAAACCCAAAAGTTTACGTGTTTCCCACTGCTCTGAGGTGCAGTAGTGCTAGTTTATTTTAGCTCAGATACCAGATTCTCTGTGACTACGGGGACTTTGTAGCAAGTGTACCTTTTTCTGCATCTTTTTTCAGTGTTCTAATATGGGCTGTTGTCAATGCTTGTTTTAAAGGTGGGTATAAACATGATCCCTTATGGTTCTCTTTTCCTTTAGCCTATGCATTCAGTCATTAAGCAAAGTGGGGACCTTTATATTGATTCTGTAGCCATGTGAGCCAGAATGGCCCTTTGTGATGGAATTTGGCAAAGCACACTGGTGCTTTTAGGTGTCAAGATGGAAATGAGCTGACAACAGAGGTGGGAGACTTAAATTCTGCTAAAATCTGCTCATAGGGAATGGTCTCCCATCTCCCTCAGGAAACTCCAGGGGATCAAACGTTCCCCTGCAGAGCCTCTAGAGAGAAGCGGAAACTTCTACAGAGTTTCAGCAAAAGGGTTAAAGTTCAGCCCTGGCAAGTGAGCAGGAGGTTGGTCCCTCACAGAGCATGAAGACTGACTTTCAGAGGTCCTGAGCCCTCTACAACTACCCTGGAGTTAAAATTGGGCAGGAATTCTGTTAATCATCCCACAAGCAGAATTTGCTGGGCCAAATGTAATCTTGCTTCATACCAAATATGGTCTTGCTTCAGAAAAAGTATTTAACCCTCCCATAGAGCCCCTCCTCCAAAACTTCACAGAAGACTGTGAATTTCAATTTAATTCCTCTAAAATTCCTCTGACAACTTATTCTGTTACCAAGCAAGTTCTGTTGCATGTGCCAAGGGGAGCAAGAAATAAAAACGTTTCTCTAAGTTGTAGATGCCTGTTTGTGCTGCTTTTGCCTCAAGGTTATTAACTGATTTTTTTCTGTAATGTGATTTTATCTTCTAATAGAAGATGGTGAATGAATCCAATTAAATTAGTGTCTAGATGTACCAGATTCTGGAAAGTAGAATTTGGCCCAGGAAAAACAGGGGTTTATAGGCAAAGAAGTGTTAAGTTTATTCACTGCCTGCATAAAATATTGCAGCTGATAACTTGCATGGTTTATAAGACTGTCAGCCAAGTGCCAATAAACCGTAGTCAAAAACCTTATTTCCATTCAAAAGAATGATAGCAAGTTATGAGTCACTTTGCAGTTGGCACAATTTTCCTCTTTGAATGTTATCTTTGTTAAAAGTATTTTCTGCCTAGACAGTTAAAACATTGTCTATGATGAAATGCTATAAGCATCTGCATAATCCAAATTAAAAACTCTTGATTTATTATGAGTGATTCATGAAAATATATTCTTTTTTTTTTTTTCATAAAATATCAAGTGTTATTTCACGGAACTAAAAATAAGATTATAAAAATGTACCCCAGAGAAGTGAAAAGTGGCCTCAGTTAGGGCAAAGGCTTTATTTTAATAGCATTGGCCATGTGCCTGCTTTCCTAAACCAACAGCTTTCCCCTAACTTTAATACTGAGGTTTGTCTACACAGACTGGTTGTCATGTATTGATATGCTTGTCAAGGATTTGTGAGGCAAACAGGGAAATGGAGAAATTGGAGATACTAGCCTCAAAGTGAAAGATTCATGTTCTTCTGGCTGGGAGCAGCTGCTGAAATATGTTGCGTCTCAGACATGGCATTGGTCAGGCTGTGGGAAAGGAGGTCACCAGCAGATCCTGCTGAAGGTTGCCCAACCAACCAGCTCATTAAACACTTCCTTGCTTCCATTAGATCATTTCTCAGACATTATCCCCCACCTGGAACCAGACCCTGCTCTTTGACAAGGTTGTGCTTCATGGTGACAGAGAGGAGATTGCCCAGTTCCCACCGGAGATCGTCATTGAGCTGTATGATGACGACGCAGTGGTAAACTCAAAATTCTTCTCACTAAAAACCTGGGCTCTTATACCCTACTAGAAGCGTGGAAGCGAAGCTGAGTCACTGAATAGCATTAAATGCATCACCTTGCTGAATGGAGCTCAGCGTTTCACTGTGGTTTGCAGCTTAACATCTGAGAACAGCCCCGAGATTCACTTCATGTCCTTGCAAAGATGTGGCCTTGTATTTTCCCCAAGTGAATCTTGCTCCCAAAGACCAGCTAACAGAAATCAGAAACATCTTGCCACCACGTCCCATGAATGCAACTGTAAATATTGTATCTAAGTCCATGCAGACTCTGATACAGTCTCACTGACTGAATATAGAACTCAGGAATTTGGATACTCTGAAGAGCCAAAAAGTACCCAGCTCTTCCTCTTTTAGCTGTCTTGCATCTTACCTTGGCCTTTCCTTCAGAAGAAGGTTTTTTTTCATAAATACTAAGCTCTGCATCATCTTGGCTTCCATGACCCTTGTGAAATCCAAATGCATTTGACCCTGTGTTCTCCTTTACTTAGGGTAAGGCAGAATATATTGGGTCTACGGTGGCTGCCCCTGTGGTGAGACTTGTTCATGAAAACTATGAACCAGCAAAGCTTTGTTACCACCCAGTGTACTGTGGAAGTCTTTCAGGAGGAGATCTTCTTGCGACATTTGAGCTTCTGGAGGTAAACTTGACTTTCTCAACAATTACTCTTTTACATCCTGGGCTCAGAAAAGCTGCCATGGCGTCAAGGTCCATGACTGTCTTGAAATAATAGGAACTGCAGCTGGAGCCATTGGGCCTCACAGTCCCCATGCAACCCTTGTCACCCCATCCACCCTGTGAGGGGCCACTGTCCACACACACACACACATCACTGCCAGCCCTTCACACAGTCTGAGTCGCCTTTTCCTGTCACTTACCCTGCCCTAAACTGTGCTCTGGCCTGAGAAACAACTGTGAAAATCCCACTACCATTGCAATGACCTGCTCTTTGGAGTAGCACATGGCCCTGACTTTACCAACATTGACCCTCTCAATACTGCTTTGTCTCTCAGGAAAAGGAAATGGTGAATAATATGGATTAGATTAGGGAGGTTGAGTTGTCAGACACCCCTACTATATTAAAAGAAATGTTACATGATTCCCAGAGGCAAGACAAAAGGAAAATTCATCCTGGTAGATGCAGGACTGGGATGTGTCATGCTGGGATTTCAGGCAATTTCAGTGAAATTTGCAGAGCCAGCGATTAAAGGTAACTTCCTTCTGCTGAAAACCTACAGCAGTTTATTCTGAAATCTGAAATGGGAAAAATGTGGAATATCATAACATATTTTACAGATAAAACAGGCTTTTAATCATGATAGCTATTTATGTTTATGGTGAAAGCCTGAAATATGACACCATGTGGAATATTTCCTCATTATGGTGGAATCATGGAAGAGAGTGAGAGCTTCAGACAAATTTCATTAGAGAAACCCTCCTGTTGAGTCACAAGATGCAGAAAGGGTCCCTTGCTTTCTAAACTCCTTCTCAGAGAGGAGCCTGGGAGTGGCTGGATCCAATCTTGGTTTCAAACTGTCAGTGGTTTAAGTCTAAGAAATTATAGAGGTGTGATTGAACCTTTGTGTGATTTCATCTTTTGGTGAACAAGAGAGTATTATATTTTGTTTTGCTCTCTTTTGAGACAAAGAAGCAACACTATTTGGGGGATATATTCAAACATACTCCTAAGAATTCTCTAGAAAGTTGACAAGAACTGTAGGTAAAAACCTTGAAGTCCTTTATCGTGATGTTCTGCATTATTCTTCTCAGTGACAACACTATAGAGCATCTCACATGGCAGATAATAGCAATTTGGACATCAAAGAAATTTTCAGGAAAAGATATATATGTATGTATGTGAGTATGCATGTATGTTATGTATAAACATCTGTCAGGCTTCAAAGCACTCCCAGAGCTGACATGCTGGTGGCTTCTTCCAACATCAGGGGATTCCTGATGGTGCTCTGTGTGAGAAAGGAAGCAAAACTCTCTCATCATTGATTTATTCTCATTCTGAACCCGTAGCCTTTCCTATGACGTTCCATTCTTGGTAACTTTGACCTGCAGGTACTGTTTGGTTCAGCTGAAGAGTGTTGTGTATGAAGTGAATGCTCCTTTCTCTTTTCAAAATGAATGCTTTGGTGTGTCTTGGTGAAGGGATAAAATTAATCTTACAAGGAAGCATCCTGGCATTTAGAGAAAGAGTACACAAAAAAAAAAATACAGACTAATGAATACTAGGAGTGTTGATTTTGCTCAGAATGAACTCAGGGTTTATTGATTTTTTTAATCAAAAAAGCAAAACCCCTTTGTAAACCTCCATGTGGATATTTCACTCTACTGTCATTTGAGTACTAGATCATTCTTCACCTCTTGTTCTGTGCTGTTATTAAGTTATTTGCTTTGCATTTTTACTGATAAAATGAAGAACACGTGTGCATGTGAATTATTGCTGGTAATTCTGTGAATACTCACCTCTGCTGCAGGTTCTGTTCTAGAAATTAAGCCTTCCACCCATCTCCTCCTTCACCTACAAGGTACCAAGGAACATATCCTTTCTCTCTGATGGTAATTAGTCTCCCACACAACTGTACATAGACAGACAACCTGGTTAAATGAAGCAGAAGACTTCAACTTCACAGACCCTTTGAGAGCTGTATCTCACCTGCTTTACCTCTCAGTAGTGACAGGTTAGCTTAGGAACACTGATGAGCTCCAGAAGTCACGCTTGTTTCCCCAGAAGCCTCGTGTACAGCACTCCTTAGGTACCATGCTTCAAGTGAAAGCTGAGGAGAGCAGTCTGTGTGTTGTTCCCTGCTGCCACAGCCTGAGCTTCTGACAGGACTCATCATCAGCTAATGGCTTCTGCTGTTTTATGTAGGAAATTGCTAAATCAGGCCAGGCTGCAGATCTGCCCTGTATGGACTGAGAAGGTCATAAATACACTGTTAAAAACTAGGAAGGTATGGGGACATGAAGCCAATGAACTTTCTCACAGAAGGTGAACCAAGCAGGCAGCAAAGTCTGGAGTGCAGCAAGAGGCAGAAATGGTCACACCTCAGAGCTGCTGTGGAGTCTGCTCTCCTCCCACACAACGGGAACAAGGCAGTCACGTACACCAAAATATGCTCCTGAACGTGGGGCAGGTTCATGTGCAATCACACACAGAGAACCGAAGTGCTGCTTACCACAAGATTTTAGTAGCTGCACAGAGAAGACCTGGCTCTAATGCTGGAGATGTGGTTTGCAAGTTCTCCAATGGTGAGAGCATACAATAATGCAGGAACATTATTCCATAGCAGCAGGAGACTATTATGTCTCTCTGGCAAATGTGTGGTTTAGCTGATGTGCACTGTCTGTTCACCAGCCCTTTTTGACTAGAATCAGATCTAGAATTTACCTGTGGAAGTGTTCCAAGCAGTTTTGCTCAGAATTTTTGTTAAATAGAATTACCATGCTTTCCATTTTTAGTAAATAGAATTGCCATGCTTCAGTACATGCATGTCTTTAGGGCAAACTATGTCCTACTAGGACAAAGGAGATCTTTTCTGGAAAGGTGCATAAACAGAATCTATTGAATACTCTTTCTGCCCTATGTTTTAGCATTGCAGCATGAGAGAGAGCATTCTGGCTCACAGAATTTGCTGGGCCAAAAACTTACTCCTTTCACAATACAACTGTTCTGCTCTGCAACTTGTCTTATAAAAGTGCACTAAATTGCTATGTTCCATGTGCCATTCACAGATACTTTGGATACTGGTTTTATTCTTCAAAAAAACAACCTAAGTTAAAACTGCTTCATTTTTCAGATTCCTGAGTCAGATCCAGACAGACTTCCCCCACTGGATCCACCAGATATTGGCCAGATTTACCCAGTCCCAGCCAACATACGGCCTGTTTTAAGCAAATACAGAGTGGAGGTGAGATACTTTGAATATTTCCCTTTCCTAATCTCATTGTCTTTTATTCTCTTATTGAACTGTAACAGTAAAGGATGATGATTTTAAAATCCTAATCAAGAGGAATCACATGAAAATAGCATATAGATCCCAAAATGAATGTGGTAAGTTCAGACCAAATTGTTTCTCTGAGGCTGGGCATGCAAGGCTGTGCTTCCACTGAGGCCAGCAGGGGCTGTGTCTCAGACTTGACCTGCTGGGAACGGACTGCTCCTGTGGCAGAGCATGGCTGGTAGACTCATGCTCTGTGCAGCCCAAGGAAGTGTCCATAGGAGATGGACAATTGATATCCCTCGAGCTGATGTTTGGCATCAGCCATGTCACAGGCTTTTTCTGGATCCCAGACTTCAGCCAAATGATGCCTTCTGCCTGCATACAGATGTCTACACCTCCACCCTTCTCTCTTGCCCATTTCTCCATGACAAATCAGACCCTGTTTGTGTTACCTGATGGCCTTTTCCCAGAAATCCTTTCTCAGGAGCCCAGGAGCAATTCCAGCTTTGCATTCATAGATCCAACAACTGAACTGCTGAAAAGGAAAGGACAGTTATTAGCTCTATCATTTAGATAAACTATTGCTTTCTGTACATAGGAATGAGGTTTTGTTAGCAGTGTTCTTTTGTTTTACATCTGCTATTGCGAGGTAAATAACTCCATTAACTACTCTACAGATGCAAAACAGACAACCTAATCCTTAAACTTCGGTGTTTCTTCAAGTATTGTGCTGTTAAGGCCTTCCCACTGCCCCTGCTGCTTGCTTGCTTTGTGCTGCTTGCACATTTACATTTCACATTGCTGCATTCATCCCCATGAGCTGTTGGCAATAACTCCTTGATAACAGTTGGGTGTTACAGATTGTTTTACCTTCCATCATTAATTTTGATCATTATTGCATATCAGATTTATGTCGGTTTTTGGTTCGTTTCTTTTCTGGTAGTTGTGCATTCCCAATGGGATATGCAGTGACAGGATCCCAGCAGCGGTTTCCCCCAGACTGAGGGGTTTCTGCAGGTTAATTGTTTCTCTCTGCACACCACAGGTCCTGTTCTGGGGTGTTCGAGAGCTGAAGAAAGTCCAGCTCCTCTCAGTAGATCGCCCCCAGGTTCTCATCGAGTGTGCGGGGAAAGGAGTCAAATCCTCTGTCATACAGAGCTACAAGAAAAATCCCAATTTCACTGGCCTTGCAGACTGGTTTGAAGTGGTGTGTACAGCATGCTTCCCCTTGCCTGTCTGTCCTCTGGTGAAGCAAGGTGTTAATTACCACTGTCCTCCCTTTTTGTCACATAATTTCCTCTATATCCTGATTAAATGCTAAGGGTCATCAGTTCTTGTGCAAAAGCTACTGATTTGAAGATGCTTTAGAAGACTTCTGCTACAACCATATGATAAAAAAAAAAGGGTTATGTTGTTCATGTTATGTCTCAAGTAGACAAGGAAAAATGTTGCAATCTTGTTTTTACTGATAGGTTGGAACTTGTGTGTTGCTAATGGTAATATATTTAGTACTTTTTCCTCCTCCTTTGTCATTTTGCTGCTAAGTGTTTGATTTCCTTTATTTTCTTTCCATTCTTTTAACTTTTCTTTGTGTGTAATTGGGCTATTAAGGCGATTGATAATTTCTGGCTGAGCTCATGCTCAGGACCTTTTCACACTGTCACACTGGCTTTTATGAATTTCAAAGTAATGTATCACCCTGTTGGTTGGGTTATAAGAGCTGGCAGTTTCAGTGGACAAAAATCAGCATCAGAAAAAACCAGTCTGTTCGATTTGCTCTTGTTGCTAGGATCAAGAAAGAATTTCATTTGCAAGAGAAAAGTATATCAAAATAATAACATGGATACTGAGGTACAGTGTCTACAGTATTTTTAGCTTCTATTTTATACATCCTAAGAGTTCTTTTCCCCTTGGTAGTTCATCCTTTAAGGCATGTAACCACCCAGAGTCCACATCTCATGGCTGGGCAAACTGAGGCAGATAGGGTTAATAGCCTTCAACACAGCAGCAGTGGCAGTAAGACTCACAGCTTCCAACACAGCATTCATTCCTTCTGAACATTCCTGATTCTCACAGTTTATTCTAACAAGAGGTGCTTGAATATGACAGCATGGAATTCAACTCAGCAGCACAGTCTGTACAGGCCGCTCTGTATTCTTAAGAACAAGACTTTCTCCAGATTTTGCAGAAAACCAAAACCATATTGCCTGTGTTGAATGCATTTTGCATTATGAGTATCTTAATAGCAGAGGAGGAGAAGGGAGGGAGGAGTAAAAGCCTCATTGCTGTGCATGAGAAATATTCTATACGTGTTCTATATTCTCTAGAAATTCTCATGCTGCTGTCTGTCCTCTGCACTAGGAGCTGCCTGAAAATGAACTCTTACATCCACCACTAAGCATCTGTGTGGTCGACTGGAGAGCGTTTGGGAGGAGTACACTTGTTGGAACACATACCATCAATTGTCTTAAGCAATTCCTATGTAAAACCCCGTTGGGTCCTCAAGCAGCATCTAACAGAGTAGATATTGCAGAAATTGAGAAAGGTAAGTGTTCAATTCTGACCCCAAATATAAAGACAAAAGACCTACTTAGAGGCTTACATTTAGAAGTGTTCTTTATTGTGTTGAGCGTAGGTTCAAACCCTTAATCACATGATTATTTGATGATTGTCAAATTCTATGATAGTATTTTTGGCAAAATCTTACCTAACTTGAAAAATTTCAATCTCAGCTTCACCTGAGTCATCCCAGCCTGCTGAGTTATCCCAAGAAGAACCATTTTTAGCTGATCACATGTACGCCGAGGTGGAGCAGGGTAAATGGACAGTGGTAGAGCCAGACCCATCCCTCACAGCACTTCCTGCCACTGAAGCAGAGCACTCTGCCTCTGGGCCAGGGAAAGAGAGGAAACAGAAGGTGGGTACAACTGAAGCTGCCAGCTAACTCTCTCCTGTATCTTACAGACTTTAGCCCTTGCTTATAAAGTTGTAATCTCCTGCTGACCTCAGGTTTAGAGATTCTGGGTATTGATGTTAACACCCACAGTATGACTTCTACTAGTAGATTCTTAAAATACTTGCAGACTCAAGTGGGATAAGCCAATTTGTATCTGAATGTTTGCATTTAAAACATAATTATCTGCTTAACTGTGTAGATTTTTCTGTTGTATAAGTTGCTTCTCTGGCAATGTCTCCAATGTTCAAAGTCTTGGCATAGTCAGTAGAAAATATAGAGATAGCTTTATTAATATGATGATCATGATGAAGTGTCTTGGAGACAGAGACAGGAATTCATATTGCATTTTATTTAACTCTTGGAGGTTGAAATTTTCTACCTATATATCTGTTCATGCCTAATGTTGTGAGTCAGGTGATTAGTTTTAATCAGTTCTAGTGCTTTCTCCATCATTTGGTAGGATATGAAAAAATCCATCCGACGGTCTACAAAGAGAAGAAAAAGAACGATTGCAGATGAATCAGCTGAAAATGTTATTGACTGGTGGTCAAAATACTATGCTTCTGTGTTCAAAATGCAAAAGGTGAGTCACCCAACATGCCCAGAACTGTCATGGATGAGCAATGTTGTAAAAGTTGATTTACTGCTGAATGATTCCTTTTTGGTATTGCACTCAAAATGAAGAGTTTGTCCATCGTGTTTTTCTTTTGAAAGGCAAAAGGAATTTTTTCCAATGAAGGAAAACCTGAAGACAGTAAGTAAATTATTTGCATTTTTCTATTATTTCACACTACTAATATTTTCTCTACTATAACTTCTCTACTATTTTACTGGCAATAATTAGTCTGGTAACAGAGGACTGATGGTATACTGGGCTCTTTCCTCTACAACTGATCAGATGGTGGGTAGGTTAAAATTTCACAGTCAGTATTGGGTTAACATGAATTTCCTGTCATTCAAATCCTGTGCACAAAGATTTGCAAAGTCAAAGTCCTAAATGATACAAGGTAGAGATTATCCTAACCTTAGGCTGCATTTGTAACAGGTTCAGAAAAAGAAACTACTCTCAATTTTGAATCCAGTTCAGGATCAGTGATGCAGGAACAGCTTCTGCTAGGAGACTTGTAGTCATGTGTGTTATTTCCATAGCTGAAAAGCTTTAGCTAGTAAAATTATTTTTCACAAGACCATAAAAGAATTGGCCAGAAATAGGCTCTGTGTGTGTATTTATATGTCTTCATATATATATATATATATATAATGGCTCGATACAAGTTTGACTGTCCTCCCACAGTCAAACTGAACTCTGGAAATTTTTATTTTTTGACAAATATGACTGCTTGAAAAGGCTGGGAAAGTAAACAAATATTTACTGTTTACACAGAGCATCTATTCAGAATGAAATTCATCACTTTTCCATGCCAGAGCTGACTGCATTCCACCAATGAATGAGGTGATTTCTGGTTTAAAGGAGGTGTCGAGGTTGCTCTGGATGGAACACATAACTTAGATATCACATGGTATCATCCTGGAAATAGCGGATAGTGGTGCTTCAGTGATCAGCAGGGCTGCTGAGAGATGAGGAGGAGATCAGTTTCCGAGTGAAGCTCACTTGTCCACATGGAAGAAATATTTACACAGATGTTCTACAAAGATGTGTTGTTTCACTTACAATTGTGACATCCTCCCACAGGCTGGTCAGGCAGTTATGGTATATTCATTCTGACTGAGACTTCAGACCTTGTAAATACTCTTCTGATAGTTTTTGTTACAAATTTTCACCTGTGATTATAAGCATTATACACACAGGACATCTCTAACATAAAATATGTATCTCTAAATATTAAGTACTGTCAAACACACATGAACTACTCAAAAAATGAAGGTAAAGTGAACATAAAATCCAGATTTCAGCTGAAGAACTGAACCATCTCAGTGTCACTTTTGAGGGTTCACTCTCTTTTTGTTGGAAAATGCCCTCTCAGTGTTTGGAATTTGACTTCAGTCTGGTCTAACTCCTCTCATTTCTTACTTCTAGGCTTTCACCAGGTGAGATACACCCTATTTTTTGTTACTTTTAAGCAGAGAAGTACTTGGATCATTCTAATATCTGAAGTAGCTGTCAGCCTAAACAACAGATTTCAGTTTCAAATAAACCTTAAATTTTATGTGAAAGCTGTTAAGATCTGTTTGTTTGCACTGGGGAAGAGTCAGAGAGGGAGAAAAAGGGTGTTCTGGGAGGTGGCCATCAGGGAGGGAGTGATACAGGACACCATCACACTTGGTCTAACAAAGTTGTTATGAAGACTAGTAGCCACAGAGAGCATAAAATGCCACCTCTCTGCCTGGAAGAACCAGTGGTAAAAGAGAGGATCCCTATGTCCGGCAGTAGAGGTTTTAATAGAGAAGGAGCAAGGAGGACACTTTAAAAATGTATTTTGCACCCTTGTCTGAAGCATTTTATGTGCTTTGCTTACTAAAACCTACATGATGTCATCAAATTTCTGCAGATAAGCAGACTTCTGACCACATAGCATTGATCATAGAGGATGAGCCAGACAAAAAGAAGAAGGATAAGACATTGAAAAGGGTACAGAAAGAAACTCCAAACCTAGCAACACTGCAGGTAAGAGAAAAGTAAGGCTGAGGTAAGGCTGTTATTATTCGCTGTCTCTCCAAAGTTTGACATCAGTAGCTGAGTTTGGAAAACCCTCCTTACATATATTTAAGACACTTTAAAATGAATAAAATACACTAAATTATAGTGATAACACACTTCAGCACAAGGGACACAGAGGAAATCAGGGTCTCATAGGGTGGATGTGGCCCACTTGGTCTTAGACATACAATTTATCTGTGTAGACAAAGCCAGAGAGACTTCAGTAAAATTCAATTTTGTTGTTTACATGTAAAATACTGTAGCTGGAAATCCCAAATTTCATGTTAGAAATACTGCAGCCTATTAAGAATGTCTTTAAAAAGAGATGGAAAGCATTGCTGTGATCACTAGTGCATCCTCCCTGATGGGAAATAATATTTAACTCACATTAGATTTGGCTGGGCAATGATAGAAAGAATTCAGAGAAAACTATATGGGTTGTGCAAAATGTCTGGAGAGATGAATGGTTTTGAAAAGATTAGGACTGTTTGGATTAGATTGTAGCTGAATAAATAGGAATTTGAAACTGCTGTTTCCATTTTTTTAGAGATGACAGTAGTATAGGCCATACTATTTCATGCTGAATAACACTTGATAAATTACTGGGGGAGAGTATTGGAAAAACATGTTCTTTGAAAAATAGTTTGGTCTTTTGAGCTATCCTAAAGCTCTGTCTCCACATCACTTTATTATTGTCTGCTCTCAAGTGCTGACACATTAACATAACAGAATGGGTCAGTATAACAAAGGCATGATGCTGCAAGGAAACAGAAGCAAAGAGCAGCACATCCACGCTTTTTCACGCACACCAGTGCTTACAAATGTTCATTTTGGCCCCTCCAGAGTCACTGCCACCTGCTGCATTAGTGTGTTATTTCAATAGTTGGGAAAGACTTTGGTTGAGGACAAAACTGGTCCTGTTTTAAGTGAAAAATGAACTTTTTTCCTCAAGAACTTCTGCAAAACCTTGGTTTTTATTAAAGAATGCCTTTTGGGTCAAAATGGATTTTTATTCATTCTCTAATAAAAAAAAGTTGCTATAAATATATTCACTGCACCACAAAATATCAGCATTCTTCTATTTTCAAAGATTTATGAAGGGGACTTGGAGAGTGAATTTAATAACTTTGAGGACTGGGTGAAAACTTTCCAGCTCTTAAGAGGAAAATCTAATGATGAAGTTCATGCTGACGCTGAAGACAGAATAATAGGAAAATTTAAGGTAAGCTTTTAATGTTGATTAAGTGGGTAATAATTTAGAGACTTTAGGTTTTAATACATATTTCAAATATGCCAGGGATGAAAGAAATAAACATTAATAGTCTGTTGTAAGTAGAATTATTTCATTATATCTAGAGTCCAGTTTTTCCCTTTCTCATTGTCTGATAGAAAAAAGCAGCATCCAACAGCAGGTGTTCATGGCTGTTTTGAAATAAGGAATTACAAGGAGTTTGGAATTGCAGAGAGAAGAGATACATTATGTAGTCCAGATTTCACTAATGCAACTGCACTTTATTACTGCATTACCAGTTACAGTACCTTATATGTAGCTCGGTGTAATTTGACTGTAGGCCCCCACAGCTACAGCCTGATCCAGGGCTCCATAAGGCAATCTGAAAAGTTCAAAGCATGAGTAATGTAATTAGGATTTCAAGCACTTTGAAGTTTAGAGGAACTGATTAAACTAATTGATATCTCAATTAGTTTGCAATGCAAATTTCTGTCCAAACGACTTGTTAGTTGCTTTCAGGCAGTATGAGGTACTCAGCAACATGAGTCAATATTGATTTATATGAGTTGTATGGTGGCTGCAAAAATGCAGTTGGATTCCTGTCACACTGTTGTGAAACTCACCCAGTGGAATTATTAATTTGCCAATACACAGTTAAGGTCAAAATATTATTTTTAGAATATTGATGATAAGAAAACTGGATTTAGAACACCTGCAGGTGTTAGTTTAGATAGTCAAATAGAGAGCTAAAAGCATGCAGATACTCTTTGTAAACATCTAGATGTGATAGCACCATGTTATAGAGAAAAGACATTTTAAAAGGTGATGTTTAGTGCGCTGAAGCCTGGGCTCCCTGTGAGTGATACCACAAAAGAAGTTGAATGAATAATGTTTCTTTTCACTCAAAGGGTTGTGTTTGTATTGCACATGTTCTGTTTTCAAGGGAGTTAAAAGTCAGTGTATTACCAGGGCTCCTTCTGCATATACCCAAGTCCTAAGGATGGCAGCTTGCTGGATGGAGGACAGCCCCGCATCCTCCAAGGGATACCCCCAAACCACTCTGTCAAAGTGCTCATCAGGGTTTATATTGTGGCAGTAAGTAGACAGATGCTCTTTTAACCTTGAAATAACTTGGATGTTTCTTTTCAACTCACTTTACTTTTAGTGTCTTTGCAGTGAAGCTTCTGAAAATCCTCATCCATGTGGTTTTGGTTTTTTTTCTGGTCATATTTCAGACAATGTTTCATACTGTAGAAATGGGTGTTCAGCATAGAAAATGTTATATACATTCCTCACAAGAAATCTGGAGATTTCTACAAGACTGGAGAATCACTTTACTTGTTCAAACTTAAAGTTCCGGTTACATAACTAACATAGTCAGACAACCTGTTCCAGCCACATCATGCAAATGCAGCCAGTTTTAATCAGTAGAGTTGTTTCAAAATGACACACATTTGAACAAAACCTTAGTAAGGGGGAAATGGTAGCGTATTTTTGGGAGGCTGTGAATTGCCCCCCGGTTTGAATTATCGAAGTGCTGCTTGTTGTGAATAAATTTTGGGGTCAATAAAGGTAGAAATACAGAGGACAAGGTGATGAGAGAGTATGGTGTGAGAGGTAAGAAGGGTAGAAGGAACTGGTATTTCAAAGAGACAAGAGGGTTGCAGGTAATCTAAGACAGAAAGATGGCATGCAGAGAGACTGTGGCAACAAAAATGAAGAGATTGTTTTACTTCATGAATGAATATAAAGCGTTAGAGGTCTTTTCTAACCTGAACAGTTCTGTGATTCTCTAAAGAATTGTTTTGCACTGTTCAAGGATCTGGAAAAATATTTTTGGGTAAACCTTTCCTGAATCCTACCTGTGCTTCTGCAGCCAGCTTCTTCCTCAGCATTGCCTCTCCTGCTCAGCTTTTTTCATCTTAGTGATGGGACAGCACTTCCAGCTTTGCAAACTCTCTTCTTCTCCAGATCATCTTTTCCTATAGCCTACAAAACTACAGCCAAATTTTACATTACATGAGGCAAGCAACACTCCTGATCTTCCAGAACACCCAGGACTGAGCAGGAAAACCCTAGTCTTGTGTAGGGACCATACTGCATTTTAGCAAACTTCTTCAGGACACAATTTTTCTTCTTAACAGGCGTTTAACCTCAGCCCAGCTGATCCAGATGGCAAGGCAGATCCCTACATTGTGCTGAGACTGGGCAACACAGAAATTAAAGACAGGGAAAACTACATCCCCAAGCAGCTAAACCCTGTATTTGGACGGTCAGTGGTGACTTATTTTTGTATTCAGTGTAATTTGTGCTTTATCACTTGCTACCACTGTTGCTGTTACTGTTACAAAGTGTTTGCTATATGCTGATTCCGGCCTATTTGGATGTTTTGTACTTCTGGTGGTTAAAACATTGAGAATTGGTGTCACACTGTATGATAAGGAAATATTTCATTTTCATACCTGTCAAAACACACTGTGTAATGCAATCTATGAGAGGTTTTACAAAATGATGCATGAGAGGAAATGAGGCAACAAATGATGATTGTCTGTGCAAATTAATACAATCATTAAGTTTAAAGCAAAATAAATATCAGAACAGTAAAGTGTGATTTCACCATCTTTGTTGCTATTTCAAGTTGAATAGAGTGCTAAATAAATCTCATAATTCTAGGACATAAGAGTTTTTGAACTCAGACAGCCTTCTGAATGGGGGAGCCAGGGGCTAGCTGTCAGTAAATATCCAGTTTGTATTATCAATGCTTTTTATTTATTTATATTTTTAATACTAATAGCTGTGATTTTTTTTCTAGTAAATTTCCCTATTTTAACAAGGTTGAAAATATTTTGAATTGGGATGAAAGAACATTAAGACAGAGAAACTATACTACTTTGGACTGAAAGGCCCCTAGAATGGGGAGGGGGAAAGTGCAAAACTCATCCTTCAGGAGACAAAGCTCGGTTTTAGTTTGTGCTTTGGAGAAATCTGGAGCCAATGTTGTGCTGATCAGGATGTCCTGTCTTTCACTAAATTGTCAAATCCCTTTTACAATCACTTTTATATTTTCAACTTCCCTAAACATCTCAAAAATAATGATTCCTGAAAAATGCACCAAGTGAAAAGGGAATTCTTATCTTTGCTTTTTTGAAATTTGTTTAGAACTTTTGCCTGATCATTCCATTGGGTGCTCCCAAAATTCCTATATTCAATATTTATCCTGCAGCTTTTGCAAGAAAACAGAAAAGACTTAGATGTCTCATTTGGGGGTTCTGAAAAACCTGTGAGAACTCTTACATACAGCTTCATTACCCTTACTGAATTCAAGATTGTAGGAACAATCTTAGAACTGCACACAGGGTGCTGCAGAAGCAGGACAAAGAATATACTTTTGCACTGTGTATTTCCAGCATGTTCAAATATTTAATTAAAGCAGAAAGCACTACCGAAAAAGCTCACTGCTTATTAGAAGAGACAGCATTCACACTCACCACTCACTGTTGGCATGGCATTAATTAGCTGAGTCTTTTAGGCTTCAAAATTGATTTGACTTCATGTAGATCTCAACTCTTCCTGTAGATCCTTTGAAATCCAAGCTACATTCCCCAAGGATTCATTGCTCACAGTCTTGATCTATGACCATGACTTCATTGGGACAGATGATCTTATTGGAGAGACTAAAATCGATTTGGAAAATCGTTTCTACAGCAGACATCGAGCTACCTGTGGGTTACAGAGTCAGTATGAAATGTAAGTATTTCTTCAGGCAGCAACAGAGCTCACGGTGAGTGACTGGACTTGAAGGAGAAATTACAGATGTGTTCCAGATATTATGCCTTCTCCAGCATTAAAGTGTCACAGGGGGTATTTTAATTAAAATCCACTGAAGGGCTTAGTGGTGGCTTTGGGCAGCTGCCAGCCTCAGTGGGAAGTGGATATTTTTAAATTAACAGCACTGTTTGTTCAAGAAGTATTTTAGATAGTAAACAGCTGATGTTTACTACATACATGCTTGATAAACTGCCTTTGGCAGGCATAAAGGGCAAATGGGAAAAAAACTCTCAGAGAAATTATGCCAGGGCTCTCCTCTGCTCTCTGTTATTTGGCTGCAGCTGGAGTGATTGCAGTAGGGCTGGTGGGACTGGTATGGCCCTGGTGGGGAGCAGGAGCAGAGCTGGGCTGCTGACACAGCCTCTGTAACAGGGTGAGTTGTGGAGCAGTGAGGCTGAGCTTCTGCTCCCTGCAGACAGCTGCACTCTCAAGCATGTTGTGCATAAAAATTAATTAATACAGAAAAAGTCAATCTAAAATAACTCCACTGCCCTGGGGTGGGGTCCTAACCTGGGAGATGTGAGTTTGGGGGTCTTCTATGTTTCTCATTTTATCTACAAACCAAGGGTGGACAATGTCAAAAAGCAATCCAGAAACACAGACCAAACCCCAAAGCTCCCCTTGCCAGCACAATCTCCAGTGTGAGATATTTCTTTATGTGGTTATTCCAGGTCCCAGATAACCTGAGCTTGTCCTTTGCATCTGGGAGCTGCAGAATAATTCTCCTTGAATGGAGTCCGCACAAGTAAACTTGAATCTTTTAGGTACAACAAGGAACAAGCTCTGTTCCTTTTCTTCATGGGAAGCATGCCCATGCTATTACTTTATCTAAGCTTCGGGCTAGGCTGCCTCAGTTTCTCCTGTTTTTTAAGAGAAAGGAGTGGTTGATCTCTAGGACCTGAGCAGACAGAGGGGGATGTCTGAAGTAAGAAGTGCTGGACGATTCAAATGAAAGTTTGACTGAGCAGATATCAGGGCCACTGACCCCAAAGCGACCCTCTGCATGGAAATTCCTGATCTGTCAGTGCACTCTGCGGAAGGAAAACCTGACCCATTTTGTTTCACTCTGTTCCCTCCTTGCAGAGAAGGGTACAATGCATGGCGAGACGCAACCAAGCCAAGCGAGATCCTCACCAAGCTGTGTAAGGACTACAGGATAAATGGACCCTTCATGCGGCCAGGGGAGATACAAGTAGGAACAAAAGTCTTCAAGGGACAGACAGTCTTCACAGAAGATGAGAACGGTAATGAAGCAGTTCAGGATCCTTCCATTGCATTGTAGCAGTACCACAAGCCTGCCAAGCTGTAGCTGGAGCCCTCTTGTGCTGTGAGCTCTGAAGTCAGATTACTGGAGCCCGTGTCTACTTTTAAACACTCACATAACTGTGGCAATGAAGGCCGTGTCTGTATTAGCTTTTGCTGTAGCTTAATTGCAAAGAATCTGTAGAGTTAAACAGTTGTTGCTGAAGACTTGACATCCCCATGAGAGCTGTTAGGGAATACCTAGGGCTAGCTCCTAACTGATCCCAAGGATGGGATGTCCAGGATTGGCTGGAGTGTGGGGGGCCCTCTTGGAACCTGTCTTCTGGCTTAGTGTTGGTCTGAAATGAGTCCAGCTTGCATGATCTGAAATCCTTCCCTACAACACATCAAAGCATGGGAAGTCGGACAGTCTTTCAAAAAATGTATTCTCTGTCTAAATTAAAACACTAAAATAGACAGACCCAAGAAGTGAGAAGAAGAGGGAAGGGAAATACTCAAGGTCAGACAAGTCTCTGACCATAAGTAGATTCCAGGCCTCTTAGCTGCCAGTTCTGCTTTATGTACTTGTCTTTCCTCTCTGTTGGTCTTTTCCTCCCCTTGGTTATTACCACTCTGACTCCTCTTCTGAAGCACTGACATAGCACTGTGTAAATCCAGGTATCTGTGGGGTCTGTGAATCCAGATGGCAGGACAAAACTTACTGTCAGAGCTCCGAGGTTCGAAAGAGGTCAAAGCAATCAGGTGTTCACTCAAGCAATTGAGTGTTCATATCACTTTGGGGTGGAGTGAACCAGTCATCACTAAAAGGTGTCCCTGCCCATGGTAAGGGTCTTGGAGGAGATTGTCTTTGAACATTCCTTCCAACTCAAACCATTCTATGATTCAGTTTTATACTTAGGATAAGGAAAAAAGATGTGAGGATGGAACCTTTCAAGGGGAACAAAATGAGCTGGTCTCGGAGACAGCAGTGGACAGGCACCGTGGCAGTGAAGAAAACCTCCACTTCTTTATGTGTGGTGATTTGTCTTTGACCACATTCTTCTTGGCAACTACAAAATACAGCTCACACTTTGAATGGAAGGCTGGCAAGGTAGCACTGTTGAAGGGAGAAGAGTTGATCCATTTTTGGTTTCTTGTCCTGAAAAAGATTTTTGACTTTAGTATTGCTGCTTGTTTTCCTCACTAGCAGATGTCTGAGTGTGACTACCCGCAATAGGATCTCTCAATCAAAATTCTGGTTCACTAAAATGAGCTTCAGACAAACGGATGTCAGATAAGATGATGGAAATCAGAAGCATGGAGATATAGAATCAGATGGCAAAGACCAAAGTACTTATGTACACAAGTTTTTCAGTATTGTACAGAAATATTTTATAGCATAGAGTTTTTACATAATTTCTATCCAGATTGCTGTTCTGACAAGTACATCTGGGTCCTTATTTCTGGATGGATTTCTGTAGTGGCGCTCATTTGGATCTGTAAAACTAACAAAGACCATAGATTTGAGCTCTAGAGGAGTACTGAAAAGGGAAAGCAGTACCGTTTCCACTGTGCAGGTGGAGAAAGTTTTACTTATCCATCCAGCTTTAACTTGCAAGGGAAGGAATGATGTAACTTTGCTCTAGGAACAAAAAAATGGATAGGATAGGATAGGATAGGATAGGATAGGATAGGATAGGATAGGATAGGATAGGATAGGATAGGATAGGATAGGATAGGATAGGATAGGATAGGATAGGATAGGATAGGATAGGATAGGATAGGATAGGATAGGATAGGATAGGATAGGATGATCCAGCTGGAACAGACCTA
>VZRN01006220.1:2162427-2186153 GCA_013397935.1 Dasyornis broadbenti
GGATAGGATAGGATAGGATAGGATAGGATAGGATAGGATAGGATAGGATAGGATAGGATAGGATAGGATAGGATAGGATAGGATAGGATAGGATAGGATGGAATAGGATGGAATAGGATGGAATAGAATGGAATAGAATGATCCAGCTGGAACAGACCTACAAGAATCATCTAGTCCAACAGCCTGTCCACTACACCCACTGGTCTAGGACTACTTGTAGCCAATGGGAAGAAATATGCATCTTCAGAAGTTAAAAAAAATTCTTTATAAAGGTATCTTTGAGAGAATACAGGATATTGTAGGATAATCTGTGTCATTGCTACTGAAGCTGCCACCTAACTGAATAGCAGCTAGAGACCTTGCTTTTAGCTGGCTAAAATGAGATGTTGGTGCCCAAGAGGGAACCAAGATTCATAGCCACAGGATCATCCTTCCTCAGTCTCTGAGCCATTAGGGAGATGTTTAAATAAACCTACTGTTTAAATTCCAAATGAGTCTTTTGCCAACTATCAGTAATTCAGACATAGCAACATGCATAGGAAAAGTGACGACAGTTTGTTGACACAAATAAATCCTAACCTTCTTCTCACTCAGGGATTTCTAATCTAGAAGATATCACTTGTCAAAAGTCTGGGCTCCTTTTATGTGGAGCCCACACAAAAAGGGAGGAAAGAGAAGCTCAAGAGCTCAAAAGGCTTTCTCTGCTTTCTAATTTCCACCGTACTTTCAATATTAGCACTGGTCCTTCCTTGAGGTACCATTCTCTGGGATCCTCTTGGTCTTCCTTCCAGTGGCCAAGGTAAGGTGGTCAGGAGGTGACATGTTCCTGCCCACGGACTTCAACTCTCTTCCTTTGAGGTGTGGTTCAGTTCTCCAAAGGGGTCTTTACTGTTGCCATTACAAAACAAAACAAAACAAGTCATAGTTAACTTCTAGTGCCTATTTACTGTCACCTTTGTCAAATCCAAGTCTCCTTGTCTTCACAAGCTTTAAAAATTTGCAAATTTCTGTAGAAAGAATAGTTGACATGTTTCTTCTATCTTACTATTAAAAACTGCTGCTGTAATAGTGAAATGATTTGCTGTGTTTCACAGGAAAACTGCTGCCTAAGTGGTAGTCTTCTAGTTACCCCAGCGGGTACCCTTATTTATGCAAATCAGAAGCATTTCAAGGCCCTTCTTTATTTAGCTGGAACACATAAAACCTTCCTCTTAACTCAAGAAAATTTTAATGAGTACCTCTAATAATGAGAAGTATTTCCAAGGGGTTCAGTATTATAATTCAGCTCTCATTGTTCTTTTTGTTTTACTCTTTCCTTTAGAGGAGCCAGTTGAATCATACGAACATCTCTCCTTAAAGGTTTTACGTGCTTGGGAAGAAATCCCTGGAGCTGCATACAAACTGGTCCCAGAGCACATTGAGACTCGGCCTCTCTATCATAAGGATAAGCCAGGCATGGAACAGGTAGAGCAGCTCAGGGATGGTGGTGATGGTAGACCTAGGAGCAGTTTTCATTTCCTCCGTTTATTGTGGTTTCTATTTGTAACTGCAAACTTACAGAGTCAGCACCCCCGTGTTGCACCAAAAGCGAGACTTTGTACAGTATCAACCTGGAAATTGTCACGCATGTGTGTATACAGGCAATTACCCAAATACACTGTAATCACACAAGGTGTAACTGCAAAGTTTCATTCTTTTAAATGCTTTACTTTATTAAGTTAACAAAACCTCTGCTTATGTCTAAACCTTGGTTCTTTTCTTTTTCCTGTTCATCACATATTATTTTTACCTGGATTTTACCTTGAAGCTGACAATGTTTGAGTCCTATTTCAACTTCACCAAATACCTTTTGGTATCATAGCTACAGGATATTCAGCTGGTTGGTGCTTATAGAGGAAGTGGTGATTTTGGATGTCAGAACTACATTTAAAGCCTTTTAAAGCCTCTGTAAAATAGGGTTACTAGGATGTTTATCTCTTTGTTTTCAAGGGTCGTGTACAGATGTGGGTTGACATGTTTCCTAATGATATGCCTCTGCCAGGACCCCCCGTGGACATTTCACCAAGAAAACCCAAAGGGTAATTCTCTATGCTTTCCTCCCACCACAATGGCAATAACTCTTCAAAGACTGAGTCTATCTTAAGTGACTGGAAATAAATAGAAAAAGAATGACTAAAACAAACCTCTCCAGTCCTGAGGAAAGTTTTCGTAGGTTCATGACTCCAAGTCAAACAGGAGCATCTAGCTGTGTTTCCTCCATTAAACAACTCAAAGAACTGTTGGTGATTTTTTTCAGCAAGAGCTATCACACACCTCTTACAAAGATATCTTATTTTCATAAAGAGATTGCAGGTGGCTAGAAGCAAGTAATTGTGATGTTATCATCTACTTGTTGAGCTGCAAGAAATACTTTGGTTTTCATTACCTTTTTCACTGAGATAACTTACTTGACCCTGGCTAAGCTCTATAATCTGCTGCAATAATATTACACATATTGGATCTCCAGCAATTTGTTCAAGGATAAGATCAAGAAACACATAATGCAGCAACAGATAAAGAGATCTGTTGGGAATAGCCTTCTCTCATTTACTTATGCTGCTTTACATGCAATACTGCACATAGTTTTTCAAGCTAATTGAATATTGTAAAGAAAACAAAAAAATTAGAAACAGAGTTCTCAGCCCATACTATATTTTAACAAGTTCTTTCCTGGGAATTTAATGTCTGAAACATCATCAGGTATTATTCGTATATTATTTGATTTGACAAACAAACAAACAAACAAGAATCCATGTAGCAATTACCTTCCTTCAGAGCAGAACTTTCTATAAAACTCCCTAACAACAAGCATTTTACAATCCAAAAAGATTTAAAACTAATCATGCCCATAAAACCAAATTGTTGCTTCCATTTTTGTAATCTACTAAAGCAGGGGAAAATACTATCAAACATTAATTACAAGGGGAAAAAAACCCCAGTACATGTAGACACAAGTTACACATCTTGCTGACAAATGCATATTTGCTGCAGCAAAACAGGCTCCAGCCTCTATAAAACTTCAAACACTTTGTGAAAACATCTCTTATTGACAGTCTTTGTTGAACGAGGCTCAGGTGGAGCATTGCAGTTTCAAGTTTCTTTGGCTGTTGCAGAGGCTTGGTTTTCATGGAGCTTCTTGATGTAGAGTATCTGGCAACTTCTGAAGCAAATTGTTCCACACCCTGAGATTGAGGCTATTTCCGAGACAAAACATGTCATATCAGAAAAATCATATGTTGGTGTTCTCAAAAATAATTTGTTTGTCTTTTTTTTTTATTTTGCAGTTCATACAAGGATTCAAGGAATACCTAAATTTTTCAGTATTAATTTTTTATGTCACCTGCAATATCTGTATTTCAGGACAAGTTTTGAGAGCTTTGGATGGCCACCATAAATGTCTGCATATAGGGAGTGGAAAAGATGGAAAAACTTTAATTCTTTTTACTGTTGTTTCTAAATATGATTATACCTGCTTAAATGCAAATATCTCCAAGTAGTCCTTCTCTTCCCTTTCAATGCACTAGATCGCACAAAATGCAATTTTTTTTTGGCATTTCTTCCAAAAAGCACCTCTCAGGGAGCTCTGTTCTCTATTAGCAAGTTGATCACTGTTTTGGAGACTGCTCTGACAAAGTTTTCCAGATCAACTTTGCCTTGTTCCACTGTAGTATTTTTGTGAAGAGTTGAAAATGAACAGGCATATAAAAAGCAAGGAATTTTCCGTCCCTCCGAAGCTGGCAGTGACCTTGTTGTTGTCCATCATACTCCATGAACTGAAGGAGACCAACATCCCCACTCTATCATACAGTATTTCTAACTTTATAAAAGCATGATTTGACAGAGGTTGGCATTAGTGTCTGACCAGAGTTTTACACACAAGCCTATTTTCTTTTTCAGATATGAACTGAGGGTAATAATCTGGAATACAGAGGATGTAATTCTGGAAGATGAAAATATCTTTACGGGGCAAAAATCAAGTGATATCTATGTAAAGGGGTAAGTTCTTCAGCACTCATCTTCAAAAGAACATGCAGTATTTCATTCAAAAATCAGAGGAAAAAATTGTGTTTTGAGAATATTTGAGTGACCTTGGCACTTTGCTCTAAAAGCCTGCTCAAATTACTCACCCATATTGGATATTGCTTCATTTTTTTTCCTGTCTTATTTCCTCTGAAAATCAAGTAACTGTAAAATGACAGTAGTTGTTAGTTCCTACTCAGGCAGAGATGGCACAAAACAAGAACCAAGCTCACAGTTTAGCAGAGGGAGATCAAACACTTACAGAAATTGAACTGTAAGAGCTTACACAGATGCAGAGAGGTTTGGCATAATCAGAGAAAAGGATATTATAACCACATTAGAAATAAGAAAGCAGGTGTTTGCCAGGCTATTTCTGTTGGAAATATTTTCTAACCTCCTGTGGGGAGTAGGTGTGGGTAAATGATCATGCTCATGCTGAGGAGAACATCACATGAGCAACTTCTGCTCTCCATCTCCTTCCTTTCCTGAGATGGTAACAGGTTACATCTTAACTCATCACCTGTTTTGGAATACTGCTTTGCACTTTCTGCTTCTGAGCACGATTTGAATTCAGGTACCAGGGAGGGCTGGGAGGAAATTATGGCATAAGTGGTAGTACAAAGTACTGAAGATCTCAGCTGCCAGACTGATCTTCAATTTCTTGCCATTTTTCCACTACTGGAGAGTAAGATGAATATGCCAATATGAATTGTGTGTTCAGGGCAGTAGCAGAGTAGTTTGAGAACACGAATTTGAGGAATTAAATAGGGAGTCAGCCTTTGTGCTGAGCTGTGTGATAACATGAGGACATCACTATCAGTGCCAGAGTGGTCTGACAGAGAAGCCAGGAGCGGGAAACTCTTCGTTTCAGTGTCTTAATGATGAAGACACAAACCTCATTAAGTCCAAACAGTGCATGTGGCCCTGTATCTGTCACCAGGCATGGATTTGCACTTGGGGCAGTGCCATATTTCAGATTGTCAGCATTTTTCACAATTCCTTTTTTGAAATATTGGGGTTGCAGGGGAAAAGCTACTCTTTGGATATAGTGCAAAAATGCTCATATTTACTCAAGCTGTGATAAATCATCTTCAGAACTAACACATACTAAACTGGATCATCACCTCAGTGGAGCTCTTCAGAAGGGAAAATTATGTTTAAGTAAGCCTTGTCCTTTGTACCACAGCACATCAAATATTGTGCACACTGTAGCAGAAACAAAGTGGAAATCACAAAAAAACCTAGAGAGGCTTTTCCAGCCATACTAATGCCATGTTTATACCTGCAAAGAAGCAACTGCAAAAAATTCAGGCTCTAATACTGAACACTGATATCAGTCTTGGGATATTGACACAGAATTTATTAGTGTGGCAAAACATCAATACAGGGTGACTACTGCTGGATCAATGACTGATAGTGTCACTGCCTGTCCCAAAGAGACCAATAACAAATGGCCAACTTGTACTTTGGGGCCTGATTGAAATAAAAAACCCATGTTCTCACTCTCAGTTTTTGATCACCACTGGTCATTACAGCAGCCTGTGCCCCAAGGTCCCCAACCCAGGGCTGTTGCTGCTGCCTGTCACAGCCTTGAACAGTGTATTGCCTCATACTGGTTAGGGAGGAATCAGTAAATGGTCAGGCCTCTAACCAAAAAATGACAATTACAATGCAAGATCCCTGGTGACAACACTGCTTTCCACTGTGTGCCTGCTGTAGGTGGATAAAGGGCCTGGAAGAGGACAAACAGGAGACAGATGTACACTACAATTCCTTGACAGGAGAGGGCAATTTCAACTGGCGCTTTGTGTTCCTGTTCCACTACCTCCCAGCAGAGAAACAAATGGTGGTTACTAAAAGAGAAAACATATTTTCCTTGGAAAAGACAGAACGTAAAATACCTGCTGAGCTGGTACTTCAGGTGTGGGATTTCGAAAGACTCTCCTCAGATGATTTCTTGGGTAAGTATGCAATGGATTTGGCTGAGCTTCATCTGAGGTCTCACCAGACCTCTGTTTTGCAGAGGTATGCACAAAGTGGTGTCTGAGCCCCAGCTTTTGCTTGCCTCTTCCTGATGCACCACATTGCAAACTTAGACATTTCTTACAAAGTCAAGAATCAGGAATCAGATGAGATGATGCCATACAAATACATGACTGCCCCCAGCTCTGACCCTTGGGCCCAAGCTGCTGCATTGCTCCATGTATCTCATCTGGAAGCTGTGATTTGAATGTCTTTGTGTCTGTCTGGTCCCTGAGTGTTGTCTCATTACTTCTTTCTCCAGGCACTCTTGAACTGGACCTGAATGGGTTCCCTCGAGCAGCAAAGACAGCGAAGAGCTGTGACCTAGGCACAGTTCTGGCAGCAAGTGAAGAAAACAAGATCTCCATATTTCAGCAGAAGCGTGTCAGAGGCTGGTGGCCTTTCATCAAGGCTGGGGAGCTCACAGTAAGCAGCTCACTACAAATGAACAGCTTTCCCCTGTGACTAATATGCTGATTTGGGATTTTGAACAACCACCACTGGCAATCCATAGGACCCCTCCAAATGCTTTAGTCGTTCTCTGTATATTTGGTTCCGAAAAACCCAGGCAACTGAGCACTGAAGTGTCTTTTTAGGTGCATTCAGTTCCCTGGGAGGACACAGACCAAGAGCTACAAACTACTTTCCTGTAGTATAGCCCTGTACAAATTCACCTGCTTTGGTCCTTTTTCAGGGGTTTCTTCCTCTGTCTCTAGACTTTCATTGATTCTCTAACGGTTCTCCTAAACCTCACCATTCCTTCACGTTTTTGTCTTTCCAGCAGGAAGAACCTTTTTAATAAAAAAGTGCGATCTTCAAGTTCATTGTTTTCTTCACATTGAAACTGACAGTGTACTTTCTATGGATTTAGTGAATGGACTCCACTCCTATATCCCAGATTTACTTCCCTTCTCTCAGCTCTAGTACAATTGATTCCCTCTTTCCCAGTCCACTTTGATCTCTTCCCTGCCTCCACATTTACTCCTTTTATCTGCATCCTTCTTTCAGCCCTGTTCTGTGATGAATTCCAGCCAGTGGCCATAGATCGACACTTTAGATTAATACCATCCACAAAGGTATAGGGTAGGAAAATCACAAATATATGTAAAGCCATTTGTCTGGTTTTCATCCATGACAGATTCTATAAAGCTGATTTGATTTATCCACTCTTATTTTTTACTGGAATCTTTAAATCCCATCTTCCTTTTGTGAGCTGAGACCCCACAGCTCAATGGCTCCAGCACTTATGAGTGGCTGAATTTCCCCCTGTGATGGATCAGCAACACAACTTCCAGCTCATTCAGCTCTGCCAGGATGTGTGATAGATAGAAGACATGTCTTTTCAGATGAATAATGTTATAATTTTGGAAGCAGAAAATATATTTTTGAGTCTGGAAGAAAATATCTTACCTCTGTTTCCTCACAGTCCTTGAGCATAAGTCAGGAATTTGTGTCCAGGTTTTCCTTTGTATTTTCTCTTCAACTGCAAAGATTGTCCTATTTTCCTTAATCAATTTCCTTTGCCCTCAACTGGTCCCATCATTTCTCCACAAGACAAATCCTGATGGGAATTAGTGATAATAACCCAGGACTGGATGCTTATGTATTCCCTTTCTGATCCAGGGCAAGGTGGAAGCTGAGTTTCACTTGGTCACAGCAGAAGAAGCCGAGAAGAATCCAGTAGGCAAAGCTCGAAAGGAGCCCGAGCCCTTGGAAAAACCCAAGTGAGTAGGAGCATAGTCATTAAACAGGGCCAGGGGCATTCAGCAGGAGATGGGGAAGGGCAGATCTCACTGGTCTCCTGGATTTTCGTCTCTTTCTGCTGTAACTTTCAACAAGTAATTTGTCCAGCTTGTGCATGGCCTGCTGGCTGGCATTGCTGCTGGCAGCAACTTCCAGGTTTGCTGAAACGTATTCCTCCGGGAGCCCAAATAAATTGCATTGCTGTGCATTTGTCCTTAGCTAGAATTCACACATGAGCTCATTCCATAGCTGACCTGGCACGTGATAACTTCTTAAATCACCACAGCTTACACGTACAGTCAACACCTCAGTTTGGTCACCTATAAAGATCAGATGGATTATATTTATTTTATTACTAATAGATCATTTACATTGGAAATGATCTTTAGGATCATTGAGTCCAACCATTGATCCAGCACTTCCAAGTCCATCACTCACTCATGTTACTAAGCATGACATCTACACATCTTTTAAATACCCCCAGGAATGGTGGCTCCACTTCCTTGGGAAGCCTGTTCCAATGCTTGACAGCCCTTTTTGTCAGTAAATTTTTCCCAATATCCAGTCTAAACCCTCCTCGGAAAAACTCAAAGTAATTTCCTCTCATCCTGTCATTTGTTACTTAGTATAAGAGACCAATTCCCACCTCGCTACAGCTGCCTTTCAGGTGGTTGTAAAGAGCGATAAGGTCGCCTCTGAAGCCTTCTTTTCTCCTGGATAAACAATTCCAGTTCCCTTAGCTGTTTCTCACAAGACTCATGCTCCAGACCTTTCACCAGCTTCATTGCCCTTCTTTAGACACATAAAGGATATGACTGTAAAATTCCATCTCTAATTTCATTATACTTCATACTCAAAGAATGACGATTCTTATTTTTCATAAGACTTTTTAATGAGGACGTTTTAAGTGCTTTAACAAAGGAAAATGATCTAGAAGGAGCAGTTTATCTTTCAATATTTGTCACATTAAAAAAATCAGCTGAGTTTTCTACATTCAGAAAAAAAGTACTTTTAATTTATTTTGGCTCAAGTGCTTTGTTCTACTAAAGCACTTGAGCACTTTTTTTATGAGCTAGATAAAAAAAAAGGAGAGTGAGATAAATTGATGCTATATTTCCTGCTACCAAAGCTTCTAAAATTCAATTGCTAGTCTTAATGGTAATCATTACACATTCTGTTTGATTTTGTTGGTTTGAGATATATCTAAGGATAAACATGAAAAAAGAGGAAGCAGCAAAAAGGAATTGCCAGTTGGATATCAGAGGTATTAGAGCACGGTTTAAAACTGGCCTTGGAAAGACTTTAATCAATTACTTCACCCAACACCTTTACCCAAAGGCAGGATGAGCTTTGCCTGACAGGTGACTGCCTGAAAGATTCCAAGTAATGGAAACTAAAGCAATTCTTTCAGAGGAGAGAGGACTGGGGTAGCTCTGAAATATATGTGATGGAAAGCAATCAGCCTAGGGAGTTTCAAGAGAGAGTATCATGTCCAGATTACATGTCCAGAGGGTTGTCAACAGGGTGCACAAGGCACTGTCTCATTTTCCTCTCATTTTTTGAGACCCAGACCATGCACCTGTGCCTGTCTAAGTCTCCAGGGCTCCTTGTGTTTTCAGCTCAAGGGCATTTTATCTGCAAATGTGCTGATGTGCCAAAAGGTTGTCACCAGCCTTGTGGCCCCTTCTCTGCTGCACAGCCTGGAGGTGTTTTGACCCAGAAGCCACAAAACCAGAGTCTTCCTCCAGACCTTGCACTGAGCAATCAGTGGTTTTTGTGGTGAAATACACAGCCAACACATGGCTGAACACAATTCTACTCTTAATTGAAATGTATGCCTCAATTAAATAAAAAATAGGGTGGTGCTAGTGTCAGTTGACACTACCCATTTCAGAAGCAAAACATTCAGGCTCCTTTTGTAGCTGCTCACGGTACAGATGGGGAACCCATCCCATTTACCTACCACACATATCCTAAGATGTGATCTGGGGAAAGAGATGACTTGGCCTTCAGAAGGTCCTTCCTCTCCCCCATGCAGACAGCGCACAACTGACCAGTCTAAGCACCTGGGTTTTAAAGTTAGATGAAACAAATCCTAAGGTTACTAAAGGAATATCAGCATGTGAATAATAAAAATTATTTTAGCTAGACGCTCACTCACTGAGTGAAGACATAGTTGAAGACATTGCAAGCCTCAGTTTCATTAAAGTTTAAAGGTATTAAAGTTTACCAGCTCAGTACCTCCAAGAGATGCAATATGTGGCTCATACATGCAGAGTAGTCACAATCAGCTGGGGGATAAAAAAAAATTGATTCTACCCTTCAGATGAGTTCTCTTCAGGAAGGAGTGGATCTCAAAGACCTTTTTTTCAGGACCTCCAGATCTCTATGCCAGTACTGTAGATTCACTCTAATTTTTTTGCTCATCCTGTAGGAACACCCAGAAAAGAAGAGAAATTTTCAGATTGTTTTGCAAAATTCTTCTGCAATTAAGAGCTATAGACAGTAGCACACTCTTTAATGTACCAGAGCAAAGGTGGACAAAGATTAAATGTCTGTGAATTGGAGAGAGAAACCTACAAATGAAGAATAAGGTTCAATGAGTGTGATTTCCTGCTGGCCAAAACACTATGGGGTTATTCATGTCTTCATCTCTGCTGATCAAGACAGGATGCCTTTCCGGATGCAGTCTATTATAAATGCACTGCTGTAATTGATAATGAATTCTATTGCTTACGTTGCAAAGGAAACAAATTAAATAAGCAACAGTCTGGCTTTTTTCCTCCAGCCTTTAAAGGTTATGAAAAATCCTCAACTTAGATGCAGACTAAGGGTCTTGTTATTCAAGTGGTTTTATTCTTCAGAGTGTCCAGGTTTTTAATAATTCCTTTTAACCTGGAGCACTAATTTGGTGATTTATTTCTGAGTCATTTCCACCTCAGTAAAAAGCCCAGTCTTTCCTTGAAAGATATTCAGTTGGCCTTTTAGATTTACAGACTTTCTGTCACATTGGCATTCACCTCCACATGCTGAATGCTGAGCTCACCAGATAACTAAGACATTGCTTAAATTCCTGAAACATCTTTCTGGACTGAGACATGGCCATAGTTTTTTGTGACTCTCAGTTAATTTCATTCTCCTTAGTGCTGCACCATCTGCACAATTACAGTGACATTGCATAAGAAAGACAACGTGCCCCAGTTCTGCAGGTATTAGTGTTGCTCCACACCACTGCATTCGTCAGGTCATCCCATCAAAAAAGCTGACAGATGCTGCCTTGGGTAGGGCTGTTGGAGTCAGAGGCACAGTGCCTCCCAATCCAGGGTTCATGCCAGAGGAGAGACCAGGCCAACATTTTTTCCTAAATAGAGCATTGTTTTCCTCTCTGTATGCAGTCAACTTTGTTGTACAGTGTGAAGAAACTTCTGTGTATGGAGGAGAACACAACATAGGGCAACATTATGAAAAATCTTGGATTGTGGGATGCAGATACTCTCTACTGGAGGAAGGTGGCTCTTCTTTATGTACACAGGCAAACCATCTGGGTTTCATTTCATCATTTCCTGTTTTCAGGAAGCCTGTTTTAAATTTCCTTCTGAAAATACACATTTTGGGTCATGTGCTAGATCTGAGGTGGCTCTGATTATTATGGCACCATGACTATCACTGTGCAATCAGATTTTTTGTAGTGACTCATTACCACTTTTGTGATGCTAAATTCCTTGAAATTATTAGAAAGCTTTTGTACTCAAGTTCAAAATGCCTGCATGTCTTCTTTGGGGTTTATCATGATCTTGTTTGCAATTTTGAACCCAATATTGCAACATTAATTGAAGTATTTATGAAGTATGAGCTGGAATTTCATTATGAGTGGTGTGTAGAGCTTGGGTTTGGGAATGGGCAGAGCAAAAGTGACCCAACAGCTTGTGAAACTCGTGGATGTTCCCTCTAATCTCTGTAGTGGGGTCCCAGGAGTTAAAGGTCCTTTTATAGACTCAAATATGTATTATGTAGTGGGGTAACTATGTATTATGTGGTGGGGAAAGAGATGGATCTGCCTTTACAAAAGTGATTTTTTTCTTTCTTTTCATTTAGCCGACCAGACACATCCTTCTCTTGGTTTGTAAATCCTTTCAAGTGTTTGTATCACCTGATCTGGAGAAATTACAAGAAGTACATCATCATTGGCATGATTCTGCTTTTTCTCGTTGTCTTCCTGGTTCTCTTCATCTACACACTGCCAGGTGCAATTAGTGAAAAGATAGTTATAGGAAGAAGGTAGAGCATGGCTCTCATTGTAGTGAATTAAATAAGAAAACTTCAGCCAAAAATAACTCAGGCAAAAAGAATTTATTAACCCAAACCACATCTTATTCCTTGTAAAAAGAAAAATAAGTATTTGCAACAGAAACTGGAGCTCTCAGAATATTAGAATGTCTTCTTTGAATGCTCATTTGGACTCATCCTTTATGAATATTGTACATTAATGTACATCAATGATAATGATGCACACCATTACTGCTGCAGCTTTATTAACATTATTATTGAGAGTGTCATTATGTACCTAAAACTGAATTTGGGATTAAATTTCTCAATGCTATGCAGAAACTGATTTGTCAGCCTAGTATTTATTATTACAGACAAATGATTAAATATTAAGGTCAAAATCTGTACACAAAGATAAATGTATAATACCATTTTTGCATGGTTTTTAACTAATTATTTTAACTGTTTTTAAATACCCTTATAATGGCATGATTATTTTTAGATAAAAGGTATTATTTAAAAAAGTCTAAGGTTCAATTGTCTCATTTGGTGTCATATGTAGAATTTATCTTGCATCTCTCAGTAAAAATGCTGTGCTGTATAAAAACATCTCACACACTTATAAATGAGCTAAGTCCCAGTAACAAGGAGGTAGTAGCAGAAATGGAAAGAAATTTTTCCAGCTGCTGGAGGTCTCTGGAGGAGAGAGATCAGGAAGATGAAGACTCATCCATGGGCATTGTGGTATCAAATGATCCTTTTAGAGGACAGGGAACAGGGAAAATCCTGCTGCTTGAAAAGCACAGAGCAATGGAAAAGAGAAGGGCTGCAGAGCAGAGCAAATCACGGCTATTAAAGAAAAAAGGAATAAAATCTTACACAGTTGTCAGTGTGAAAAGCCTCATCCTACTTAAGAATACATAAAATGTTGCCAGCTGTGTCATGCACAAGGCAAGACTTGATAACTCAGTGACCCCACGTGGCCTTCAGATGAGTGGCTATGAATTTGAAATAGCTTTCCAAATCTTGTCCAGTGTCCCCCATGGTCAGACCTGTTGTAAAGATGACCTTTGTGAAAATGTTTTCCACGATGCTCCACTTTTACAAAGTGTGAGCACCTTTTGCACATTTTAAAGTATCAGAAGGCAAGACAAAGAGATCCTATAAATGTTGATAATTTTGCCAAGTTCAGGGTGCAAGAATAGAAAAGCAGGCACCTTGATAATTCTCAGAGGCCATTTCTAAGGGAAGCTTGTTTAGTACTGCTTGTACCTGGCCTGCTAAGGCTGTGCCATGAGCCTCTGCGTTCCCCTCTGGCCTGCAACACAGGTAATTGCATTCGTCTGGAAAATGGGTATCAGTGAAACTTCCACAGAGAAGACATCGCACTTTTGAAAAGCATTTTAGAGGCTTATTGTGGATGAGACAACTTGCTCTAAAAGTGCCTCTTCCCCATTCCATTGATGATAGAGGCAGGTGGCTAAAGGCAAGCTGAAAGCATCCCATCCCCACTCCATCCAGCAAATCGTGACTCAGTTTTTCTTCTGAATTTCATGTTCTAAGTATACAATAAATATAACTAAATTATCCAGATATGTGAGTGAATATATTACAACTAGACATGTGGCAAAGGACCACAGTGGATGAGTTTTTCTGTTGGGTTGTTTTCCTTTAGAAGTCTATCTAATATGACCAAGAAATTAGAACAGTTACATGGTTGAATCTGCCCTATGATGTTGGATGTAGCAAGACAGTGATGTGGAAAGGTGCTGATCACCCTTGAGCCCCTCTTTATCTCTTATCCCCCTGCACCAGGCCCTTTTCTGGTGCAGTCTCTGCTCACACAGCATGTGACATATTCCTCTGAAATCACGTTTTTCAATTTTGTGCTATTTTGCAACTGAACCTGTATGAAACAGAATCAAAGATGTTGTTTCTCCGGTCTCACCATACCATGAATTTTGGAAATGTAATTTAAAAGCTCCAGAGAGAACAAATAAAACTATTTTGGTTCAAAAGATGAATAATATTGATAAATATTGATGGCTGGAGTATGTTGTGACAGCCAAAAAAGCAATGAATCTGAATTTTTTCCAGTGTGTCAGGTCAGTGGTCCTGATCCCACATGGCAGCTGTTGTGTTCAGCTGTCCTTACTCTGCTTGTCTGTTCTTGCTGCCTTGGACTGTGTGAAACACTGGACTGTGGTCTGCTCTGTCCTGTTTTCTGCAGAATATTCTGTGCCTTGCTCCCAGCCTGCAAACTCCACTGGACCCAGCAGACTGGTCTCATAGTGACTAATGACTGTGTTAGAATGATTTTTAGATTTGGAAGAAAGAAATCCCTTGACAAGGAGATACAAGAATTTGCTTCCTTCACATATTAGTCACAGAAAGGGGTTTTGATTGCCAGGCAGAGCTCCTCATTGCTCTGTGTGCCAGTTGCCAGCTCCAAAGGGATTTTTATCATCTTGGCTGAAGAGCCTGCTTGCCATCAGCGCCAAAGTGCAGAGCACTGTCTCCTTCCAGACTAATTTATACATTTTTTATCAGCTATTTGTGACTAGGAAAAAGCTCAACCCAAGATCTGTTTCCAGCCCCCCAGACATTTGGTATATGACAACCCCCTCTCCTTTCCATTTTCTAATTAATCTCTGGCTCTATAGCAAACAAATACATTTTCATGTATTCCGATGGAGAAAGGATCACTTATAAAACTTCTTCAGACAGCCTCTCTTTTAACCACTTCTCTAAGCAGCTATGAAGACTAATCAGAGCTACAGTGATTAGCAGAAACTCTGTGTCTACTTCCTGGATGCCTCTGCCATGGCTCCAGGACTCCACGTCAGTAACAGAGGCTGCCTTCATTAGGAACAGGCTGGAAAGATCTCTGGATGTTCCTTCCCTCCCTCTGACTGAAGAGTGACCCTGGCTGAACTCTCTGTGATGACCCTGACAGTTCATTAACTGGCTAATTCCAACATGCTGTTCTTTCAGAGTTACCTGCCCGTCACAGCTCAGAACTTTTTCATATCAAAGCTCCTCAAAAGGGCTGTGCCTGACCCACCAGCACAAGAGAACAGTATTCCCAGCAATGTCTCCTCCTGCTGCATGGGTGGCTGGAGCTCTTTCCTAAGCACCTGGATCCTGCCAGGGAGCAACTGGAAGGCTGCAAGTGCACTGCAGGCAACTGCTGCCTCAGAAGTTGGAGTAAAGGGGAGACTGACAGAGGGGAGGCAAATCACCTCCAATTTACATGTCCGGGTGGAGTTTGCTTTTTCCCTCACCATTCAGATACTGAAAACATGGCAAACCTGGAGGTGATATCAGCAGGTGCTGTAAGACTTCTTCCCCAAATGTCTTTTAAAACAAGCATGTACAGAAATTTAGCATCACTAGTGGGCAAAATTGAGAAGCACTAGAGACTGGGAAATAAAATACAAACTGTAATAAAATATAAATATGTAACAAATACAGAAAAAATACATTGCTAGGTGGAATGATCAAACAGTATAGTTTTATGTCGTGGAGGGGGAGGTCCGGTGCTGACCAGCGCCGGGGCACCACGACCTTCCTAGACAGAGTGTCCTGTGGGGAACAGCCTTTCTAGGGGCATTGGCAAAGGCCTCCTTGAGCAACAGTGATTTCAGCAAGTGTAGTGATTTCTCAGCTACAAGTGATCAGCTTTTTTGTGAAATCACCCAAGGCAAACTCAGGGATAGAGAGACAGACAGCTCATATGGCAGTTCCACAGAGATAGCTTTTACTGTCCAGCACCCTGTAAACCACAGGCCAGGGACAACATCTACCTAATGTCAGAGATGGATCCATGGGTTTATATGGGGAAAACGGGGGGGGGGTGGGGTGGAAACTGATTAGCCAATAGGGAATGGGCTGTTAGCATGGGAGAAACAAGGCATGTTGGGATGCCTCGAGAGTCTCACCATGACCTCAAGAGAGTTGCTTATCTCTGACTTCTCCAGGGGAGAGCAAATGACTCTTGACTTAAGGACTGACAGCTCTCCACAGTTTTAGTGTCCTCATCTTTTTCCAGGGGATTCCTTTTCCTTTAGTTCTTTGTAATTTTTTGCAGTTCTCATCCAGAAGGGTAACTGTGTGCCCTCAATCCCTGAACCAGGACAGTCAGCCACCCTGGGACACCACATCTCAGAGAACTCCTTCACCCACTTTTCTACCTGCAGCCTAAGTGGCTACAGCTGGTCCTGCAGCCTCATTTGGAAGCCTTGCCTCTCCACCCTACATCCTGGATCAAGGCACTTTGCACCCATGAGCAGCTATTACAGCTGCAAGCCCCCACTGTGCCAAGGGACATATACTTTTGTGATGCCCAAAGCATGCTCATGCACGCTGTTGAACTTTGCACTGCAGCTTACATGCCAGATTTCAGAAAAAATTTTAAAGAGCCAAATGCAAAGGCTGATACAACATGAGAGACAAGGATTTATTTGTTTTTTTGCTTATTTGTTAGTGATGTTTCTTTTTCCTGACAGATAAGCAATAGTTAATCCTCTCCAGAAACCAGCATACAGTTCTAATATACTGACAAAGCACTGGTCTGTCAATATGACTGTACAGCAAATAAACATTGGCTGCACTTAGTGCTTGTGATGAACTTTTAATTAGCCATAGCAATAAAACCTCACCAAAGCGCTTAAGAAAACACTTTTTAAAAGCCTCTTGACACTGTCATTATGCTCTTGGCTCTTGGTGTGTGAATAGTTTCACCCAAGAGAGCAGCTTTGCCTTTGACTGGCAGCTCTCCAGAGCTGGTACCCAATGTGCAGATGGATGCACACAGCTTGTGCAAAAGTGTTACACTATAGCAGCTCCAAAGGCTATTTCAGTGCCTTGGAACACAACTGCGGTGAATACAGTACAGAAAAGCCAATATATTAAGAAAAGAGTGATAATAAGAGCAACCCATTAGGAGGCTTCTTTCTGCTCTGTTAGCACATTTCTTCCCCTTCATTGTCTTTGTTTGGAAATGGTTTGCATGTCCCAAGCTCTGCTTTGCCTGAATGCTGATGGTATGCAACTCACACAGATATTCCATCAGCAGCTATAACCACAGGGTGGATTTGCTCATGGCTCTGGAAACTGGATTTTGATGTACCATGGCCAGGTCTTCCTGGTCTTGGTACAACCAGCTACAGTAGCTGTTTGTGAGGAGCACTTACGGATTGGGTATTTAAAATGTGACAATATGGAGGATGGGCTTCAAAGCCAGGCATTCTGAATTTCCCTCCCAGGGCTATGATAAAGAGCTGAATAACTGCCTTCTCCAGTGCTGTCCGTGTGATCCTGGGTCAACATCTAACAGTGGGGATAGATGTGCCCTTGAAGGACACATCCACCACAGACCTTTGCAGTGTGGAGTCAACCCATGTGCTGAAAAAATAGGAACAGTTGTTGGAGTTTTGGACATTAAAGACTTTTCAGCCTCAAAACTGAAGCTGGGATGCTTTGTCATTTGTTTCTTTTTCTGTAACATCTGTGATGGGAAGAGAAAAGACAAAAAGACTTAATGCTTTCTGCTGTCTCTACAGGTTTTGGTCAAGGCCTTTTTCGTTTGTAAAACCAAAAATTGTGCAGGCAGATAAAAAGGGAAGGTTTGGGAAGAACTTCAGTGGTTAACGGCATGGACTTCACAAGATGGTGATAAGCGAAAACACTTTATTGCAAAAATCCAGGGTTCTTAAACTGTTACTTTGTTATGAGTTTACATACTTGCGAGGCACAACAAATGTGTTTAACCAACCACCATAAACCACGTAGGAACACGCATCAGGTGTAACCAACCACCAACCCCACCGTGTGAGCACTTACTGGTTCTAACAATTGTTTTCCAATTATGTAACTTATTTTTCACATCTAGTGTAGATGAATCATTCCCAGAATGGTCTCTGGTTAGCCGAAGTGGCAGAAGTGAGCAAGGATTTTACAAGGGCAACAAGGCCCTCATTTTGTAAGGCCTTTCTGCTCCGCAACAAAGAACTGTATTTGTAGTTCAAATCCTATTACAACTCTCCAAAATTCCAGTGACTGTAGAGCCCCCATAGCTCCTCAGTCAAGAGCCAAAGCGTCTTTATTTCCAAATACCTCACTTTCCCCCACAACATCCCTGATTTGGGGGCTGAAATTTTATAGATTGACTGTAGTGGTTCCATTTCCATTTAGTGGTTTGAGAAGTCAGCCGGATTTATGGCTAGGGAAGCAGAGACTGATGAGAACTTGGTTTTACTCTCCCTGGTTGAACTGTGAGCCATCAAAGCCATTTGCTCATCCAGGAGCAGCTGAGGTCTTCCGTCAATCTTTGGGGGCCTGTATCACAAATGCACTCCAGAGTGTGAGATCTTGCGTAGCTGAACTCCCGCTTGCCAAAGCCTTTTATTACTACGTTGGACAAATTCTTTCCCAGCAGACATTAGGCTGTCCAAGGTGGTCTTCCCATTAGAGCCAAAGAGGAGAAAGTTGCTCTTGGAGATCTCTGGCCCCTGTGGTCACTGGGGTGCTGATTGAATTCCCTGTGGCATCTGAGTTTGTGTCAGACCCCAGACAGTCCATTGCTTATGCCGCAGTATTCAGATATGCTAATTTATTCATAGGAAGAAAATTATCTTGCTGCATACATAACTAAACCATAGTTGCTGCAGTCACTTACATTTCATTAGTTGCACAAAAAAGTAACAGGTTTGACTCTGAATTTACTCCCATTCGTTTTGCTACCCTGCAAGGAAGTTCCTCATGAGTCCCCATGAGCATCCTGAGAACTCCCAGACAGGCTGGTAGACTGACACCCTGTGGGAGAAGCATCAATTCTCTGTTTGAGTCTGGTCTTGGAGTGGCTGCAGTATTTAATGAGCCCTGCTGATCATGCCTTGCTTTGTTAATTAAACCCATCTAATGGGGCTGAAGGACAAGCAGAGCAAGCAATATGAATCCTACCTGTTAATTACCTTTGGGTGACTCCCTGCCTTCAGACCGCTCCTCTGCATCCTTCAAGGGCACAAGGTTTTCCCTGCAGTCTCTGATCACAAGACAAGGTTTCCAAATCAGGTCTCACTCACTACTAAAATTAAACACTCACCATTGCCAAGTGGCCTTCCAAAACTCATTTCTTCTCCTCTGTGCCACCTGTTCTCACTACTGCAAGAGCAAATATGTCATTCCCTCTTTGGAAGAAAGCAACCTCTTGGGTTTTTCTTTTGTTTTAAATACTGATGGAACAAGCTTTTCTTCCACCAGCAATGAAAAGCAGACACACACCTGGTTTATCTGTGCTTGTCACTGCTTCATGTGAGGCCAAGTATCCACAGCATGTTAATTATTGAGCCTATATTATTGACTTTCTTCTGTCATTGGCTGTAAATTAAACTATAAAATCAGGTGGTTCACATCTCTGCAGTCCTGGGGACTGGGAAACTTGCCTGCTTGGGAAAAAAGTGGAATTTAGTTTTAAGAAAATGCATTTTACGAGCAGGTTTGGCAGCACAAAAATGAGATCCAGACCTGGAACCCAGCTCCTGCACATTCCAACCGACAGCAGAAGCACAGAAGAGGAACCAGCTCCAAATTTCACAGCTGGTGCTGCTACCTGCAGGTTTCAGAGCAGCTTGATGCCGACAGGAGCAGGCTTATCAACTGGAGCAGGCTGCCCTGTGGGATGTGTGGCTGAGAACAGGCTCCGACGATGCCGAGGCTCCTCAGCACTGATCAGGGTCAGTGTTTGACAGCAATGGCTCAATCCTACATGATCTGGTCTCATCTCAGCTCTTTGGGTCTGCAGGCAGTTCAGTATATTTTACAAGTTTTTCAAAGGCTGTGGTTGATTCAAAACCACTAGCAGTTTCTCTTGTAACTGAATTAAGTAAATTATAATCCCTGTTTGAGGAAAACAGGCAGTATAGGGTTTCTTCAGTACTTTTGAGAGAGCAAGGCAAATTTGTCAACAAAAAATGTTCTTTTAACCTGGGGGAGCTGGCAAGTACTTCATACATGAGACCTCTTTGATTGCACTGCTTATAATTACTAACTCAGAGCTTTTACCAGGCTCTTGATTTATAAATGTACATGACTGTGATCTCTTTTTTTTTAATTCATCAAAATAGCTGTCATCCCAGGGCAGTAAGGTCTTTTATTCAGGAATCCTTGTGAGTTGATTTTACTTGCTACCACATACTTCACTGAAAAGGAAGCAAACCAAGTGGGGCGTGTGTGCATTTGCAAGGCATCCGCTGAGCTGTGTGCAGGATGCTGGAGTGCATCCTGCTTGCACCTTGCAAAGTTCTGATAATGGGATCCACCATCAGAGAAGTGCCTCAGAAACGCTGGTATGCCACAGCATTCATGCTCAATTAACTAATTAACAGACAACATGGTTTGTGTGGTCAATCATCCCTAGCACAACTTAGACATTAATCTGAAATAACTCTCTGCCAAAGCATCACACAGGAAAGCAGTGCTGCTCATGCTGAACACAGTGGAAGTTGTGTTTCTGATGTGTATGGGGCTTGAGACTGGTAGACTTCAAACAGTCAGCAGACTGAGAGTAAGTAACTTTGCTGCTGAAGGCTTTGGAAAAAATCCTCTGTTGGTTGTCATCAAATATATGTGCTCCTCATAGTTTTGTATGTTGGAGGAAACAGAACACACAGTAAAGAGAGAACCACTGTGATCAAATGCTCCATTATAAAAAAGCTGCAAGTAGCTTCAGTATTTCACATTTTCCGGCTTTTGTAGTGCAGGACTCAACATGAGGGCTGGGGGGAAAAGAAACTCCACAATAAACCTCTCTGGGGAAAAAAAAAGCTTCTCTAAACTCTTGCGGTGTGACTGCAGCCCTGGAGATCAATTTCTCCTGTCCAGGCTCTCAGGGTGCAGTTCTGAAACAGTGGGTAGTGTGGAGAGACATCACCCTGGAGACATGAGGGCAGGGCCCCCGTGAGATGCCCCTTTTGCACAGGTAAGGTGATGCAGGCACTGGGAGGCACAGCAGAAGCACAGTCAGGTGCTGGTGCTCACCCCAGCACCCCCCACTGCAGCCCCTGATTCAGGGACCTCACCAGCCCATCCTCACCAGGAGATCTGCAGATCTTATCCAAACCTAGATAAGAACTCTTGCTGCAAATAACACCTTATGGGACATACTGAGATGGGGCAGGAGATGTCATGAAGCATTTTTAGCAGTCAGTGGCAGCAGAATTGAACCCTCCTAGTCGAGACCATTTCAATGCTGGAAGAAGGAACAAACAGCACACAGCAATTCAGTGTGACAGTGAAGAGAGATCCGAGTTGAGATTGCGTCGCAGCACTGACCCAGAACAAGCTGTTTCAATAAACCTACCAATCAAACCATCATAGTTGGGAGATAGGGATGTAGGTGCAGCTGGATCCAAGTTTAGCCCCAGACTCAGCCAACCATTTGTGTCTAGAGGGTTATATAGGCACTATCAATTCTTTATATCCCTTAGGTACGATTTCAAAATTTAGCATGCAAGCATCCCTCAGCCTCAAGGAGTAACCTTGAGAGGCAGCCCTACACAAGGGGAGATCGTGTCATGCATCCTGCTGCCCTGCAGAAGAATCCAATGGCCCCTATGCTGCCTGCTATTTATGGAGTAGGGTGATCAGCTTTGTCATATTTACATACCAGCTGTATCTTGGGTTGGCACATGCTCAGCCAGTCCCCAGCTGTTGAGCAAGATTTAAGGCCCTTAATTATTGTGCTGTTCTCTGTAAGCTGGACATGGCCATCCTGACCACCACTGGTGGCTATTGCAGAATCTGAAAAAGGGGAAGAGGGAAGCACACTGTCACAGTCAGGGAGGTGGTAAAACCCTTCAAAGAGTTTGATGCACTCAGAAAGTGTGTCTTCATAGTTATTTAAATCAAGGGAAAAGTTTGCCCTCTGGTAGTGACCAAGGTAATGAAAAACCTTTCAGCTGCTTCCTCTGTACCCCACAGCACAATAAATAAATAGATATTGACTTCCCAGCAGGCCGTCTGTGAGTGGTGTGTGGGCAGGTGTGGGAATGAGTAGTTTGGACAACTCTCACCTCTGCATTGGTGATGTAGCTCTCGGTCCCTGTAAAGAGATAAAGCTCACCAAGGCCGTGGGTTTCCCACGGTGTCTGTACAATAAATGCATCTTCCAAAGTGTGAGTCATAGAAATTCAAAAGGAAAGTCTCAGCCTATGAAGACTCTAAAACTAAGGAGCTGCCTAGGAGGCAAAGAGAGCTCCTGGTACATCTGCACATCTGCACCTCCAGGCCTGTCTTTTTGAGCTTGTCTTTTGTTAGAGCAGATGGTCCAATATAACAACAATCTGAGCCACCAAGGCTGCCTTTCTATGCCAGGGAAGAACCCGCGAGAGGAATTCAACACAACTAGGAAAGGAGGCCCACCACAGATAAAAGGAGCAGGAGAGAGCTCAGCCACTGCCAACCCTGGAGGGATGTGGAAGGTGTTTGGTTAGGGATAAGACCTCACAAGTCAAACCCCTTTAGGATTCAACACTGAGTAGAAGAATTCAGGAATGTGAGTGTCAATGCCTGAATGCCCTCTGCTCCCCAGATGAGAAAAGCCTCAGGGCATCTCAGCAACTACCACGGAGGAATGTTTCTGCACAGGTGGGATCTGATGCTGGCCTCATTTAACTGAGGTTGGGTTCATTTATTCTGCCTTTCTCTTGTGCAATCCTTTCCCCTGCTTTAAGTGCAGCTACCTTAATTTGGCTTGGCTGAAATAAACATGTCATGTTGCCACCCCTGCCTTGCCTTGTTAGAAGTCTTGGGAACGTGAAAAGCCTGTGCATCAGGAGAGTTAGAGATGTGCACAGGCAGCTCCACTGGGACCTGCCACCCAGGACGAGTGACACTGTGCCTCCTGCAGAGCTTCAAAGGCATCTCATTATGCAGCTTTCCCCAGTGTCAGCTTCCAGACAAAAGTCCTTGTCTTGACATGTCTCACTTGTCTGAGGGAATGAAAAGTTTTATACAAGGCAGTCCCCAAAACACTCCTGTCTTTCTTCCTACAGAATTTGTTTTCTCTGTTTTAATCCTGTGAGATTGCTGCCCAGGCCCAGCACAATTGCCCCAGCAGGTATTTTTCTCTCCTCACATGGACTGCACTGCTTCATCTCAGCCAATGTTTGTCATGACCTATCTGAGATAACCATGAACAAAGGCGGAATTTTCTCACCTCTGTATTTGACCAAGGGAAAATACCGTTATCCTTCTATAATCACAGCATTTTTCCATCAGTCTCTTTTGGACAATATCAGGTATCTGTCTATTTTTCTTCAAATGGTGATATCATTGTCACATTTTCACAACTCTTCTGATGCAGATATTGTTTGCATTCCCATAGCTTCAGGGCATTGCTGTTCTTCAACAGCAGGAAAATCATTGCAGAGGCTGCAGAGGTGTAGTAGGCTCTTCCAATTTGCTAATTGCTATTATTAAAGCTAAGTAGCTGAAGAATTAAACTGTATTGCAAATAGGTGCTTGATAGAAAAAAAAAAGCCCACTTCATCATGAAACCAGCCCAGAAGATGGATGCTGATTCCATGAATGGCCGCAGGGAGCAGATCTGGTTCAGTGTCATGGTTTGAGCCTGG
>VZRN01006222.1:0-42281 GCA_013397935.1 Dasyornis broadbenti
TCTCGGAGCCATTCTGCAACAGAGTTATGAAAAGACCTTAAGTCAAAATTTGCTCTAATCTCACCTAGGTTCTGCAACTCTGATGTCTGTCATTCTGCTGTAGTCACTACTTTAGCTGGAGTCCTCTGAAAAACTCTGCAAAACCTTTACTTGCTACTTCACCAGCACCATCTCCTGCCTAGACACTCTAATTATGCAGAGTGATGTGTAGATAAACTTGGATAACTCCAAGGCAACTGTGTGCCCTCCAAACCAGTTTTGTCCATTTGTTGTCTGCCCCAGTGTGAACATTAGCAAAGTGGGGAATGTACAGTGCCACCTGGGCAATATTCATTTGAATTTTGCATTCAGAAGCAAATGTTCCAAGCCATAGAAATGGAGAGGCAAACCTCAAATTGCAGAGGGATCTAGCAATGGTGGATTTAGCCTTCCCTACTTCTGTTTTTCTATATGCCCAAAAACTCTCTGCTTTAAATAAACAACCTCCCCCACCATCACTGTCAGCAGAATGCATTAAATCTGTAAGCTGATTTGAGTAATTTTTATGTACTCATATCCACTCTAATTCTCTTCTTATCCATGGACTTGTTTTTTGTTTATGCCAGCACAGGCTGTATCCAAACTCAAGCTCTATCTATTTCAGCAATGTCCTTTTTATAAGAGCTTTTAAAGCTACTGATTTAAAGGGAGACCATCAAATAATCAATGCATATAGAAGAACATTGGAATGCGTTTCCTTGGTTCAGTTGCTGTCCACAGTATGTCACCTCCAGGAGTGTGTAATGAGAAGAAAATTTATTTTTTTCTATTTTTCTCTTTCCTTTTATAATGTGTCATCTTTCCTGATTCCTTGCTGTAATTGGTACCAGAGAGAACTGTCTGTGATACTTAGCAAGGCCCCTGGGATTCAGATTCTTTCTCAAGTCTCTGCCCTTGGAGTGCCACACGAGTCTCCATGGGTCTCTGCAGGAACTGGGGCATGTGAGAATAATCTGTTGGCTGCCTTTTGATTCGAAATCAATGTACTTTGAAGTGATTACAGGGAGGGACTTTTTGTGTGCTTTTTGTTTTCTTGGTAGCAGCTTTTAAAAAGTGCTGTAGTGATCCATAGGAGAAGTGTCACCACACAGCTCCTTTCCCTCAAGGGAGGCACTTTTTGCACTCCTGGCAGTGATGTGAGTGAATGCCCTGGGACGTGCATTTAGGTTCCAGCTCTTTACAGTCAGGATCACAAAGCATCTTTTTATGGCTCCTAGTAACTGAAACATGCCATGAGCATGGATGACCTGAAAGAAGTTGATAATAGAGCCAGATAATGGGTGACTTGGATCAATCTTCCAGCTTTGGGCTCTGACAGGAGCTATTGAGTTCAAGCTGCATGATGCTGCCTCTTTGGGAAAATTGCACAGGTTTAATTAGAATCTGGTTCTCTACTGATGGAAAAGTCTATCTGAGTGCTCTTCTTTCAGTGTAAGCTTGGGGTTTCATCTGAATTCACCTAGCACACATCAGAGTATCTTTATAAAGACCTGCATTTGGTGGCCCATGTATTGAAAGAATGAATCTCCAGTTCTGGGTCCCTGAAGTCAAACTCCAGGTAGGCTGTCTAGACCAGTCTACATGGGGATGTCTTCAGCCTGCATCTGGCCAAATCTGAGACTCCAGATGGAGCTGTGGCTCTAGGACTTTTCCCAAAGTAGATTTGAGAAACATCAGAGTCAAGGCCAGGCCAGCTTCAGTTTTGTATGGAAGTGGGAGCCCATCTTTCCACTCCCAGCCCCTTCTACATTCAGGGTGGAGATTTTTTTTGTGTTGGGTTGTTGGACACTTGTTCATATCCAGAATGCAATGCATGCCCTTGAAGCCAGGGAAAAAGGAAGCTCCATGCGAAGAAAGCACACTTCTTTCCATTTTATGTCCCCTATCACTGTATCACCATGTTCCTGTGAATGGGTGCATGGACATTGTGCTGCAATGGCTTCCTGCATGGGATGCAGCTCTCAACCAGCCCAGAACCAGCTCTCCCATGCACCAGGGTGACAGAGCCACATCATCCCTTCTCCCTGTGTTGATCTTGGGATGGATGATCTCTGCTGCCTTTTGCATCACACTACTGCTAAACCTGCAGCAATAGCAGGAAGCTGGTTGGCATTTTTCTGCATGAGAGCTGTAGGAAGTGTAGGTTTGTACTTCTTACACTGGTTTGAAGGTAAGGGTGCCAGGCTGCGTATGCACTGAATGTCTCACTATGGTTATGTTACTCCTCTCCTTGCTGGAGGATATTTCCACAGAATGTACTATGGCAGACTTTGAACCAGTTTGTTGTTCCTTTGTTTATGATGAAATTAGTTCACTTGTTTTATGTAAACTATCCATGAGATTGTTTACTTTGGCACAGGGATCCATGTGCTTTCTGAGATGCAAGGAATTAAGCTACTGGGAGCTTGTTTAGTTTAGTTTGTTGCATTTGCAAAACAGATGGTGAAGGGGGAAACTGTGTGTGGGGAGGCTTTAGGACAGGATTTGGTTAATGTTTGCTGCCTTTGAATTTTCTATGTTGTTTGCTGCCTGAAGCAGGATGGGTTTCCATCACAGAAGAAAGACAACACATAAGAACTGATATACATTTTGCACACACGGAAAAATAATTTGGACTTGGGCTATCATTTTGTGGGCATCTTTGCCAAGGTGGAACTCCCAGTTTCTAGGGCTGGTGGAGGTACAGAAGCACCATGGAGGCCTTCTACATTGACTTGGCTCTGCTCTCCTGACTCCTTTGGAGCCCCATGGGCCTCAGCAGACCTGAGGCATCTGTGGTAGCATTGCTGTGTTGCTGCAGAGCAAAAGGCGAGAAATCTTCATGAGATGCGTTCCTCAGAGCTGGCTGGGATGGGGTGAGGCCATCCCCATGACAGTGGAGTGTCCTTTCAGTTAATGCATTTAGGTACAGCTCTCTGTTGAGGTGAGACAGGGCCGTTGTCCTCAGTGGAAAACTGAAGCAGAGAGTAGAGGACGCAGGACCCATTCAAGGCCCCACAGAGGGTGCCCGAAGGAGAATAAGGATGGAGCCCAGCTCTGCTCAGCCAACTATTTGAGCCTCGTATGAGGCGGATCGTTCCGTAAAAGGCCAGAGTTTCTCTATTCCAAAGGCCAAGCCAGTGCCAAGTTGCAAGGGATGCCTGGAAGGCTCTGCCGTGTCCATTTGTGGTGGGTTATGCATGCTGGGTTGTAGGGCACTGGGAGAAGTGCCACCTTCCGCTGTACTTCCTAACTGAAAGGTCATCTGTTGTCATGGGTTCTGCTACTCTGCTTTGTATGCTTGGGAGACTTGGCCAAAATCCCCTCAAGCCTTCATGTTCTTGTCTTTGGGGTTGTTACAGGTGGCAAGCACTCTCTCTTTGCAAGATTCGCACAGGAAGGATCTTGGCGCGATCAGCCCTAATCAAACTTGGCTCTTGCTTAGGGCAGGATTGTATTGCCCTGCATGCCTCCATGGGTATGGCAGGCAAAGAATCTGCCATCGTGTCTGATGACCTTGCCTGCAGTGCAAAGTGCCAAGAATGCCCCATGTTGGGTGGGGTGCTGTTCACCACCGATGCCTAGCAAAGCGTGATGATGGGGTGAGCGTGCGCTGGGATTGCTGGAGCATTTGTTGGTGGGCTTGGTGGGGGAGGAGCCCACATGCCACCACCTGGTTATTTTGGGCAATGGACTGAGCTGCTGAGCTGGATCTTTCACAGCTTCATCCAATCTTCTGCCCCTACAGAAACATTTCTCAGACATTGACACTTTGCCCATCTAGGTATCATGTTTCTGAGAGACCTCTATGCATCTCAGTATGAGCCCAGTGCATATTCTTTTACCCTTCCTCAAATCTCAGAGCTGAAGGGCTGTTATTAAAGGTGCTTGAGCATTTTGCAGGCCTCCACTGACAGAAGGATGGCTGTCTTGCAGGTCAAACAGTTTTCTGTCTGTTTATTGACCTCTTCTTTACCACGGCTAGATGGATATCAGTTACATTTGGACAGATGCTACTGAGGCAAGTGTGGACTTTATTAGCAACCATTTAACCCTTGTTCCTTTTAGATTTTTATGAGCTTCAGAAGCCTTGTATCCCTCCGTTTTCCATATGAAGATGTTGAGGCATAATGAATTGCAGTGGTTAGTCCCAAACAAGTCTAACTGGAAAAGTGCTTGAAATTCAAATATCTTCTTAATCAGTCAGATTCTTGATCATAATGTCCTTCTGTTTCTGGTAATAGAGCCTGCTGGCATCTGTGTGAAGAGAGAGGGCAACCCGCCCAAATAGGAATTACCAGGAGCATGCAGTCTTGCTTCTCCTAGTGTGCTTAAAATGAACAAAGAGTTGGAGCAGAAACAAACCACTGTCATGGATGAATCAGCTATGAGAATAATAACAGTCAATATCTTCTTTGAGCAAGATGACTTTTGCCATATGTGCTGTAGCATCTCAGTGCCCCGTTGCAGGGTGTGCCTGCAAGGTCGAGTGTAGCCTCCAGGCATCACCTCGGAGCGGTGCTCTCCAGGATAAGCTGAATTTTGCCTGGCTTTGTGTGTAAGTGTGGTTGTCAACACCTGCACAAAGCAAAGGCAGAGCAGACCTGAAGAGCAGCATCTGGTACCTGTTTGACCACGGCAGGGTGCATGGCCAGGTGAAGGTATGAGCAGCAGCAGCACTGAAGGTGAAAATTATGTCAGCAGGGACTCCAGCCCTGTGTATCTTTACTCTCCCCCCATCCTGTGTTGGAGCCCAATCTCTCTCATAATTGTCCACCTGGATCAATTTACAGATTAAGCCCTGCAGCCAGCTGTGGGAAGCACAGATGTATGGTACCATGTCCAGGGAGGGCTTGGCCTGCTGAGTGGTCCTGCCTAGAGTCCCATGCTCTTCCCAAGCTCTATTTGCAATGAAGGTAAGCTGTAAAGGAGGGGAGTGTCTGTAAGAGAAGGGAGGTACCCCCAGTGTGTCTGCATTTTCCTGCCTCTTCACAGGCTTTTCAATGAAAGACAAAATAGTTGCACGGCCCTTGGTATTGGGGCTTTGCAAAACTGGTTTGCAGTTTCCCTTTTGAAGCCTTTAGATGTGAATCACAGCCCTGTGTTGGTAGACACTACACAGACAGCTAAGAAGGAGACCATCCCTGTCAAGCTTTAGGACTAGATACCATATAAAACGCCAAAGCGGGACAGCTCAGATATGTGGGTGGAGTAGAGCTGGAAGGAGAAAGTGACAGTGCAGTGGAAGGGTGTAGTGGAAAATCAGGAATCGCACCTTGCAACTAGTCTAACCAGAACCCTAGGGGAGAAAGTTTCCAAGTGTTGTAGAGGTAGCTTTGTACACTTTTATGGGCAGGTGTTTGGCAAAGAGCTAATTCTCAAACTTTAGTGCATGTCCCCTTACTTAACCACTGGTTAGTGAGTGCTGCAGGACACCACCACTGTAGATCATGGGAAGAGACAGTTAGAAAGGGAGTAAAAGGTGCTCTCTAGAAAAGGAGATAATTTCAGGAATCCCTGAGAAATCCTTGCCTTGGCTGGCCTTTTCAGGCCTTGTGCACTCTCTGGCCTGCCCTTTTGGCTGCAGTGCCTGTTGTGGTGCCACTGCAAAACCACTGGTGTGTACACTTTGGGGACTCTTCTGGTAGGACAGAGCAGGATGTTTATTGGGAAGGGTAGGGGTGAGGAGGACAAATGCACTAGCGAGCTACAGTAGGTTGGTAAGAGGAGGGCTGTGGGTGCTGCACAGATTTAAGTTGAAAACTACATTGTCATCTGCTGTGCAAGAGTGTCTGAGGCAGAGGGGATTGTGCGATGGGCAGGAAGGAGGGATGCCTGCATGTGTGCATAAGGAAGAACTTGCAGCAGCTGTTGTAATTGTTTTAATAAAGGAATGTTTCCCTGAATTTCTCTTTTGGCACCTAAGAGCCCTTCCCAGGGTGCCCTTGCTGAAGTTGCTGTTTGATTTCCAGGGCAAAAACAGTACACACACAGAGAGCCCCATCTTGTTCATGCAAACCCACAATCCCATCAGCACGTGGCTCCTCTTCCTTTCACTAAAAGGGAAGGGGGGATGCAGGGGTTGAAATAATGACAGAGCTGATTATAATTAATATTTTTTAATGTCTGAAGAGTGAAAGTCCTGCCCAAGTCTCCCAGCTGAGCACAAGCCAAAATGCTAAATCCCTGTAGGGGTGTGTTTTATTACTGACGCTCTGCATGTTGAGGCTGGTCACGGGGTCTGATGCTGTGTGTGTGGAATTTTTGTGGATATTTTCTATTGTGCCAATAAAAAGCAGGATCCCATCCGTATAATAAAAAGGAAACTTGAAGGTTTCCATGCCTACATGGAGGTGAATGCTTGCAGCATTAGTGTTTTAATTAAAAGTGTTTTACCTTCGCATGACTTTTCTGTATGATCACTTTGAAAAAAACAGAGCAGATGATACCGGGGTCAGAATATGATGAGATTCTCAGTGGCTCTTCCACAAAAGGTTTAGGCTGCTCCTTCATTAGGCTGGTCTGTAGCTGGGTTGTTTTACAGTCTTGTAATTCTTTACTGGGCAGTGTGTGCTGGGTTTGATTCATCCCTGACTGTTCCTCTTCCAGGAACAGGGCTCTGCTGGGATGATGGGGACTGGGAGGCACTGATTGCTTCCTGATCCTCTCTTAACTAGCTGAGTGATCTCAAACAGGTCATTTGGTCCTCAGGACTCCATTTTGTCTGCATGCCTGATGTCACACACAGATTGAAGGCTGAGCTGGGTATGAAAGTTGCCCTTAGCCAGGCTGTGTACACAGGGTAGTAGTGGGGCAGCAGCACTTCCCAGATCAGTCCAAAGCCACATCCTGCAAGCACTCATGGCTTCACTGGGCTGAAAGAAACCCTCAGCACACACCAGTTGGACGGGAGGAGAAAGTGGTTTCCTATGTGACACCTTAGGTGTGGTACCTTTAACTGAGAATAGCAGCACTACTGGCTGCAACCTTGCAAGCTTTCAAAGATCATCCAAGCCTTTTGGATGTGAAAGTGTGGAGACCTCCAGGAGCATTGGTGACCTGAATTGTGTTTGTACTTCTGCAGCCCTTGGTCTCTTAAAGTCAATTTCAACCATCAGAGTACATGTGTGGGGACACAGTCCCCAGGATTTTCCAGCCATCCCTTCTTTCTGTCCCACTCACAAAGGAGGACTGTGTTGTCTCTGCTATTGCAATGTGTCTCTTGCCACCATAGCAGGTGAGAGCATGTTGGGACACAGCCCCACAGGTGGCAGCTCACAGCTTTTGCACCCAGCCTCAGTCTTGTCTCAGGTGAAGATGTCCCCATACGAGGCGACTCACTGTCCTCCCTTTCTGTCAGCAGGTACTCCCCCAGCAATAGGCTGAACCACACCAGCCTTGGTGGCTGCTCCTGCCATTCCAGGACGGGTGTCTCTCTGTCTCCCACGCAGCTGGCCCATGTACTGCTGTTGCTCAACCTCTTCCTTTCTGCCCTTTTGACAACAATGTGGACAAAACCAGCCTATAAATCTGTCCAGATTGTGAGCTTCAGTGCCAGACTCTGGATCTCTAATCTGTACTTGTAATAGCTGTGACTCCAATGTGATCTGCCATCCAGGGATGAGATGGTTTGCTCTTTGAACTTTGCACCCCCAAAATATATTCAGCTCTGTTTGACAGAGGTTTGAGGTTTTCTCTGAAACTCTATTATTGTTTTCACTGGATTTTTTTGACCTTCCAAATCCTCTTTTTTGTTTGTTTTTTTTTCTTCTCACCCCCAGAGCAGCATGCTCAGCAGCTAAAGCAGAAAGCTGGCTGGGACATGGAGACTGTGAGCCATGTGGGACCTGCTAGGAGAGATGAAGGGCAGCAGGATGGCTATGACAGAGCACACGTGGCTCCTGCCCTCAATTAGCCTGTGTGGCCATCACTATTGAAAAGAAAGCACGGCAGGTCTCCGAGGAGTTCTCTCATGGGTCTTGCTGAACTTATAAGAGGGGACCACAGTATAACTTAATTTCCTGAAATGTCAAGTGGCTTACACTGGCTGCCTGCTCTATTGGTGTTGTCTTTTTTTTTTTATGAACACATTGTACTCCCATTTCCTGCAAAAAAAATTCCTGTCAGTGTTTGATGATTGCTTAATAAGAGAAATCAGTAAGCACATGGAAAGTTCATATCCTGCAGATGACTGTAACAACTATAAGCTTTCTTTTGGGTTACCAGGAGCTGAGGGTTTCTTGGTTGTGGTTTAATTTATTTGGGGTTTTTTTATCCTTCCAGCCAAGAACTTTGATCTGAAGCTGTATCCTGAAAATGCTGAAACCATTGGTGAGCTGTAGGAGGCCTTCAGCAACTACAGCCTTACTCCAGAAGGAAAGGGTAGAACTTCCTGGATGAGCAAACTGGGAGAAGGTATATCAAATTGGGAAAAGTAACAATGTTGAAGACAAAGCTGTTGCTCTCATGTTTTTATTACCTGTCTTATGATAGACTGTGGGTTTTGTCTGATTTTGCAAGAGAAGAGGGCTTGTATAATTGTAGTGTGGGTGTGAACTCTTATGAAGGTGACTGTAAGGCTTGCAGGCAAACCTGGAGGATCCCAAATGGATTTGTTGTTATTTTTTATATCTCTGTTTCTAGACAAGCCTTTATATTGTTTCTTAGGTGTGATTTCTAAGTCCTATTGGCTCTGTATTCGACGTCATTCTTTTATAATTCTTGTGTGAGCTAACACTCTTTTAGGCCTGGAGATGCTGCATTTATTGGGACCATGATGGAAAATTTAAAAAGCCTTTGCTTCATGATAATTTTCATTACTAACTCTAATACTCCTCTATCTAGAGCTTTCCCACTTCAAAGTGCTGTGCAGTCTATCAGCTAACTGTACAACCTAGGTAAATGGCCTGCCGTTTGTAAGGCTTTTGAATTCTTCATAAGTCTCTGAGTGTGGTGTTGAGCAGGGAGCCACTGAGAGCCACCCATTGGGAAATATTTGGCAGCCGGACTGACTGACAATTTAGATTGTCTGAATACAGGCCTGAAAGGAAAATCTTGTCTTGTGGTGACTCCTTTCCAAATGTCTCTTGCAATTTGTGTCCTCTCCCAGCTCTGTTTTATGGTTCTCATCTCCTTTCCTTGCACAAGACTGTGGTTTCCCAGGGTCTGAGGGAGAAAAGAGATAGCCAGCAATTGTAATGGAAACTGGTACCTGATTAGGAGTCAGGAACTTATTGAAAATAATGCAATTTTTATACCACTTCCTATATTTTAGAACCTGGGGGCCAGTAAGAGAGAAAATTGGTCAGGCAAAAATAAAAACCAAACACATAATGAGCATTTTAATCCTTAAATGATAGTTAGCCTTGGTCTGGAGCTGAGGAGTGCACCAGCCTTTTTGAGAAGGAGCAAAGCACATTTTCTCATCACACCACAGACACAGGCATATTCAATTGTTCAGCTCCTTCCCATCTCAGTGCCTTACGTGTTCCATTTGCAGGAGTAATCATCTGATTGCACAGTAATGTCTTGAATCCCTAAATTTTGGACAATATTAAGACACTGAGGGAAATGGACCTTGGGGTATGGTACTGCCTGTTGCAGAGGGAAGATACGTTAATTTTCTCTTGTTGGGTCCTGGTGTCATCCCCTTGTGTGTATGTGTGAACACTCCTGGATGTAGAAAGCACCAATGTCTAACCACATGCCACAGAAAGCAATTCGAGATGATTTTTAAAAATAGTCTATTTACTTATTTTTAAAGAGTGCAATTACAAGCAGGCACTTCTAGCATAGCAAAGCTTAGACAAGGTGTTATGAAAAAAAAAGACAGTCAAACCCCAGAGTTTTGGGTATACTAATGTGACTGTCCCACTGTTTGCTGTTGTCCTCTGGTTGTTCAGAGCTTTCTTGACTCAAGAGGTAGATTCTTTTTACTGTCATAAAGGGCTAAGGATGCAGTGACTGGTGGTTTCATGCCTGGCCAGTGTGAAAGCAATAGGCATTAAATCCATGTATTTCCTCACACATATGGCCATTATTTTGCATTATTCTGGCCACTCTCACTACCCAAATTTCTGTTACAACTTTATTACGGGCTACTCAAACTGAGGAAAGAGAGAATTTTTGCCCTTCACAGATAAACCATCTCTTTGGGGGCCTAGCCCCGCTGGTATCTTCTGCCCCAAATGAATTGGAATCAGCTGTCCATGGGAGAAGCCAGCTGAGGTCACCCATGAGCATCGCAAGAGGCTCCCCTGTCTCCTTACCCCAAGGGGATGAGATATTTAGACAGCTGCCTCACTATGAATTGGACTCTCTGGCAAAAGAATTAAGTAAAGATTAAAATCAGTTTTAGCTGTTAAATGTGTGCTTTGCACAGCATTTAGCAACTAAAAGGCTAATTCTCTTTAAACTTATGCACCTGGTTTTAGATTCAATCCACAGAAGTTGCTACTTTTTTCTTTTGTCTGCAAGGAGCTGAAAATCAGGATAAAAATGATGTCAGCTGGTGTCAGTAAGGGTACAGCATTGCAAGGAGGCTGGAGGCAGTGCCTGCTCTGCAGGGAAGCAGGGAACTTACTGAATGAGAATAGGTTAAAAAAATTGCGTTAACACTTGTCATTTAGACTCTCCTGTTTAATGGAAGTTCACGCTCTTGATTAAGGGAATGCAAGTGTGCATGAAGGTAGGAAAAAAAGGCTGCTCTGAGAGAAAGCCAAGCTCCTAGCTGGAGGGAAAATCTCTTCTGGATGTTGATGCTTGCAGGGCACTGAGAGTGAAATATGGGAGGTGAAGAGCAGTGCAAGACCTATGTAGGTCAGTGCAGAGCAAATCAGATTGGGTTTTAGTGCAGCAGGGAGATAAGGAAGAATTTGATGCTGAGTTGCAATAAAATAGAGAGAGGGGCTCCATGCCCCTGTACAGCCTGGGTGCTTTGGAAAGTTGCTCAAGGCTCAAGATACCCATGTCAATGAAAACACAGACAATAGGAGGAGGTAACATGGTTGATAAAATGCTAGTGCCATTTAAAAACCCTTTAGGGAAGCAAGTAAGCATTGCCAAATGGTGATCAAAAATTCTGGATCTTCCAATCCAGCACAAGCCAAATCATGATATAAAACAAACATTTTCAGTTTGGTTTTGTTGCTTTTTTTTTAAATTTCAACTTCTTTAACCTTTAGATTAACCTTAAATTGTATTTCAAGCTTCTTTCTTAACCATAAAGCATGTAATTGTGACAGAAAGGGGTCCAGGAATCAAAAGTGAGTTTTTCAAACAGCCACTGAAGGAGGGCTGGTTGGAAGCCTTTCTTGCATGGCCTTTCATACAGTTGAAGATGTCCCTCTTGCTCCCTTTAACCATCTCTCCCTTTGCCTAAACACCCTGGCTCACGTGTTTGCTGGAGATGGTGTTTCCCAAATTTCTCCACTACAGGCAATCCACCAGTCACGACCTTACCTGTCCTGAGCAGGCAGGAAGGATGCCTTTACAAGCATAGTATCTTCCACTGATTTTTACTAAATTAAACCCCCTCACCCCCAATTTTCACAAATTATCAAGATAATTTTGACTTTTGATCTTCTCTTCTGTATAATGTCAGCTCATCTTAGCCTTTTTTTTTGCCTGCAGAATTGGTATACATATTGTCAATTAATTCGTGTGGTTTTCTTTATGAAACTATTGAATGGAACTAATTTCCAGGATCAAGGCTGTCAAGCAGAACACCCAAGATGATGCAACTTATGAAATGCTTATCAGGTGTACCAGCTACAACACTTTTGCTCTGTCTAGGAGATTAATAGCTATTTTTCTCTTATTCTTTCTTTTTCGTGTACTCTGTGTTGCAAAGCCTCTCATGGAAAAAAAGTTGGTAGAAAGTGGTTTAAGAGCTTTCCTGTGTCCATAGTTCAGACCTTCTGATACCAGCTTAGGTCAGACCTTCTGATATCATGTAGAGTCACAGCCTGACCTTTCATGAGCCTTTGCAGTTTGTCATACCTCTGTTTCGTCACATGCAGGGTATGGATCAATACAGTTAGTTCTGTTAGCAGTGGTGAAGGTTCCTGCACTGATGTCAGAGAACCAGTGCTGTGAAAAGGCCAAATTCAAGAAGTCAATAAGAACTTTTTGCTTCAGTGATGAGCCAGGCATGAATTGTGAGACAATAAGACTGTGATTTATGAAGTGAAAGGTATCCACATTTGAGAAACCCATTAAGAGTTAGTAATATGCCTCAACAGAAGAAAGATCTCCAGTTCCAGCAGCTTTAATTTGAAGGTATCAAGGGAAAACCAATTTCTTTTAGCAATTTAACAATGCAAATAGGTTCTAAGGTGATAATGAGAAGATGAATACTTTACCCAGAGTAGACCTGAGCAGCAGCAAAGCTTTGGTGTGGAAAGGTTCACAAAAGGCAGCTTTGAATGACAAACACCAGTTTGGGCAAGAGGTTTCCTCTCTCAGCCAGCCGGGAGAGGTCCGAGATGCACACAGGACACATTCCTGACAACCCCACTGCTCTGTCCTTATTTCCATGGCTCTGCCGGTTGCCTACCACCTCGGAGAGGTGCTGCAGGCACTTTCTAGTGGGCTTATGTCATTGGTCAGAGATCTGTGTGTATGCAAAATTTGGGAGAGATCCCTGCCTTCCCTGCACAACTGATGTTTGTAGATGATGGGTGAGGCAGTGATGTCTCAGGGAGCTACACTGCCTTGGGCTATGATCTCATAAGTTGAGCAGGGTTGGGCCTGTTTGTTTTTGGATGGGGACTTAGAAGAAGTTGATTGCTACAGTCAATTTGACTTGGTAATTCAGAAGGTGGTGCTCTTCCCTCTAGGTAGCACAGGCTGACATGCCAGAATGATTAAGCTCACCACAGCTCCTAACCTTTTGGAAAAAATGTAAACCCAACATCCTCACCTTTCCAGAATGAACATCACGGGACTCCTGCTATTACTCCAAAGTCTCAACCAAATTCCATCTCAAAGCAACCACACCCTGCAGATGGAGATCCACCCTGCCCTTTCATGAGGATGCAGTAAATTTTGCTTTCCCTGCTGGGTCGCATTGCACTGCCAGCTGAACCACTGCAGAGCTTGGGCCAGATGGCAGCAGTATTACTGGGGCAGATAGAAAAATACCCTCTCAATTAACTTGTTCAAGTGTCTTCACTGTAAAGGGACTGTTTAAATGGGAGGTGTTTTCCCACCTGTAGGGATTTTGGAAGCCTTGGTGATACCTGGTTTGAGCAATGGTCTCCTTGTGCTGAATGCAGGGTAGCAGCTGGAGCCTCGCTCTGTTTTGCCTTGGTGTCTTCCTACTGCAACACAGTGCCAAGGCTCTCACAGTACAGGCGCACTCTGCTGCCCACTGCCCTCTCAGAGGGACAAAATAAAAATTCTTGCCTGTTTTGCACACCTCTTCATATTCCAGTGTGCTACTTGGGCCAAATTCTGGAGAGAGGTAGGTTATTCAGCAGCATGTAGGTGTAAAGTGCAGCAATTTTCTGTTCTGAGTGGGTGGTAGGGTAGGAGTGCAGCAGGAAAAGCAGCAAAGAGGATGGCATTAGATAACATGCTCTCTGTGCCCAGGGCTGCTGGGAAAGGAGCTCTGGTTGCTTTGGCCATGTCTAAAGGCAGATTTGCTCCGTATTTGTTTGTTTTCTAAGCTGTGAATGTGCTTGTGTGCCTTCTTCTCTTTTAGTTTAGCTTAAACCTTTCCTAATCCTGTTAGCAGAGATAAATCTCCCTGAACCACAAGTGTCTTCACAGGAGTTTGCACGAGCTGAATTAATTCTGCATGAAATCACACAGGGTGCCCTTGTGTGAGTAAACACACAACCTCACGTTCCTTCCAGCATCCTTGGCTTTCCCTGTCTGCTCTCCCCTCTTGGCAGGGGAGGTCACATTGAAGCTTCTCTTTCTCAATTTCCACCGGCAAATAAGCAAATCCCCCTTCAACACCACTATGCAGGAAAAGGGCTGAGTGACCCTAAACAAGGCTCGCTGTGTGGGGTCTGTCAAGAAAGGCTCCCTGAAGGGCTGTATGCCAGCAGGACCACGTCCCTGACCTAGTGACATGCAGAAGGAGGGATTGTTCCCAGTCCTAGCCCTGCTGCTCTGTCCTGGCACAGCGCAGTGGGAGAGGCAGCTGAGCTTAGCTCAGGATTTTGCATATTCTTTACCATGCATGTCCTGTCTTGACAGTATTTATGCAAATTTTTAAGTAGAGGAAAAAGCTGTCACGTAAAACAAAAAAATTCATCTGAAGGCCAAATATGTAGGTTGGTTGGCTTCTGTGTTTTCTCTTTTTTTTTTTCCCCCAATTAAAAATAAGGTAACATATAAAACGTCGATCTAGTTTAATATCCTCATTACATGTTCCAGGGAGTATCTGAGTCATGCCGTTTGTGCTGTGCTTTGTACCCCTGCGGGGAATGTAAAAGTTCCATTTTTGGAATATTCCTAGGTCCACCCCAGTCACATGTGCCAGGTGAGAGTATAAGGGTGCAGGATTGTGGGTAGTGAAAGTGAATTCTCTCAGGATAAAATTGCTGTCAGGATAGGACCCACAGGTCAGTATTTGAGGTAGTGGGTTTTGGTGGTCCTGTCCTTGCAATCCATGTCACCTTTTTGAATGGAAACACATCTGAAGTCAAAAGAAAGTCCTGATGGATTGTCTTGTCCTTATTTTTATTTCTGATTAGTGGAACCCATTGAGTTTAATTCCCACCTAGTGTTAAGATCCAAGACCTTTAATTGTCATTAAAAAACACTTACAAGTAGCAACAAAAGGAGCTACCAGAGGATGTCTCTTCTTTAGCACTGGAAGAGCTGCTGCATGTTCTTATGTCATGAGCAGCCAATTCTCATCAACATGGATATTTCTTATGCAGGTAGGGATCTTCTGGCTTGTCTGGGCCATTTCACCCGTAGACTTTTGCAGAGATTACTAGTTAGATGCTTGCTGGTTAATGCCAACTGCGATAGTGGGTTTTGTGATGCAGATTCTTGTTTGCTAAGAGCCAGAGTAAACCAGACTTGCCTCCTGGGATCTGCATACCACAACAGTCCAGAGATCACAATTGTGAAGACTTTTTTTCCTGAAGATTCAAGGTCACAGTTGAGGTACAGCAATCCAATAATTTATTGCTGATCAGCTCAAAGCCCCTGTTACGGGCCACGGTGCCTAAACCTGTTTTCACATAACAAAGAGCATCTGCACTGAGGTTTACCATTATGCAGCTCATATACAGGTACCTTCATCTGTAAGACAGCACTTGGGAGCCTTTTCCACCATTTCAGGATCATGGAAAACAAGGCAGAATGTTATCTTCACTTTAGAGCATTTTGTACCCAATAGGAAGGGGCTGGGAAAAGGGATTCTCCTTTGGGCTGCATCTCCATACCACTCCCAGTGTGGTGAGCTCCAGGGACTTGGCAGATCTCAGCCCTTTTTCCACTAGAATTGCAGTTTTCTCCTTGGGCTGTGTCTAAATTTCCTTGGCATGGAGGGAAGGGCTGACGTTACCACCACTCCAGGGAATGCAGTAGCACACAATTATTACTTTTCAGATATGCTATACAGATACACTTGGAAACCTCCATTCTTTCTTTCCTTAAAAATACATGGCTATAGTTACTGCATTTGGAAGCTGTAGGTCTCTGACTCTCATGGTTTGCCTATTCAGGGTGACAGCCTGTAGGAAATGTCATGGTTCACCCATGCCAGACATCTCAGCCTCCCAGCCCATTTCTGTGCCTGGCATCGGGGTGAACCAGCCAGACTCCACCAAAAAATGACCTGCAGGACTGCTCCCATAAGGCAGCACAGCACTGTGGCGTTTGGCTTCCATCTGCCCCTTGCAGTCCTTCTGTGCCATTCTAGACCTTGTGTCTTGGCTGTGCCCTGCCACTACCCCTCCTCCTGCAGGCTTTGCAGCACAGCCCTTCAGTGCTAGGTAGGAAAACCATCCACCTTTGTGAGCTGCCACACAACTCCCAAATTATTTTAGGCATGTTTACTTCAAGCACACACACAAGCAACTATTGTGTCTTATGGCCACAAGGCCAAGTGCCACACGGTGTGGGCACAGCCATTCTGCTCCAGAGCCAAGCTGGCCCTGGGCGGTGTCGGCAGGAGATGTTTTGTTCTACCTGTCCTGGAAGGCTGGGAGTTGCTCCCTAGGCTGGATGCCATTAGAGGTACAAATATAACCTTTATCTACTAACTAATGAAATTGCTTTTCCCAGTGTAGGGGTGTACCTGCATGCTGTTAGCATTGGAGAATTCAGTTTCCAGACCTGCTGTTGAGTTCAATGACTCTATTGTAATATTATTTCAAATATTGTGGGTTTTATTTCTTTTTTTCCTTGAAAGTTGTCACTTGAAATTTCTTTTTTGTTTAATGCCTAAAAGTTTTCCTTTCCCTGATTTTCCTTCTTCCTCTCCTAAAACATATGCATGCACAAAAAATCTGATTTCTGGAAGTCTGGTTGCTTTCCTAATGCATTTAATAGCACTGAGGACATGAAATACTGTGCTGAGTCCTCTGGGAAACCTACAATTAGTGGGATGAAAATACCTTCTGTAAATGATTGAGTTCATGAAACAGTGTGAGTAATTAAAATGCTGTGCGGGACAGAGCTGAAAATCCTTACAGGATTATCAGTGAGGCATTGTTTAAAAGATGTCCTTGGGTTGGGCAGTGACAGCAACACTGAGCCCAGCCATTACTCAGAGCTCCTGCTGAGAATGGAAGGTGGCAGATACCATGTGCAGTACCTGGTTAGTCTTCTGTTTTCTTCCATTTTTATCCTTGCTGTTCCAGCTGTCAGGAGTTCTTCATAACTTATTTATTTCATCCTAGGAGGTCTGCAGATTGATTGACCTGGTTGTTGGGTTGTTAGTTTGGGTTTTTTTTCTTTTCTTTTTTTTTTTTTTTTTTTTTTTGTTTGTTTGTTGTGGTTTGTTTTTTAAACCAGCCTGTAATGATTGTTGGGAGTGCAGAGCCAGGGAAGGGACAGCTTTGAAAAGTTGTTTTCTGTACATCTACTTGTGTCATGATCTTAGTGCATGTGTGGATATGATCTTATCCAAGGATAGGCACCAAAGAGCTGCCCACAGACCTGCTTAAATATTTAACACCTAGCTCCAGTTTCCATGCCTTGTTTCCAAAGGCATTTTAGTGCCTGAAAATGCCTACAGAGTTTTCAAAGGGTTGGATGCCCAAAATGCTGTGACTTTGATGGGATTGATACGTTTAACTTCATTAGGATCCTTTGAAAATTCCACTAGGAGTCCATTTGCCATGCTCCCAAAATCCTTGCGAAGTATAATCAGGATTTGTTTTTCATTTGGTTGGGTTTGTGCCTTGAGCTGCACTTCCCAACATGGCAAGTCATGACCAGCATGCACTGAACAGCTTCAGAAATGGCAAAGGCTGCAAGGTGCTCACACACTATGACAACCAGTTGGACAGGACTGAAAAGGACAGTGACAGGTTATGCAAGTGAGCAGCGGGTAATTTACTTTGTGAAGATGTTTAATACTCACTGTTGTTTTGGGTTCATGGATGGAAGTTTATTATGATAGATTTGTTGGAGGAAAAGGTCACATTTTTGTTTCCTGGGTGAAAAGTGAGACCAGACAAACACAGAAATACAGTTACAAGCACAGTTATCAGATGTCTGCATCCTTTCAAATGTGGGGTGGCATGAGTTACCTGGTGGGTGTGGGCTGAAGGAGAGATACGGAAGGGGAAATGATTTGCACACAGTAGGCCTGGACTGAATTTGTGTTGAAGAACTTTGCAGGGAGGACAGGAATGAGAGAAAGGAAAGAAGAAAGGAAAAAAGAAATTTTACTTGGTTGGGTGAAGGTGATGGGACTGGAGGAGCTGGTGTGAAGATGTTTGTGAGTGGGCCAGACCTGAGCCATGCATGTGGGCAAGGGGAAGCTGACTTGGGTACAAAACAGGTTAAACAAGGACACATGGCAAGAAAGTAGGAAAGGGAGGGGGAGCTGAAGGTTGGGAATGTAGAAGGTGAGTCCAACATGACAGTGGGGGTGAGGTAGCAGGCAGGCCTTTCCTTTTCCAGAGGCAGTTCCTTATGAATACCCATTATGTCTGTTTTTATCTTTCTGCAAGGAAGCTTTCCAAAAGCATGAATAATACCTTATTAGGTAGAGGATAAAACCCCTCCTTTTTATCCTACCTTAATTCATGCTTCCTCTGCTTTGTGGCTCCCTTGTACATGGTGCTGTTAGAAGTGTAATTATCATTCTTCCTGGTTGGGCGGTTATGAAGGGTGTAGCATCTCACAGCATCTCCTGGAGGCTTATTACTCAAGAGAGAGGAGCTGTGCACCAGAAGCCAAATTAAACTGAGCAAAGAGGAGGCCGTTTCCACCGCAGGGAGGGAACAGATTGTTTTTCTGAAGACCAGGTCAGGAGCTGGTCCTAGGGGAGAATGTAGCTGGAAGCCTGTGATGTAGGGAATTTGTGCCATGGAGATGAAAGGCAGAACACTGTGGTTCTTTGTGGCTTAGCCTGTCTCCCTCCCTTTAGTCCACTGCTTTAGGGATGTGGGTTGCTGAGTGTCCTCTGCTTGACAGTGGAATATCATCCTGCACAGACTTCAGGGCTAGAAGTTGTAAAATTTTGACCCTCTCTTCTGCTCTTCTTCAGGATCTTGAATGTTGCTTCTTAGAGAGCTGTCCAGACCGAGTTTAAAGATCCCAAATCATGGAAAATGCAGTATATCCTTGAAAGAACCACCTTCTCCCTTCCTTTTTTAAAAAGCACCACTTTTCTCTGTATGAATTCATCTGGTTTTTAGCTCTCTTCCACCATTGCATCACCATTGTTTTCCCTCTGCTTTTTGGCAAGAGCGCCTTACACACCACTCAGTGGTCAGCTTTGAGGGGCAAACAGTGTCTCCATTTCTGTTTACCAGGATTCCAGACGTCTCTGAAGCTTTCTGAGCACCAGGCAACAAACAGTTAAGGCAGCTGAGCCACAGGTCTCGGAACATTTTGCTAGGGAGCCAGGTGAGCAAAGAACAGATAAAGGCAGCACCTGCCTATGGGTTTGGAACAGCCTGGGGCCATGGATAAAATGTAAATATACTCTGAAAATCTTATTGTCTGACACTGTGCCAGCATCCTCTGGGCTCTTGTCATGGAAAATATTTCAACTGAGGTCATTCAGTCAGCAAAAAACCAGGATTTAATACCCTCTGAGGTGCCAACTTGCTTCTTTGTGTCAATAAATAAACAAAGTAGGGTAGCATTTCATGTTGCCAGGATGATCTTTGTTTTATTAGGAAGGGCTTAAAGGTTGTTGCTTTTTTTTCGGGTGTTTTTTTTCCTTCTTCTTCCTCCTTTTTAAATGCAGAGACTGTATGTTTCTGCTCCCTTTCTCTGCTTGCTGCTCCTGGCTCATGCACACGCCCAGCCTTTAGAGTTAGAACTAATGTCTGCTTCTTGTAAATCTCTGCTGGTTGCCCCAGGCTGTGTTTTTAATTCCTTTATTCAGCTTTGAGATGAGTGGGAGAAAGGTGCAGCTTTTTGAGATGATAGAAGTTGCCATTTCCCTTCTTCAGTCAATTAGGCACTTTGGTTGTTTTCAGCTAATTCTCTAAAACATTCCATTGATGATAGCGATGAGGGGTGTGTGGGGAGCTGAGGGATCTGGCAGGGAGAAGAGGGAGGGCTGGTAACTGGATTATCTACGGATAGGATGACTGATTTGCTGCCTGTGCCTCTGGGACAGAGAAACAACCTGACTTCAGAGCTGCATTCAGAGCAGCTGAGCTTCTGGTCAGTCAGATTTATGGCTTTTGATTGTGTTTGTGCAGTGCTTGTCCCTTCTCAAGAGTGACATGGGACGTGGTGATCCTGTCAGTGTGCTCAGGGAAACTATTGCTTTTTCTTACAAATCCGTACAATGGGAAATACCTTCAAAGTTTACATGGAACTTCCTTTAATTATGTGTCTTTGAGACCCTTCCCCACATCCTTCAGCTCCAGACCCTTCCACCACTGCCCGTTTTGGGTAGGTCATGGGTGTGCAGGCACTGCTGGGTGAGGAGGAACCCTTTGTCTAGAGGTGATCCTTACCTACTGAAAGCCTTAATTTCACCTTTTTTTTGGCCAGCTGTCCCTCCCTGGCTCCTCTGGGCCTTGCTTACCGACCGGCCTGTAATACCCAAGCTCCTTGTGGGTGGTGACTGCCTCATACAGGTGTTGTAGAAAGCACTACAGCATCCTGGGAAATCCAGCAACAGTGTTCTCTTTCTTCCACTGTGCATCAACAGTCATGTGAGAGCAAAGGATGGGCTTCGCCTTCCGAGACATCGCACTCCGAAACATTCTGCTTTCAGGCAGGGAAGGAATGAGATCAATCCTTCCACATCAGCACTTTTCTTTATCTTGTTGTTTTCTGCCCTAAGTCTGTCAGGGTCTGTGGTTCACCTGGTAATGAGTCTGCAAACCTTTGGAGGCTGGGAATAGTCTCACTTGATTTTGGCTATCTAAAACTTAGACATAAAGTTTAAGATTGCTATCTAGACTCCCTCTTTGCTCAGTGAGGAGTGATAAACAGCCCATGCCATTCACCTTAGCCATTCTAGACATTTGCCTTAGGTTGGGATGATTCATGCTTTGGAAGCTCTGGTGCACTCCACAGACTGTCTGGGAGGCATAGGGGAACATTCAGATCTGGACCCCTAAATTTCACAGGGCTCTTCATCTGAGAAATCCAGCACCTACTTCTCTTTACCATTTACCATGGATATTGTCTATGTGCAGGGTGAAATTACACTGTCCCTTGTTTTAAGGGGAGTGACCTGTGCCCATCTGATTGTTGAGGTGTCTTTGTGCTGATTTTGGTTTTGTGCTGATTTTGGTTTTGATGGAGATGGTGTTCTGCCTGTGGTAGCCCAGAGGCACAGAGGAGGTTTTTTAAGCAACAAGGTAATAAGTACTTTGTCAAATGTTGTCATTCTGCTAGCAATTTTTTTTCAATCAATCAGGTGGATTTTAAGGCTACAAATTTCAGAGCTGATAAAAAAATATGGTTTCCATTAAAACTAAAGATCTCAACTGCTTTATATTTACCCTTATGTTAATCGGTGATGTGATTTCTTATCCCTGTATATATCTTTGAAGGGGAAAGACTGCAGGCATTCCCCACCCCACATGAGATACAGACCTTAAAATACAAAGGGGAAAATAGGGCTCAGAGCTGAGCTAATCTTCTCGAGTTGCTGCTGGGAGCACAATGGTGACAAATTGCTGTGGCAGGGTACCCTGCTCTTCAACCAAAGACAGGAACTAGGCTGACAGGACAATAATAGTGTGTTGGCTCAACTGGCAAACACACATCCCCTTCGGACAGACTCAAAATGTTACACTGAGAAGCAGTTAATACACCGTTGTGTAAGGTTCCTAATGGACTGGAGCCAGAACGCTCCATTAACCACACACATATAAAATATTCATTGAGCTTGGGTTTCGTTGCCAAGCTGGAGAAAGGGGGAGATGCTTTGTGTATAAAGATAACACTGTTGGTGTTGAGGGCTGAAGGGAGGAGCTGATGGTGTGTTCTGAAATCTTTTATTCTTTTTAAGAAGAGAAGCACTTTTGGTCCTTGGCAGGGGGCTAAAGGGTGCAAAGAGGATTAAATGCAGTACTTGCCAGGTTTTACATTTCATGTTTAATTGACCAAGGGTTGAAGGTACCTCCTGCCTCTGTGCCAAACTCCCTGATTTGTTCTGTACCACGTGCTTTCTGCAAATTAAACACAGGGTCAGTCTCTAGAAAATCAAAATATTGCAAAAACCACAATTGTGTTCCCCAGAAGGTTGGCTTCTAAATAGAAGTAAACATCCCTAAGCACATGAAAGTGCGAACTGTGGTGATAGGAAGTATAAGCACCAAGGTTTCTCTCTGGGAAACATGTTTGCCTGTTTTTGTGCTAGTTTTAGGTGTGTGGTAAAAGGAGCTCTGTTTTCCGGGTGCTGAATGTACAATAAACATTTAGAAGAGATTTGGTTGGGAGAATTGGCTTAACTTGCTGCTGGTGCTTGAATTAAGAGACAATGAGGCATATTGTAAAATTGTGTTTTGTCCTGAATGAGTAAACATTTGTGCAAAAGATACTGCCCATGTGACCCCCCTCTCTCTCTTGCCAGAAGGCGACTTTGTGTATCCACTTAAGCCAGACATGCTGGAAGAACCACAGTCCCACTGAGGACGAAGAGGCAGGCTGTGGTGCTGCGTGGGATGGATAACTGGGAATACGAGGCCAAGAGGGAACATGTAGTAGTTTGTCTGTGCTCTGGGGGGCTTTGCATCTTGTGATGTCTGGGCAGCCTTTGGGAGGATACTGGAGAGGAGCTGGTGACTTTCCTTGTGCATCACGTCTGGTCACAGTTGTGTGAGCACCAAGAAACACAAGGGAGAGGTCCAGGAGGCAAAACATAGCATTTTGATAGGAGAGGATGGTAAAGAACAGGAACTCCATTACTGCATTCAAGAAATACTTGTCCCAGACAATAAGACCCATTGTGTGTCTAAGGAAGTGTTGTGTGAAGAAAACATCTTAGAAACAGAAGAGTTGCTCAAGAATGGATGGGAGGGATGATGTCTTCTGAAATGAGGGCAGCCAGGTTGGTGGCACTGGGAATGAAAACAAACACTGGAAAAGTCTTCAGAATTATTTGAGATGAGGTCCTCGAGAAGAACACACTTATCCTGACGGTAAATTTCCTTCTGTGCCTTCATGGCAGGGCAGAACAGGTGTCAATAATGTTCGGATAATCCAACAGTCTAAGCAAATCCGCACTTTAACCAGGCACACACAGACCAAGACCAAAAATATCTGTGCTTTCCTATGAATTTTAAATGCACATAAAGTGAAGATGGGTGAATTTCACTGTACTGGCCTCACAGAAGTCTTACTGAATGAAGCTGATCAGTACAATACTGCACTACCAGGATGCTCATGATGTGAAAATAACAGAAATAGATTTTGCAGTTGGAAGAGTGACTCACAGTCGGTTCGAAATCAGAGTCCAATAAGATAAATCAGTTATCTCTATCATCATTTGCCACCCACTCTCTATGGATTGAATGTTGCCATGCCAAATCAAGGAAAACTTATCCTTATACTAGGATATCCTTATATTAGGATATATAAGTTTATTATAATAAACTTATCCTTTTAAACAGCTGACCATGGCAGTGAAAATATCCATGAAATACTTCAAAAAGATCAGAAGCAATGGAGACTATACAAGAAAATAGACTGGAGAAGATTTCTCCTACTTAGGATATAAAGGGCAACTGTTAATTTACATTTCTAAACAGACCAATAAAAGGAATAAGTAATTTTTGACTGAGACCTTGTTTAAACTATAGCTGTTGCACTGAAGAATGGCTTGGCAACAGTGACCATTCATGGCCAATTTCATTACTTTAGTAGGAATAATAACATTAGGAAAAACCCAAAGATCATGACTGTTTTTATTTTAAAAGCATTTTAATATTAAGAAATCTAATTTATTTTAATAGCATTAATGAGTAGGAAAATTAACTAAGAGTCTAAGTACCATGTGTGTGTACTGGAGAAAACATACCAGTTCCCAAAATTCACCTAACACCCCAAAAAGTTACTGCAGTCAAACAGTGGAGAAAGGGGACAATAAAATGGTGTCCTTTAAAAAGTGAAAATCATGCCTAAACAAAGAAATCAGAGAGGAATATAATTTATTACAAGTCAAAGGTAAACCCATTGCAACACAAACTAAAATTGAGGTTTGAGGAGTGACTCACAAAAGACATGGAAAATCGTAACAAATTCCTTCAAATACAGCAGGAGCTGACAGTCTGGTTCGTTCAGCAAATACTCAAGGTATGAAAGGAGCAGTGGAGCTCAGCAAACCCACTGAGAGCAGAGGCTCTGCCTGCACAGCAAACGGGAAAGTCCTCCAAGGTTTGACACCAAAGAAAGCTCCTGAATTGAATTGTTAACAGAAGATGTTTTAAAACAGACATGAATGAAATTAAATTAACAATAGCAAATTACCAGGACAAACGATATTCAGCCAAATGTTCTAAATTGCTGTGCTGTGAAACTTTCGGGTTCAGTCAGCCTCAATCCCAGCGGAGGTAACTAATGTGACACCAGTCCTAAAAGGTGTTCCAGCAGAGATTACAAAAAGCCTGCAGGTAACTCAAGTCTGGTTTCTCTACCAGGAAAAATTGAAAGGAAATTACAACAGATTTAGTGGCAGCAAACCTAAATACAACATATTGCATGTGTGCTAACATGACCTTTGTAAATTAAAGGCATGCATTGCAAACCCTGGAGATCTTGAAAGGATTGAATGAGCATCTGGAAAAGCATGTGACACTTAATATAGTGTGCTTGGGGTTTTGAATGGGTTTTGAAAAGATCTCAGCAAGGTATGAAACAAAAGATAGCTGTAACTAGCCAATTTTCACACTAGAAAATATTCTTGTTCTTTTTAGTGATCCTTTGAGGGTAAGGCAGGGAGGGCAGTCCTTGCAGAGTTTCTGGGGCAGGGGAAACTATGTTCTTCAACGGCATTGCCTGAAAAAAGGAATTAGTAGGGAGGGCAGAGAAGTCATTCATGCCAAAAAACTATTATCACAGTGATAACTAAACCTTTTTGGTCCTTTATTCAGGGATCTTGAGAGACTGGGCAATACAGTGGCTGACAAAAGTCAATGTCAATATACATAAATAACCCAGAGGAAAATAATCCTGACCATTCATGCCTCTAGGTTGCTATGTTTTCTGTGGTTTCTGTACTCAGGAAAATGATTAATAAAGTCATAGTTGCTCATTTTCCTGAAATGTCAGACAAGTACTAGAAGTCCTATAAATGTCAAAGAGAAATTTTTGGAGGTTTTTTTTAATAATTGATGGCAAAATAAAAAACTTACATCACTGCAGTACACAGAGGAGAGAGACAGAGGTGTTGATCTTCCTGTAGTGTTCCTGCATCTTGGCTGCTGCATGCGGGACTGGTCACTCAATTTCCAAAACGATCTACTAAAAGTAGAAACAGCATAGAAAAGAGCAGTAAGAGTAGCTACAAGTATGAAATATCTTTTTTTTTTTTTTAATGGAGAAGTCTAAATAAAGTAATGCTTCTCAGCCTTGAAAACTGAAGAAGCATTTGACAGAGGCTCATAAAATGATGAGTGATTTGGAAGAGGTGAATGGAAACTGACCATTCCTTTCTCCTTGCAACATAAGAGCTAAGGGTGCTAAAATAATTAGATGGATAGAGGCATTGAATAAAAAGGGGTACTTCTTATTATTTTATTGTTGAAGTGATGACAAATACTGGAAATAGGAAAATAAAATAAATTTAAGAGAGGATCGGTCAAAATTCTGTAGGGTCCGTTCACCAGAGACTACTAAACACAATGGCCTGTGTCAGCTTGGAGATTGCTTCAAGTCCCTAAATTGCCAATGGCCAGAAGCTGGAACTGTGACTGTTCTGTGCGTGGCCTGTGTTGTGTGTCTGTTAAGTATCTGCTTTCAGAAGGTTGCAGGTAAACTGCTGGGCTAGATAAAGTTTGCCTTTACCTACATCACCATGTTTGTATCCCTATTTTACTAAGGCTGAACCTGCTTAGCTCCAAAATTTGTTTCCTGCCTTGTGTCATCCTGCAGTTCACTTGGAAACATTCCTTTTCTTTTCTGTAGGTTTGTGTGAGATTTTGGCCCAACAGCCAAATACTCAGCTTTTCCTGCCTGATGTACAAGTTTCTGCATCCTGACTCTAGGGATCCCTTTTTAAATTTGGAGATCAACACTGTGTGTTTTCCTTTAAAAATCACAGTATTTCAGCCAGATTCACAAAATCAGTTGATTTATAAGCCCTGAGTTAACAATGCATGTAAACAGAGGACTAACTTTAAGCATATGCTTAAGTTATGTGCATCTCAACCACATGCTTAAGTGCTTTGCCAGATTAAAATAGAAGCATGATTTAACAGTAAGCCTAACTTTCCATTGTGCTATTTTAGTTTTATGCTGATTTAACTCCAGCTAACTCAGCCAGGATACAGGACTTGGTTTGGAAAACACAGTTTTGGTCTGAAAACAAGTTATTCCAGACCCTAGAGCTGGAAGAAGTTCTCTAGGACCAAAGATTTACAAGAAAGGGTGTGAGGGCAGAGTGTTAGGCTGCTTCTTATGGATTCGTGGTATGAGTTTGAGTTTCATGCTGGAATTGCACAATACCCAGATAAAAGTGGGTGTCTGGCCATGCTGACTAAGTTAAAAACATCCAGATGTGAATGTTTTGGCTATGGAAACTTTTGTTTTAAATATGCTAGCCCAATTTTCTTTGGAGAATATTTGGACTTCTCTCTCTGCTAAGATTCCTTTTTCAACATCATTTAAGATGCTGAGCAATGTAGAGATTTGCCTGTAATACAATATATAGATCTAGCCCTTGAAAGCTAATCACAGGCCATTTCAACTGGATTTGCCTAAAATATAAACAGAAATTAGGAGAGAAAAAGTACTGCTCCTGTTTTGAACTGAATTGAAAAATCAAGGAACCTCAGCAGTGCTTGAGAAAGGAACAGCAGCATATTGTAAATATTACGCATATTATGCTAGAAGGATGAGATGCTGCACCCACCTAGGTTTGATAGCAGTCCAAAGGCATGGAAGTGAGTCAGGAGACTGGATTCTTTAATTTTTCATGTTGCAAGATCTTAAATCAGAGAATCAGCAGCCTGATTTTGTTTGTATTACAGTTACCCAGCAGTTTGAAAAGGAGACATCAGACTCTTCATAAAATAATCTAGATTTATACCGATTGCTTTCAGCTTTGTGTGAATAGCTGCCCTACAATGTGAAATGCTACTGACTTGAAATCGTTAAAGACTCTTAGTTTTGAGTCAAGTTATTTAATATATTTCTTTGTTCTGAATTGATTATTTAATAGGGGAAAGGAGAAGGCATGAGAAATCCCTCGAATCATTTGAAGGAAAGATGGTCCTGCTCCACTGAAACCCTTGGTCTGCAGATGTCCCCCAGGAGACCTTCAGTGAACATCAGACAGAGAATGGCAGTAGAAGTTTCATTGCACTCTGTCAGGTAAGGGAAATGAGGGATCAGGACAGCAGGAGGAAACCCATAGGTACCTAAAAAATTATGTCCTGTTTTGAACCTGAGTTACTGAACTGCCTCATGCAGAATTTCTGGTGTTTTATGATAGAAAGACTAATTGAGACAGCTTCCTGGTAAACCTCATAGTCATATGACAATGATAAAAAATTGTGTCAAAACAAAAATACGCTGTAAGAATTGAGAGGGAACAGAGAGTAATATTTGTAATGCTATGCAAGTGGCTGAGGTTTTTTTTTTTTTATTTTTAGCCTCTAGCTCTAATGTAGCCCACAAAGCTGATGACTAAATTTTGTGTATTCCTTTAAACTAAAAATATAAATATATTCTTATACAAAAACTAAAGGAATGTCTGTATCTCTGAGTTTCGTGAGCGGCTTACCCCCCTTCACATTTTTTACTGAAGTCTTTCAGGACTGGTTAGATTAGTTTCCTTTTTTGGCTGGGCAAATGCAAACTAACACCAGATTGTGTAGACAGCTGTGGATTGATACGAGTGAAACACCAAAACTCATCAATATCTGCAGATATTTTCTTGACAGCAGTAGAAAATGACAGGGCTGGATCCATAGGGTTCTGGAATAAATATTTTTCGCCTGCACGTATGGCAAGGGAAGCATTGAGTCTAGAGGTGGGAAGAGTCACCTGCCTGGAGATGTGTGGCAGCTTTGTCATTCCATCCCGACGGAGGAATGCTGAAATAGCATCTTTCACTGTGATGATAAAGCCAGACTAGTTTTGAAATTAGTGTCTGCTGTCTTCTGCAAATAAGATTGCAGCAGTTGGTTTCATTGCTCTCCAGTCCCAATCAGAAATACGAATTCTTCTTAAAACACTGAGGAAAATATTATGAAAAAACAGTGCAGATTTTGTGTGCCGATGCAAAAGAGGTGATGAGATACCATGGCTAAAAGCAGAGGTGTAGGATTTGCCATCAATGGCTACCTTATCTGGAGAAATTACATAAACTTCAGGGCTTATCTTGCAGTTCTGTGCACAAATAGGTGTGTGTGCTCTATCTGAATATAGCAGAGACCAGCCTGGGTCACAGAAATAGAGCAAGCCTTGTTCTCTGGAACCCCGAGTTGGGTTTTAGGAACATGGAGCTCCAGTCCTCATTTCATTATAAAGTTTTTCCATGTCCTTCTGCCAGTTTTGACAATTTATGGGTAGGTATTTATGCATAGCACTAAAGACTGAAATATTTGTGCATCTGAATATATATATAGGGAGATGTGCTCTCCCACTCTCGCAGAGAAGCAGTGGAAGGATTCCTCAGTGCAGTTATGCCACCACTCTGGTTTTGGGACTGGAATCTCAGCCATAGGAAAGTGTTCTCCTGGAAACAACAAACAAACAGTGTGTTGTCCCCTCCTACTGCAGCATATCCCCAAGTCCTGGTGCAAGGAGCTGCTTTCCGTGTGAACAGTTACATCTCCCAAAACGTTTGCGTGCATATGCATGTGCTCTCTCTGTTTTTTTTGCTTTTGAGCATAAAACACAAATCCTTTTCAGGTGTGAAACCTCTGTATCCCCACAGCTGGTTTGCTGTGTACCTCACTGGGAGCCATATGGGTGCACAGATAATGGCTTCTTTCACAATGTAGTTGTCCAGTTCCAATTCAGTGCTCCTTTTCCCTTGCACTGAATTGCTTGCTAACGCCTATATAACCTCTGCTTCCCTCGCTCTCCATTCTCAGTGTAAATGGAGTTGCTGCAACCTGCTACTTTCCAGAAATTACAAAGCCTAGGAAGATAATTTGTTGCTGGTGCTGATAGCATCTGTTTATACTAATTCACCAGTCTGGCTGTGCTCGCCTGCACACAGGGAGAAAATTACCTTCAGTAGAATCACAAACTTAATTCTGGAACAGCATCTCCCTCGGCAGCTGACTGCTGGTAATCTGGAGTCCATGTTTCCAGGGAGGCAGCAGCAAACCAGTGCAGAGCGGGGCTGCCACCAGGGAGGTAGAAGGTAGCCTACAGCTTTTTAGAGAGTAAGAAAATATTGGAAAACTCACAGTAGATTTGTGGCCTGAAAAAGTGCTGTGCACTAGATGTTCTTTAGGATGCTAGGATTCCTTGTTTCTATAAGCATGAAAACTGCTTCTGCTACTTTGCACACCAATGCCCAATTAGGGTTCAATGCTGGCACCTTGAGGAAGGTCTGATTAGGACAGTCCCACTTAGAAAATCAGATAAATAAAGAAGATAACAGAGTTTAAACTAAATAATCCATAGGAGTTCAATTGGCTGACAGGTTGTGATAAAACTGGTAATAGCGGCACAAAAAGAACCTTCTTTGTATCTTATGAATAAACAGAAGATGAATGTTTTCTCTGGATAATGGAATAATTTTCATTTCATTGGTACTTGGGAGTATATTAATCAGGTTCTAAAGTTACATATGCAAATCTCACTGGGTTTTTCTAACTCCAAATCCTGGAGGTACAAAGCCGAAGAGCTCCCTAGGTCTTTATTTTGATTCCTGATAAGAAATGCTGGGAAGAAAAGTTCTAGAGGCTAAAGAAATCTAAATTTAGATCAATATGTTAAATAGATTGCTATGATCTTTAATAATTAACATTAATATTAATTCAAGGATATTCAAGGAATACATAAGGAATGACATACTAAAGCAATGTATCATATGAAGAGACATCTAGTACTGTTTTTTGGAAATTAACTATGGTCAGCTTCAGTTGGATTAAAAGGAAATCTATCTGGTTCATTATTACACTAATGTTTATGTAAGAATTTCCCGTATGCCTTAAGCTTGCTCCCATACATATTCTTTCATAAACTCAAATGGTATAGTATCAAATAAGAGATAGCAAATGGATTCCAACTATTTTAGTCACCAATTTCAAAGCGGGATTTGTAGATAGGTTCAAAGTGTAAATACATCAAATAGTTTTGTTCCTAGTGGGATTCATTTGTTGCACTGAATTGCTTAATGGTGTGGTAGAGACTGTAAGAAGGGGTGAGCTCCACTCTGCTGGTGTTACCAGATGACAGAAGGACCAGTTTAGCATAGTTTGGATCCTTTGATAGAATGGAAATAGCAAATAATTGTTCTTTTCAGGATCCTACAGGTAAAGGAAATTAAAAATCTGACATCTATGTACCAGATGGAATAGACTGGGCTGAGAAACAGGAATCTGGAAAATAATTGAGGGCTTGAATGTGTAATTGGCTGAATGTCATCTCTTACTCCAGTACTGTGGCCAAAGGGTCTAAAACAAACCTTGGATCCTTTCTAATGCCTGCTTGATACTCTCTGTCTATACTCAGGGATTGCTTTACTGCTGTGTTTGGCATTGGTGCAACTCTTTGGGAACAGTCCATCCAGCTGTGGTACCCACAATTAAAGAAGGATGTTGAAAACCTGGCAATCTTTCAGAGAGGAGCCACAAGAATGACTGGAGGATTGGCAAACATGGCTTACAGTGCAGTCCATCTCTTTAGCTTACCAAACAACAAGTCAATAGAAGTCTGGTTTTCAAGTATGCTATATAAAGAAGAGAAATTCAGGAACAGAAGCTCCTTTGGCCATAGCATAATAAGAATTAGTAGTTTGAAGTTGGATGGGTTCATACTGCATATAAGTCTTCAACATTTAAGAGAGGAAACCATTCTTGGAGCAAAAGTCAGGGCTATGATTTATTCCATCATTTACAGTAGACATTCGATGTTTTTCCCATCAGTTACACTTGGGTTCATGCAGGATATTCCTTTGGAGCAGCCTTGTTGCTGGCATCCTTTTAGAACCTAGCTGACCATGGCTTCCCTCTAGCTCTGTTAATTTATAGATCGGAGTTCTCACTCCAAATTGTTTGTGATCTAGAGACACAACATCCTTCAATATACTAATTCTGCTGTCTGATCCTAAACTCCATTCTTCAGTTTCACTGTAGGATTGGATAGAAAAAGCAAGAATTTGTGGAAGAATTAGTATATGAGATTTTGTTTGACCATATGAAAAGCTTAGGGACTAATGTTAATTTTAAAACTATTTCTCCATGTTTACAGTTCCCATATCAGCACACAGCCTTTGGCAGGGAGCAGGATAAGAGGTTTTGAATTAACAGTTAGAGTCAGGCTCCTTTCCTCAATGGATGTTGCAAGTTTTGGTTTCTTGTAAAATAAATATATTGTATAATTAGATTGATGAAAGCCCTGTTTGTATAAGGGTCAGAATAAAGTGATGAATTAACTTGTGATTTCCAGAGTTTTAAAAACCAATACCTTTCATCCTTGTATTTCTCTAGGTTTCCAGAAAAAGAGATGAATGACTGTATATGCTCTCCGGGATAATGAGTTTATCAGGAACCCTATATTCTCCCTCAAAAGATGTCCTGTGTGGTAAATAATACCTCTTCACCCAAATTCTCTTTGCATGTCAGCCTTCCAGCTCCAAGCTGTTCCATTTGTGTGCAGAGAGCAAACGGTGAAATCACTGTCTTAATTAAGGGCAGTGTGCAATACCTTTGCTATTCTTCCAGCTATTCTCAGCTGGTGAATAAAGAGTTAAAAATAGGACATAGACAGTCCTCTTCTGTAGTCTTTACTGCTAGCCCAGAATATTTATAGAACCTTTCTCAGTGATAGTGTTTTGATTAATATTCACATTTCTATCCAGATTTTTCTTTAAAAGGTTAAGTTGAATGCAGACCACAAGATCAATTGAATTGTGTTTGCCAGTACATCATTAGCAAGTCAGGCCATCGGTCACACTGGGATTTTTTTCAGCCTAACTCTGAGCTGATTGATCTTCAAATTTTTAGTGCCCCTTGATAGGTTTATTTTTGTTTAAAGCACATCAGTAGAAATATCTCAAATCAAATCCATTTCTGAGACTCCATCTACAACAGTAGTTGAAAGTCAGACTCAGGAATTTAAAAGAGAGTGGAGAGAGGAAGGAGGGAAGTGGGTTCTACATTAGTGCAGCATTTTCTCCCAATAACTTGTACGAGCTTCACTGCAGGCCCAAAGAAAAAGAATTTTCTGCTTGGGCTACGGAAGGGCATGTTGAAGTGTTGGGAGAGGCAGGGTGAGAAAGCAGCTATGTTGTTCTTAGAAAAGCTCCACTGGAAAATGAGCACAATAATTTTGCAAAAGAAAGAAGTCTTCCCCAAGAAAGAGAATTTTGCTGACAAGGTGTTAAGAGATGAAGTATCTGCTTTTATTTCATTTTGTTCTCTAAAGGGATTTAGCATTTTGCTGTGTAGCTCTTTCATACCAAACTAACTTTCAAAGTAAATCCAGTTCCTCTGCCAACACATTTTTTTAAGGTGTAACACAGCTCTATTTTCAGAACTTCATCTTGTTTGAAATTTGTTGAATTTGTTGGGTTTTTCCTGGGCTAAAGTGAGAGTGAGTGCTTGGCGTTCTGTAAAAATAGTGGTAACATTGTTGAATCCTGCAGGAGTCAACAACCACAGACAGATGTTTCTAACATCAGGTTGTGTATGATTTCCTCCAGGCTCAGAACAGAGATCTCGTAAAGGCTCCTTAATGCTGCTTGAAGGCTGATCTCTGCCCTCATCCGTCCATCCCAGAGCCACAGTCAGTGGCCAGTGCTGGGGTCCACTTACTCTCCCTTCTAGTGCTCCAACTAGCACCAGGTTTTTAAGGTATATTATGGCAGTGATAAAGACCAGCGTTATAAGATTGCGTGAGTGCTTGGATTCAGCTTGTTGGTGTGGTCTTTCAGTAGGTTTGGAATGGGAACAGAAAATTATTTTGACCCGTATTCCTCCTGGATTGTCTGTCACCATTCAAAGGCTGTCCTGCAGATGTGAGTATCTCTTTCACAGAGTGGGTGAAAAGAGTGAAGGAAAAGGGTATTTTTTTTGCGTTCCTCTTGTATCAGCATTGAAGCACTTGTAGCTATTCCCCCATCAAGGCATGCTAAGTAGGGACACCTCACAAGGCGATATAAGGGCTGAATTTTATGACCTGAATGCAAAACCTGTATTAGTTTCAACCTGCTTCTGGTAACATGTGTCTAATGCTAAATTATCTCTTTCATGTGGTTTTTGTATTACACGGTAAGCTCAGATTGCTGTCATGTGTTCAACTTTCACGAGTTCAAGAGTTTTGCAGGAAGAGCAGCGAAATGTGTTTTTGTCGATCTGTTCAGTTTTTGGGCCAAGTTGGGTTTCCAGTGGGCAATTGGAACAGTTCTGGCTGCCTGGAGGAGCAGGAGTCAGCAGCCTGTGCGGTGCAGGCATATGTGAGTGCATGTGCATGGAACTGACTGCAGAGGATTCCATTTGGGAAGCACTGTAACAGTGCAGGTCAAAGGCTAGAACAACCCAGTGACAAGCAGACCAGGATGGACTGAGAAGTAACACTCCAGAGTCCTTATTTTCTTAAGCATTCGTGTTTCTAGAGATGTAGATGTGAGTGTATAAATGATAGACCTCTCAATGGTTCAGGCTGAGCGGTGCTGTGCCACAATAAAGGGCCGGACTGACAGCTGCTGGGCTCACTTCTTGCTGACTTGCCTGAATCTGATTTTTAAACTAGAACTAGTTTTAGATGCCTTGGAAAATATTTAGGATGAGTGGCTTCCACAGCTGGTTATTGAGATAGGGTTAGTACCAGCATGGCAATAGTCATGGGAGCTTTGTGTTTGTCATGGTGCCATATGGATTTCCTGCCTTTAAAGCCAAGTATCCAATAGCCCCTAACTCTACCCCGGCCCATGGTGGTCTTCCAGAGACTACCCATGAAAAGGATGAAGCGAGCAGTCACGGGGGCTTGTATTAATGCACGGGGGGAGGCAGGAGCAGGGGGGGCTGCGCTGTGGTGGGGCTGTGCAGGGGTTACAGCCTGGCTCAGGGAAGGAGTGGAGGCGTGCCAGCATGCCAGGGATGCTTCTCCCAGACTGCCTCTGGCCAAAGGCTGTCACTGTGATGGATGCCATAGCGTGGGCTGGCAGACACCATCTTCCTTAGGGGCTGTCTCTTTTCTTCTGCACTGAAAAAGCCCCAAACCTCTCTACTTGCACCACCTTCTCCATGCCATAAGTCCTCCCTGGAGGAAGAGGTGGGATAGCTCCTTCTGTCTCTTCCTGAGTGGGGTGATCTCAGCATGAGTCGCTTATAGCAGGATGTGGACCCTGTTTCTTTGTAAAGAGCACCCAACTAGCAGCTGCACAGCTCAGCATGTCCCTGACACAGCTTCTGGAATAGGGCAGGGCACCTTCCAAACTGAAGCATTCAAGGGCAAAGCTTGAGCATGCTCTAATTTTGTGAATGGCTTTCACCTGAGAGACCAGAAAGGGGTGGGGATACTGTAGATCCATTTCCCTTATTCTTGGTGTCCAGTTAGTACCCTCAAACTGCTCACTTCTGAGCCAACAGGGAAAGCCACAGGAGCAGTGAGCTCTCTATTACAGATATTGGCAGTAACACAAAGGGAAATATTGGTTCATTGATCACTTCACGGTCTTGGTTCATGTCCCAGTAGGGTTTCTCAGAAGCTAAGGATTATTCCTGAAATGCTCATTTGAGTCCCAGCCTTTTTGCTATGGGAATCTGCCTTGCTCCTGCTTGAGTTGGAGGTGCAAATGACTCTTGCCTTTGCTTGTAATGTTCTTTTCTGTTCTTCATTTTAAATGTATCTTAGGAGATTATCGAATATCAACTAGACCAACAACTTCCTTTCCTCACAGAGAGGACTACTCTCCCCTTGAGTCATTGAAAAACACTACTCCAAAGCCATTTGCTTGTGCTGAGTGACATGCTGGGCAGTTATTGAACCAGCACAGCTGTGTCCAAGCATCCCAGCAATGAACACAAGCTAAAATAGAAGCCACAAGCGGGAAACATGCAAACCCTTCCTGTGCCAGAGACGAAATCCAGGGAATGCTGGGCCGGATTGCTGGCTTTTCACGCCTCTCACTAAATAAATCCAAGTCTGCAGTCCACCCGTCCACTCCGTCTGAGTTGGTGGCTCCTTAAAAGCTTTATGGAGACATTTCCATTGGGGCATCTTCCAGTAACAACAGAAACCCTCACACAACACCTTTAAGGTAGACACATGTAATTAGGTTGGTTTTTGGGAAGGTTGGTTTGCTACAGGCACATGAACCATCACAGAGTTTAAATGACCAGCTTGCCCAGTTTTTAACCTCACAAAGATTTTGTTACAGTTAATCCTTTCCTGATGGTCCCTGCACCCTGTTCCAAGTAACTTCATCTTAAGTCTGTTTAAAAGAAAGGGTGGAGTACTAGTCTGTCTTATTGCAGCAAGGAAACAAATCCAGGCCAGTCAAAAGGTTTCAACTAATATTGGATGATACTCAAAATATGAAGATTTTTGGTTTGTTTAATGATCCAAATGTGGTGAGTGGAAGAAAGTTGTCTAGCTTTTTATCAACATTTTCGCAATGCTGGATGCAGAAGTGGGAGTAGTAGTTACTCTGTAGCCAGTTCTCATAATTGTATTCTGAATTTTGCACTGTGATGCTATTAAAAAAAAAAAAATGATGTTAACTAAGGAGTTCTCATAGAAAACAAACAACCAAACAACTTCCCCCAAACAATCCAAAATGTGTTTCTAGCCCTTACACTTATGTAGAATATGACGCATGTACGCCCCAAAGTAAAACAAAAGTACCTCAGCAAACCTTATGGATTCTGAGTCAAGCCCTGTACACTCGTATTCCATTTGACTTTTTGTGGTGTTGGCATTTCTGCAGTTGTAAGCCAAGGGCTGCCCTGAAGCAGTGATTTGATCTCCCTTGCCTGAGCTTGCCCCACAAAAGCTTATCAGTAATAAATATTATCCCAGGTGACTGTGGTATAAGTAATGGCATTCCTTGCCCAAAGATCATCCCCCCAAAATCACTCTGTTCATGTTTGGAAAGAACTGTTGAGAAGAAAGGTGCAAATGACTCTTGCCTCTGCTTGTAATGTCAGATACAGTTCACCTGGACACCAAGTACAAGACAGACCCAGCAGGACCCACACAAACTCTAGTTCCTGATGTCTGGCCCTGTTTTTCTGGTGAAGCCTATATCTGAGGCTGTGCTCAAACCACCCTCTCCTCCCTTCTCTATAAGGAAGTACACGGTGCCTTCCTCTTTTTGGCATGGCAGCCCAGGCCAGCTGTGCACAGATATGCACCTTCCCAGCAGCAGCAAGACCAAGCTAATGCCGAGCAAGGACTGATGCCTTGGGCCTGAGCTTGGCCAGCAGACACCAATATGGAGAGATGTGAAGGACATCAGCCCCTGCATTTAAGGCCTCCATGGCTCCAACCCCTGCTTTCACCATCTCTCCAGCATTGTCCTGGAGAAGCTTCCACACAGTACTGTGGGGTAAGCCCAGGTACTCTCTCCTTCACTGCCCACAGGAGGTGAGTGTCACTGGTGATCCTATGAGGAACGAATGAGTCTCCTATTTTAGTACTCCTTCCTTCTTCCTTCTTTTGTTTGCAATTATAAGCAGTAGAGTATGGGAGGATTTTGAAATATACTGCTTCATCTGTATTTTTAATTAACTGCTTTGCATTTTAGGCTTTGCTGTAAAATATGATCGATTTCTTCAATAATAATTACACTGGGGAAAAATGCTTCATCTGAGTTGCATACGACTTGCTTTATCCAGGCCTGTGGTTTTATGAGAGCTTAAATGTGATTATCTAGGAAAGACCACAAGCTTTTGTTTAGCGATAAGAAGGGTCAAAAAAAAATTAAAGGAAACACAAGCTCTTTGAAGGCTATTTTGTTCCACCACAGCACACTAGTGATTCTCCCTGGAATCAGCACGTGGTTCTCTGATTTTGTGGTGGGGAGATAGACAGTCCATGGGGAAAGCAGCAAACTGCCTGAGTTTTTGAGTCAGGGAATGGAAAACACAGAGTGTGACTCTCAGAATCCCTGTCGCTAATCCATCCTTAAATGTTCCCATAGTTCTGTGCAGTTTGAATTTCCTTAATTATGTGATGGATTTACAGTTTAACATTTCAGATATAATTACCTCTTATTATTGAAAACAAAGGAGACACGTGCCAGTCTGAAAGAGTAAAGACATAGCCCCGGGAAAGGGATTAGTTCATCTTGCCTTTTCCCCTCACACATGCACATGCAGATATTTCTGCACAAGTCCCTCTATACCTACTTGTCAGTGCATTCATTGTTCCTTGGCTTCTAGGGCTGCTCTTCCTTCATGCCTCTGGAGTGGTTGAAAAGTCCTTTGTTGATTAAGTTCATGGTCATAATCACAGGCTCGAGTACCAAAAGCAGTCCAGCTATTTTAACTTTGGTATACGTGGCAAGACTAAAAGAAGCTGTTTAACACTGTTCCCAAGGTATGGAGAACTGCAAAACCACTGTGCCTCGTTCAAAAGTGTAAGTTCTTCACATGAATGCTGGCTGTGCAAGGCATTAAATTTCATTTGTTATATCCTCTCTTTGGAGTCTTTTTTGCATTTAGGACAGGCAATGTGTCTGCAAGATCTTCCATACCTTGCTCATTCTCTCACTGGAAATATCTTGAGTTACTATTGGGACTTGACTACTCAAGGAATTGACTGCAGATGGAGGGTTGGACTCCAGGTTTCTGTTTGTATTTTTATGAAAACTATTCATTATCACTATCCAGTCAAACTATTTAAGTCCACTTCCAAACATAAACATGACGATTGATGCCTTTTCTATCAGTGGACATCACTAAGATTGGACCGCAAATAGTGCAAATTGATTTTTTATAGAAAAAGTTAAAAGCACTTTTTAAGTTAAGCAGTGCTGGTACAGCTGAGAGATACTGAGACAAACGGTAGTGAGGTGCATTTGTGTGTCTGTGTGTGGAGACAGTCAGCCTTGGAGAATGACACTGAAGAATGATCTCCATTACAGCAGGGTGGTGCCATGCCTCATATCAGCCTCATTCATCGTTCTGTGTCCCGTGCCAGGAATAAAAGGTTGTGATGATCAGTGACACACAAACAGCTACCTGATGGCCCTGTTGTGTACACATCAGGGATGTTGCCCTGGAGACCATGTGGCAGCAAGGGCGGCATTTGTATTTTCATCCAGATGCTGGTAGTTGCTTGGAGAAGCCTGTCCATCAGGCAGGTTAATTGGGTGCTTCATCAGCACTGGCCCTCCTTGCTGTGGAGCTTCTTGCTGCCTCTGCAGAGCTCCCAGAAGGGAACAACACAGTTACCAAAACACCCTAGGAGCAGAGAAGAGCTGGGCTTTGGGCACTGGTTTTTGCTTGCAGCCTCATGTGGCTGTGCAAGTCATTCAGGAGTGAGGCCACTAAATCCTCATGGGGGTCTGGACCTCTTCTGCCTGATTGCAGCCCTCTGCCCTGCTTACCAAGGTGGTGTCAGAGGGCTGCCTTGGCACAGCATGTGGTCCACCAACAGGGCTTAATCCCACTGAATGTAGACAGAGCAATGCCCACACGTGAGCTGTCTAGACACCCCTTCTAACAAGTGAAAAGCAAGACATGTGTCTAGGAGCTGAGTCACTTTAACCTGAGAGCCCTAAACAAGCCTGGCCTAATCTCCCCTAAAAATATGCCTGTTTCTTCCCAGCAGCTGTGACAGGAGTCCAGAGTGCTCAGGTTGGATGGAGATCTCATACTATAAGGCAAGCTGTATCCCTCTCTGTGTTTTTGTGTTGGCTGTGGCCATGTAAAGCATCAACAGATGAAAAAGCTGATTTGTTCTATACTTGTCTTTGTGTCTTCCAGGTTTTCTGCTGTTTCTGGGTTTGAGAAAGGAGCATCCAGCTGTCTAGTCAGTGCCCCATCTTGAATTTTTATATTTCCCTCTTCATCTTATAATAAACTCTACACCTGGAAGTGTGCCTCAGTGTGGTAAGTGCAATCAGCTGGGTACAGTGCTGAGCAAAGATTGTATTTCCTCTCTCTAGGAAGTCAGACCCTGCTGAGAGCTACCATCAATTACACACAAAGTTCCCAAATATCTTGGTGTTTCTTTTTCCCAAGCATGAGCCCATGATATCACCTATTGTGCTGGGGGTAGGTTTGGTCCCTTAGTGAAGAAAAGCCCACTGCATCAGGCTTTGAAAAAGAGGGGAATTTTTAAGTGACTTTTAAATGTGTGACTGGAGGCCTGCTAGCTAAGCTCCAGTTCTGGGTTGCTTCCAGATCCTGGTGACAGGCCCAGCATTTAGCTGGGACTCTAGCAGCCAATCCATCAGAGCAGCATTGTATAAATCAGGGGATGGATGCAAGAAGTCATCAGGGCTGAGGAGCTTGGCTTTAGGAGTATGTTTGCACACATCTGAAAGCTGACCACTGTCTGAGATGTTAAGCCATTTTCTAAGCTTCTCATCGTTGTGTTTTGCTCGTTCTTTCCATCTTGTTTGTATAAAACACAAGCCTTTGGGGTAGAACTTTTCTGCCTTTGACACTCCCAACCCATTCTTGCAAGTTTATATTTGTTGTTGTTGTTGTTGAGTAACCAGTAATAAATAATGTTTTGGTCAAGACTCTTAAAATGGGTAGGTGAACCTCAAAGTGTCTCTGAGTTGTCTGTACCATGAGGGCCATTGATCCTGATTTAGGATTAGGTGAAGCACTGACATCCCAGGGCATTTTAGAGCAAGACCAGAAAACCAATAATTTGTGTTGTATTGTATTTAGGGGGATGTAGCATTCCCTAACAGAAATCCTGCACACCTGGATGTAGACAAATTAATAAAGTCCTGAACAGACTAAAAGAAAATACCTCCTCCATCCAAAAAATGTGTGTAGGAAAGGAGATTTTTGCCTTGTGCCTCCTGCTTCAGATTAGAGTTGAACAAGCAACTTCCTACTAAAGACAAAGTGTTTCTCTAAGTGGCAGAAGAAAAATATAGCAGAGAAAAAAATCTACCCCTTGAATTCCAAAAATATTGTCCCCTTTCAAGGTAAGATTTATATGCAAGAAGACAATCTCTCTTACAGAGTTTTTCCTATGACTTGGAGTCCACTCACTGGAAACAAGCATGGAGTTTAAAAATATATTGGAAGAGCAGCTTGGACACAGAGAAAGGAATGACCCACAGTCCTAAAAAACAGAGAAGCTTTTCAGTAGCTTGGGGCTTGGAACAAGAAGCTAGAAGTTATGTAACATCAGTAAAATTTGGGGCATTTCTGTTACCTAAAAAATAACCGTTCTTGGCTTCTCACTTTAGTATCTCTGCTTAGGGATTACGTTAACTGTTTTGTGGGGAGGCTGGATGGAAATCTGCAGCTGTGTTGGTAAGTCTTCTTGAATGTGTTAAAGGGTCGGAATGAGTGAGTGGCTGGTTTATTTGAGGGCTGGTGTTCCTGAGCCCTCTTTGTCTGGGATCCAGACAAGCCTTCCTGTTGAGAAACACTGTCCTACTTCTTCAGTGCGAGACAAACAACAGAACAGATCCTGCTCTAGCAGGACTGTGGAAGCAGTAAACTCTTTCCAGTTAATGCTACAAGCATGAAGTGGCTTCTGGAGTTTTCAAAGCAGAGGTAACACAGCTCCTTTCCCGCTCTCTCTCTCTCATTCCTTGGTTTTATTAAGGTGGCTTCGGTTCTTACAAAATTCTAGGAGATGTTGTGTGGGCTTTATGCAAGGAAAAGTTTTGATTTTTCTCTCACACTGTAGCTCCTGAGGATGAAGAATGCCTTGGTCAGAGCTGAGGATACCCATGTGCACCACTGAGGTAGAAACAAAGGGCACCACTAGCTGTATTCAAGGACACAACTTCATCTTCAGCATGAGTAGAAATATGAAGGAATGCTTAATAGCTTTTCCTAAAACAAAATAAAACAAATACCTAAACAAACTGCCCACCCTTAAAAAAAAAAAAAAGAAACATTAAAAACGGCCAAACCAAACAACAAAACAAATAGAGGTATATGTGTTTCATTAAAAAAACCAAAAAAACAAAAAAACAAACCCAGATTTAAATATTTTATATATATATGTATATATATGTACATATATATATCTTTGGAACAGAATAGAGTAAGGGCTTGTTTTCCGTGCAATATGGCAGCCCAGAAATGCATGGCAATGACTTTGCTGCCTTAGTGAGCTGGTAGGGTCTCAGCTATGCTCTGAGGAGCACTCTGCTGTGTCCCTTAGCTAGCACTGTCTACGAAATGGGGGAAGAGGTGCAGAAGATGTTTGGTGACACCTTTGAAACTGATAACTTGTGGCTGCAAGTTGAGCTGCTTTTTGCAACTTTGTCCAGGCTGTCATGGGGCTGCTTAAGAAACCTCAAAATCCCACAGTACCACCAGTGGCTCTCCCTTTGTTCCACCACAGATGTCCTGCACAGGGGCAAAACCAGAGGGATATTGCCTTCAGAGGCTTTTGGTCTTACTCCTTCTTTTGGTTTTATTCTTTAGGGTATTCACATAAGATAGTCTTTTTGTCTCGTGTTCCTTATATGCCCTTGTGACTGTTTAAAGGGGTCCCCAGACTGTCCATATAAGAGCATGCATGTACATAGAGCCCATCTGTTCTACTGATGACTAGATGGGCTATTACGTGTACATTTAATAATTGTATCACATGCCTAATTTTCTCTGTGTGAAAAGAACAGAGGCACCTATCAACAGATATAAATGCCTACTAAAACGCTGTGATGTGGTAGAAGGGCTCTTAGCAGGAGATGTGTGGGAAGTAGTCTTTGTTATGGCTGTACCAACCTTAACTAGCCCAACTGTGATGATCCCAAGCTGAAGAAACCTTTGTACCACAGAGTATTTTCCAGTTAATTATATATATTTGTGCATCTGGGTGTGTGTGTGTGTGGACAGGTGAGATCATCCATTCCTGTGAGAGTTTTTTTATCCTATCCAGAACATTTTTCCTCTTACTAGCTCCTTTCCAGGAGCTCAACAACAATAGGGCCAAGAATCTTCCCTCTCATCTGGTGTCTGTGGTCCAGTGTCTGCACTGGAGTGTGGGCTCTCCGAATCAACTCCAAGCTTGAGTCTGCTGCATTTCCAAGCTCAGATAACATGGGATGTTTTCAGGCCAGTCTAGCTGCTGGCCAGGTTCTTTCCAGAACTGGGAAATGAGAACCAGGAAAACAAATACTTTTTTTTTTTTTT
>VZRN01006222.1:42328-95104 GCA_013397935.1 Dasyornis broadbenti
TAGTTTGTATGTGTCTGAATATGAGAGAAAAATGACAGAGAAAAACTCTAGATTTTGAGCCATCTGGCATCCTTTAGTGATGTGCAATCAAGGGTCTAGCTCACCTTTAATTCAAACAGGTTTGTTCTATAGTTGTATTTGAAAAATTCTATTTTAGTACTTGCTCAGAAGTCTAGGAGTTAGTTTTGGCTGATTTTTATAAGGTGGGTTGGTTCGTGTAGGGTTTTTTCCTTTTGAAAATGGCATTATTGTTTTCTCCTTTCCATATTTTCTTGGATCAGAAGGTTCACTGAGATGCCAAACTGTGTCTGGCTACAACTTGAGCACATCTTGTAACAATGCAGGCCATGACATGCCAGAGTGATGGAGCGTGGTATGCACAGTCCAGGAGAGATGTGACAGATTAACACTGCTGATAATGTTCACCACTCCGGATCTTCTACTAAAATCCCTTTCTTCCAGGTAGTTTAACTCTTGAGGCACTAATATAGTGAGCACCTGAAGAAAACAGATGCCTACAGACAACCACCATCAGAACAATATTTCTTAATTGTAGAGCTGGGCAACGGCAGAAATGTGAGTTACCCTTTCCTAGCAAGGGAACCGTAATCTCTGCCCAGTTTCTGTGTAATTTCAGGCACAGGCTGGGATCTGCATCATGCTCTGCTTCCACAAGGAGCATGAGGAATGCTGAGCAGCACCACCACAGCATGTTGTTCTTGAACATAAGGTGTGACAGTCCCAAAATACATGCCTCTGCCCTTGGTCACAAAGGGCATTCATAGCCCTCCCAGCCTTCCCATTCATCATCTCCCACTTTTCACACCCAGAAAACACAAAGTGTTGGGCAATGCTGCAAAACTTCTGTAGTATAGGCCAGGCCTTGAAAAGGTACTGCGGGGGTTTGGGATATAAAACTATGTTTATAATTTTGCTTTGGGTGAAGTGCCACCAACCAGTGAGATCCTACAGTCCTGACCATCAGACCAGCCCACAAGGGAAGGAGGCTTTTTGTGATCATAAATTCTTAATCTGCAAGAAGAGGGTTGTGCAGGCTGAAGGGGTGTTATTGCTGAGTGTGATACACCCTTCCAAAGGAAGATGCACTCTTGTCTGATGAAGTCTTCACCTTGTAAGAAGCAATGAAACCTGATTGCTGTACTCACCAGACTCATGGCTTCCTTTGGAATCTATTTCACTCCCCAAATGTTGATAACATCAATCTGGATGGAAAGAGAGACTGTAGAGATGGTCTGAATATCAGGATTACTCACCTGCCCTGGAGGACTGGTCTTCCTCTCTCTCACCTGAGCAGTAGCAGGGCTCTCTTAGTGAAGGTCCATTCCTGTTTTTACAAGAGGAGGTATAAGCAATTTCCAAAATCTGGATAGGAAATACACTTACAGCTCTCCCTTCTTTAAAATAACTAGTGAGAGGAAAGAAAGAAAATCCTGCAATGATTATTAATGCATTGAAAATAAAAATCTCCAGGCTTCAGGATACCCCGGACTTAGGTGGAGAATCATTGTCTTTCTAACCCAGCATTGGACAAGCTCAGGCCAGGCTCTGGGATGAATCCTTGATTTGGGATAGAAGCCCTGTTGTTCTGGTTTTGAATAGTTTATCTGGAACATAAGAGTTTCACAAATCATAAGTGAAACTTGATTAATTTTGTTTGGCACAATCCAAAGATGGAAAAGAAAGGACAGATTACCAGAAGCAGTCTGAATTCAGAAAACGGTGTTTTTCTGGAAAAGAAAGGAGAGAAGGAAACACTTGCTAATTTGTCATTTTTCCCTACCTTGTCAATAGAGACGCTGGTATAGGAAAACTATACCCTGTTTGTCATTTGCAAGCATTCATTAATATGTATATTTGTTCCTATGAAACAGAATCTCCACGTTAATTCCCAGCCATTTCTGTCTACCTTCTTAATTATCTAATTGTGTCCATTTCCATGGCATTGGCTGCTACACATAGTCCATCCATCCTTACATCTGTGCTGGAGAGCAAAGTTACTAAAAGATAAGATCAGTTATTACATAGATTTACTGCACCTTATCTGCTGTGTTGTACCCAGCCACACGCAGGGCCTCAGCCAGCTGCCTTCAAAAGGAAGCCTGTGCCATGTTCAGCAAGGACTTAGCCACCTTCTCTGGTCCCAGGACAAGAGCTGGAGAAAGGGAAGTTACCTTATTGTAAGTGGTGTTCTCTAAAATTACACCCTTACTTACCTTGAGGTAACTTGCTCATCTAGTCATGGCCTTAAGGCTTGTCTTTAGTATCCATGGCCACAACATCTAAGCATTTTTATGGTACAGCACACACTAAACATTAATTTCAAATTATTGAGAGTATTTTCATGACTCAACAACTTTCTAATTACTGTGTACCTTGTTAAAGTCTTGCAGCTCTTTAATAACAAAGTTTTCCCTGATCCCTTGGCATTCAAGCACTCTGCATAACTGAAAAGAAATGCATAGCTGAAGTGGTTTTTCAGGACACTCGATTTAAAGACAGCCCAAAGCAGCAAAGGACTCTTTGAACATCTCCAGAGTGGACACTCCCGGAGATGTCTGTATACAGTTTGAATTAATTATTCCCTTCATGGAAATCGTTCAAAATGTCCCTCAGGCGCTTTTGGACTGTCTTGCTGCCCTTTTGTGATAATCCCTTGCTATCCACTGGGCTTTCTGTGGTCCTAAACTTAACATAGAAAGCTATTTTTATCTAGGGGCTAGGGTGTGAATAAATGCAGGGAATGTCTCTCAGCATGACTTTGTGTTTGTGAGCCTTTCTCCGGCTTGTTTAGAAACTCTCAAACTTTCTTGCAAGCTGCCTTTGAGCATCCTCCTGTGTCATAGCTGCAGTCAGGAGCATTTCTTCTCCCTTGGGTCATGCAAATGAGCAAGCAGCCAGGAGCAAAAGGGAAGCTTGGAAGCAAACTGGAGGCTTAGGAGGTGGATCCTCTGCTCTCTATTCTTCAGTGCGCCGCATAAAATGGCCTTGGACAAGTCTCCTTGGCACCCTTGGGTAATGCAGGTGTGACAGAGCCATGCTGTCTGCCTTTGCTGGGCTCAGCTCAACCCCTTTAGCTGGGGTTTCAACAGCACCTTAGGGACATGGGTTTCCAGCCCTCCATTAGTTGTAAATGGGGACACACATGCCTCTAGGGTTCTTGAAAAACCCAGCCCTTAATGTTTTATGGAAAGGGTATAAAAGGCGAGAAGAAAAGAAGGATTTTGTTCACATATGTTGTTGTGATGAGTCCTTAGGATGGAGGAAATTCAGTGAAGCATTGCAAAGATCCTCTGCAACAAACCCTACAACCTCCTGTCCTTAATGACCATCAGCAGAGAGAGTGCACTGCACAACTGTTTTGTACCCAAATGCCAGTTCAGTCAGACAGCAGCCAGCAGCAGGTTACCTGCTTTGCAAGAGCCTTACTGAGCTCCTTCTGGCAGCTGGGCTGCTTCTGAGAATTTGAATGGTGTGCAACCCTAGCTGTTTCATCATTTAAACACTGGTTGAGAAATAACTTCTGCTAGACTTATTAAAAAAAAAAACCCAACCAAAAAAAAAACTGCAAACAAAACAACCAAAACCAAAAACCAAGCACCAAACTCAATAAACCAATGTAACCAGCTTGGGACCCAGCCACAGCAGAGCAGATGCTTGGCGTGACTCAGATTTGTGTCCTTGGGCACTGCCAGCTGTGCTCCAGCTGTGCTGGAAACCACACCGGTAGGTTTGCTGGCTCAGGGCTCGATATTACTTTGTATCTGCCTGGTTTAAGGCTTGCACAGGGATCCTACAGAGAACCACCACAAGCTAGACTGGGATAAAGGCTGGCTTAGAGCCAACATTAGCTTGCTTGTGGGAGGGACAAAAGACCTACCAGCAGCAGCAGCCCTACCACTGCACGGGGCCCTACATGTATTCAGTGGGCTCTGCTGTGACAAAGAAATGGTGGTCTCAGATGTTCTGGACCCACGAGAGCTGTGGCCGGTCAGTTTGGGTCACAGGTAACATGACCAGCATTCTGTCAGGCCATCATCCTTCTTATTTCAATATAAGCACTTCCCACCTGTCCCAAATATGCGTGCCATTCTCCAAGACTTTCCAGCATTGCTTGCATTTGCAGAACTTTATTCCCTGCTCCCGCTCCCTGTGCCGCATCTGTTCCCATCACAGCTGTGGCCACCCTGTTCTGGCTGCTGACACCCCAACCCCCACTTCCCCTCCAAACCACCTCCCCTTCCAAGATCAAAATACTCTGTTTTTATTTATTTACCCTGCAGCTGTCAGTGTTGTGTCTGGGTCACTGCACTGCAACGTGGATGGACACAGGACACACGATACACGGAAAATCCTTAAAACTGCAATCCTGGTAGTAACCAACATAAGTACCATCAACAAATATATCCCTTGGCCCTTGCACATTTGAAAACAACAAGTCCAGGTGATGGAACAAATGATGTTGGAGGCTGGTACGAGATCCTGGCCCAAACCAGTGCCACATTTGCCTGTGGTCGGAGAGAAGAGGCAGGGCCGGAGACAACAGCTATCCTAGGGCTGCCTACCCCAATAATTTTTGGCACTGCACAGAAATACATAAGGTAGAGATGTGGCTCTGAGATATCAGAGCTTTGTTGTCTTTCTGCCCCTTATGCTGCTTTTTGAGATGAAGGGAAAAACTGTCTCAAGGTGGAAGGTGTTGTTGAGGAACAGGAAGCATCTTGGATGGTGTATGGTGGCAAGGAAAGGCAGAGCCTGGAATGAGTTTGATTTTCTTCTCTTTGCTGATTTCAAATTCAATATCGAGACACTGGCTTTGGAGGTGAAGCCTCAGCCCTGTTCAGCCACAGCACCTTATGAAGATAGGCTCACCAGTGGACTCTCATTCCTACATCAGTGCTTAGGAAGCTAAGTTGACATTCCAGCAAAATCCAGCAATTGGGGTACCCAACACCCTGCGGCCCTACATGAAGAATGTTTAGTTGATTGCTTTGGGAGGCTGTTGCGTCCTCATGGCCACTGGGAACCAGGGATGAATCACCTGGCTCAGGGCTACTGTGTGTCAGCAGCGATCAATTTTTTCAGTATGTTAGATTCCATTTTATAGGCAACCACTTTGTATCCTCTACCCACCAAAATGCAAAAGACTTCTAAAAAATAGCTGTAGCCTGCCCACTGCTTAAAGACACTCAGCCAAGTTACTGCTACACCACTCCCCAGGACTGTGGTTTCCTGAGAACGAGAAGTTGGGTGCAGCCGAAGGCAGCATTCCCTGCAAACCCAGGTGTTCACTCCCACTGGCAGCTGGGATTCAGGCTGAGGTCGGACACACACCACAGCACTTGGGTGTGTGGCTGGAAGCCAGGTCTTCTTCAGCTGCCAGCCAGTGCCCTAGGCAGTGCTCAGGGCCACAGGCACTGCTCTTTCCTCTGTACCTCCTTAGGGTGCAGGAAGAAAGGGGCATCATTCTCCCCATGTAGTACCAGGATGATGTTTAAAAATGCTAGCATGGAAAAAGGGATTCTTTCCCCCCTCTTTTTCCTTCCCTAAGAATAGCCAGTCTTTAGGCCTGTTTAAAATCAGAACGAAAAATAAACTAATACCCAGTCGAGGGAGAAACTGGTAGCAGCACTGTGGCCAGGTCACAGGTGCCCTTGGTCAACTTCCAATCTGCTAAGCATCACCTGCTTTTTCACTTCCCAAGTGCTGGAAGATAATGAGCAGGAACCTCAACAAGAGCCTTGCTAGAACCTCTCTCTCAGTCTGTCAGGACATGCTTTTGGCACCCAAGCTTTTGGGAAAGGGGATGGAGACCAGCAGGTAGGCTATGGCAAATGGCACCAGGTAGGTGTCGTGGAAGATGCAGGGTGCCTGGAATTTGATATTTGATATGGGTGTAGGATTGGGAGCTTGAATTAAAGAGTGTATTCAATAGGGACGTGCCAGCTCCAGGCACCAAGCTCACATTGTGACAGTCAATTGACTTGTCACACTGCTCTCTCCTCAGCCAGGGGGATGAGCAGGACCCTGAGGGATGCAAAAGACACTGGGAGAATAGAACCTGTGTCACAGCCTTACTGTCATGCATCCCTCAATCTCTGCAGCTAATGCAGCTCGTTGATAATCACAGCTCAAGCCATGTCCTCTGCCCGTCTCCACATTTGCCCTCCCAACCTTCAGGATGTGTTTCTTTCTTGCATTGTGGGGCAGTGAGAAGAGAGACCTGCAGATTATGAGAGATGGAAGAGGTAGGATGACTCTTTTCCTGGCAACTTGACTGCTTTTCCACCTGGTGTTGGTTCCTTTCTCAAAAGCATCCTTTGAGAAGACATAACCCCTTCCAAAAGGTGAGGGAGGCTGAGATCTACATTGGTATTTATCTATATTGCTCTATAGTGTATGTAAGTGATGAAAACAGCTACTGACAGCCTAGCAGGTTAGGCAGAAATAGATTGCCTGGAACTACAGGTTCACATCCCAGCAGTAAAATTTCCAGTCCTTGAGATGCAGCTAGACTTGTAGCCAGGAGCTTGCTGGGTGTTCAGAGATTGACGTTAATGACATGCTATGCAAAAGTATCTCTTTGGGACAGAATCTCATTGTCCCCAGTGCAGCACACACAGTTCTTGCTGTCTTCCACCCTAGAAGTGGCTGTATGTCTGATTCTGGCCATGTATACAGCAGTTTGTGAGGCATGCCAAGACTCTTCAGCACGCAAGGCATTACAGAAATGCAAGACAAGATCTGAGCTATGACAAGCAGAGCGCATGGCATCATATTCCAATGCGCAGCAGGGGAAATAGGGATGCAAAATATGTGCTTGAGCTGAATAAGCCATTTTGACAAAATAAGGACTGAGGTGTACTTTTGTCTCCAAATTTAAACCAAAATTGGATCGTAATGTTTCTCACATTGGTCTGTCACAGTTAACTCACAAAATTACCCCACCTCCATTGCCACCAGCTATTGTCTAGTGTAGGAGTTTAATTTATCATTCCAATCACTGTAAAACACACAAAAATTAGGGCAAAGCAAACAGGAAATCTTGTAGCTGGACTGCAGTAGGGTGAGTAATTTCAATACTCAGTGCACTGTACAACCTCCAACCCCAATGATTACTTTTCATTTCTCTTTTGACCTCATGGGACTTTTTGTTAATTGGACTTGCTCTGTGAGAAAGCATTTCAGATGTGAACATATTTCTAGGTCTTCTTGCTGCTTCATGATTTGTGGTTATCTTGGTGCTGGAGAAACCCAGCAAAAATCTCTCTGGTTAGCCCAGGTGTAACCTAATCTAGTCCAGCTGCAGCCCCTGAGCAACGAATTGCAACATCTGAAGATTTTTCAGGCCAAGTAGCACATTCAGTCACCACTTGCACCTAAAGCAAAGGGAAGGAGGGAGTCCCAGCAAGAGGTGGATGATGTGTTTGGGTTTAGAGAGCAGCACACGGGGAGAGACCCTGAATGCAGAACAGGAGTAGCCACTATCTCTGCTCTTAAGCTGGAGCTGCAGAAGTGTTAGCCAGAGAGCCTGACCCCTCCATCCCTTACTGGTTACAGTGGTGAGTCTGTGGAGCCTCATGCTTGCAGGGTCTGTTCAGCAGTATCTGCAATCTCTGTTTCTCTCTGCTGCGGGACGTGCTGGTGGGTGCAGTGCTGGCCATGTGGAAGGGGTTGTGGAGGGTGATGGCTTTCCTGTGCTCTGTAGGGTGTATGTGGCTCCTGAAAACCAAGCAGCCAGCAGCACCCGTGTGCACCAGCATGTCAGCTTGCACAGACTGCAGCTCCCATCAGACTCACCAGCATAGGTGTCACTGGGCGTACATAGAGGATAGCTGGCTCCATGTGTAGCAGTAATCCAAGAGTTCACAGCACTTCTCAGGAAGGATTTGCTGAGCTCTCTGTTATGTGGCTGTGTGGCTCTAGACAGCTCAAAACTGCTTTGGCCCCCTACGCATCATCTGTGCTCAATGCCTAGAGTTGCTTGGGGATTTTCAATTGTCAATACATATTGGTGTCAACGGCCTCTCCACACCCTCTGGTATGATGTGATCCCTGGCTAACAGACTGAGCAGGATTGTTTGGGAGCCCATCCCAGTTCTATTTAAACCTGCACAGAGAAAGCTAAGAGACCACGGTGTCAAAATCATATCTGATGTGACACTACCTGCTGGGGTGGGTGAGGTACTGGGTATGCAAAGTCTGAAATAAAGCACAAGTACCTGAGCTCATTCATCTGCTGTGGCAAATGACTGAAGTGAAGACAGCAGAGCCCAGACCTTCGTGTCTCACCAGGACCTGGTGTTCTTGAAGATGACTAGAGAGGCTGTTTCTTGTTTTAGGGAATTTATTCCTCTCCGTGTTAGCTCTTTAAGGTCTTCAGTCTGGGCTTGCCCAGAAGCTTGGCCACAGATTTTAGTCCCTGGTGCTCGACCATGGCTCAGTGAGACAAGTTCAGCTGTTGCCATGCTGGGGTTGGGAGCTGTTTACCTCCTCATGAGCACCCCAGAGGAGGAGCTTGCAGTTGAGCAAAATCTGCTTTTGCACCCAATTTCTGGGATAGGATCTTCTGCACCGTGCTCAGGGTACAGCCCACCACTTGAGTAACAAGTGGCAAAGGCTGGCATGTCTCAGGCCTTGTGCCCTGTTCTCTCCACTATCTGGTGATGTGAAGGAACACAGGCAGCAGCTGCTGACATTCCAGAGTGCCCAGCTCCATAACTAACCTGGCAATCTCCCTGCTGGTCCCCTCTCCATGCTCATTGGGTTATCACAGCCATCAGTAGCCCCAACGACTGGCAGCAGCAGCAGGGTGACTCACCTGGCCTAGCCCTCGTTGCACTAAATCTTGCTATCAAGATGATAATCTGCTGGTAATTTTAACTCCAGCTGAGAGCTGTAGACCTGCTCTCACGCATCCTGCTCTCCCTGTAGGCAGAAAGCTTCCCCCGAAATTACCCCACCCTTGCTCAGTGTACCCACAGCCTCTGGCCACTCTCCAGCACATTGTCTGGTTTGGAAACCAAAAACCTCTGCCCTAGTACTTAATTTCAGGAATTGGGCTCTGGAGGCCAGTGAGGTGCTGTGAAGAGATTCAGGCAAGTGCATTTCTGTGGAGGTTGCAGTGCTGAGGCCATTTGTCATTCAGTCAGGGAGGCAATGCCAACGCTGCCCTGCTGAGCACAGTTAATGCTGAACAGCTTTTCCCTAAGAGTTTCCTCCTGGCCCCATTATGCCCAGGCAAGGACATGTCACATCATGGCACAGCGGTGGGAGAAGCCATCAGACCTTCAGCAGCTACAGAGCACACACCACAAGCTGTGAAGTGCAGATGTGCCTTGCTGCACCAGTAACAAGCACAGGTCGCGACTGTGTGTACTGCTGTCTTCCTCCTGTCACCCGTTTACCTCCCTTTTCTTTCTCCCCTCTGTCTTCCTTTGTGACATGTGATAAAGGGGCTTTGTTCGAAGAGGATGCTGTGCTGCAGGGCTGGGCTGAGAACTGCCAGCTCATTTCATGCAGAGCTGAACAACTGTCACTCCAGCCTGCCTGGGCACAGTAGAGGTGCTAAGAGAAAATTTCTGAAAACTGTAACTGATTTTCCTGGTCTGACTTTGAGGTTTGAGGTCTTTGTGAAAAAAGAGCCAGGCATACACATCTAGTTCCTACTGCACAACCACTAGAATTTAAGAGAAAAGAATAACAAATTAAATGGGGTTTTTGCTTCTCCTGATTCCTGGGAGGAGCTCCATGTTGAGCACCTGACTGATTTACCAGTTTGGACGGGGGGACCCTTTATGTCCTTGGAAAGGGAATCTGAGTCATCTTCTCTGCTGGAAAGCGAACAGTGCTGAAGTTGTGCCACCAGCCCTAAGCCCTGCAGTGACACTTCCAGGGATGGTGTGAGCCCCTTTTCTGCTGGAGGTAGGGAGAGACATCTCTGTGCCCAGAGGAGAGGCATCCCTTATCCTTAGGGATATCAAAGCTACCAGCAAAGCTGAAAGGTCTGACTGATGTTATAAGAGCATCTTGGGGCCAGTTTAGAAGCTTCTGGGGTTTATCTGAGCTGGGATTGTGAGGTCCCTTAATGACGTGTTTCTGTTTCACAGCTACTACTAACACAGAAAAGCATATATCCCTTTCATATGTGAATCCACAGACCAAGAGTAAAGATAAGGATGATGTGAATGATGTCTTCTTGCATATACCCTTTCTGTGGATCCCTTTGGTCTAATTGACATTATGATTTATTTCAGGGTGACCCAATGTCCCGCATTGCCATGGAGGTCAATGGAAGTTTATTTGTCAACTTCATGCACAGGATTTCAACCCATGTCTATGATTAGTGATGAAATGAAATTCACAGCTTGGAATCATTTATCCAGCATATCCAATCAAACACAAACATCCTTTGTGCTTGAAAATGAATGAGGGCTGGAGACAGCTAGCCTGCTGCAGAGGTTTGTGATAGATTAATGAACTGAGAACAAGTTGATACCTCCCACCCCCATCATCAGTGATTTTCCAGTCTGAGGAAAGGGACGCTGATCCAGAGGTGAAGGATATACTCTCTGATAAGTGTTGCAGTGGGAGGTGAGAAATAAGAACTCCCAGTGGAGGAGGAGGGGAAAAAAAGGCAAAGCACTGTCCTCTGTTAAGCGGGGTATGGTGTAGACAGAGCAGCTGCCTGGCAGGCTTCTGGCATGAGGGTCAGGGAAGGAGCAGTCCTGTGCTAGCAGCACCTGTTATTGAATGCTACCCGCAGGTACCAGGGCAGCACAGACCGTGATTTTCTGACTTTTTCCAGTCACATGGGAAGGTAAGGGGCTTGTGAGATGAAAGGAGATGAAACAGCTGATGAGGCCTGCCCTTGACGAGATGCAGCAACACCAATGCAGACGGGCTCATAATCCAGAGGCTTTTTGGGCTAAAAGATGAAAATAAAGTTTGAGTTTGAGTGTCACCATTCAGTAATTTTTTAATTGGGAAATTCGTGTTACTTACCCTTTCTTTCCTTTTCCCCTTAGCATGCCAGCTCCAGAAGTGTGACAGAGGGTCCAGGCAGAGACAGTAATATGCTTCTCCAGTTACTCCTATGAAACAACAGAGTAACTGCACCATCAGCTGAACTGAGCTGCTGGGTCAGGGTGAGACAATGATGAGCCTGTGGTTCAGCTGGGGAATGGTTGTGCATTAAGCCAGGGCCAGTCAGTCACTTGCACTTCTCTGCCCCCATTTCAGTGTTCATTAACATCCAAGTGAAATTCTAGTTCCCAGATTAGCAAAAGGTTGAAAGGGTGAAGTGTTGTTGCCTGAAAGTGAAGAGGCCAGAAAGCAAAGCCAACTTTTAACTGATCATTTTGAGTATACCTTATTTGTGCTTGTGAGTTTTTTTTTTATAATGGGGGCAAACCACACTTCAGAGACACTTTGTGATATGAAGCTTTTATAAATGACTGTAGGCTGGCACAACTAAAGAAGATGAAAGGGACATTTCAGAGCTGAGACCCTGAATTGAATTGGGAGTTTAGTGAGTGAAGGATTTTTGAATTTGGTGCTACTCCTGTGCCATGGGCTTAAACACGAAGAACACTGAACTGGTGGGCAGCTGGCTGGAGAAACTGCTACCAAAAGCAGAGGCAGGGGAGCCTGCTATGTCTGCACCCTGACAGCACTGCATTTTGGGCTGTCTTCTAAAATCTCCTTTATCAGCATGTGCTGGGGGTCCACAACTGCATAAGGCAGGGGAAAAAGCTGTGCTATTCCCACTGACTGGCTCAGGTCAGCATGCCCTGCGTGCAGGCTCAGATGGAAAAAGGTGGTGTGAAGTTTTCCTTCCAAAGGCAGCAGACAAATTAAGCTGGTTTCATAATTTAAAGCAGCTTCTGGGGTTTTCTAATTAAGCATCTTCATGGTGCTACATCTGAAACTCCAAATCCACACAGTCTGAGTGATGAGAGTAGCTCCTGCCTCTTGCTGCCTGCCAGATGTTGTGTCCTTTCACACCAGCCCTGGAGTGCTACTCATGAGGGGTGGCTCCACCCTGACTCCGGTAAGGTCTCTTCATATCCAAAGAGGGAGGAGGAGGCTCCCAAGGGACAGAACTTGGGGCCATCCTGTGCAGGGCCAGGAACTGGACTTTCATGATTCTCCTGAGTCCGTTCCACATGAGGATATTCAATGATTCTACAAAGCTGCAGTACCAGCCATTGAATGGACTCTGGTAGCTGTGGGAATCAGGCATCTCTCCTGTTCTCTTGAACCAGTTTCTGGAAGCACACCCCTGTGACATGAAAAAAGCCTCATCACTGGAGTCCAGCTCTTGTACACAGGCATGGAAGCAGTGCTGGCTCACTTAAAGCACTGTCCCATCATCTCTTTTGCAAGGAAATGTGAGAGATTTATTTTTAAGCCACATCTAATTAAAAAAAAATACAAAAAGGCAGTGGTTAGGGATATATTTTACTGTGCACTAATGAACTGTAAAGGATAGAGTATAAATTTTTCAGATGTTTTGAAAGCAATCCTGCAAAAAGCAAATATACTTCACAGAAATCTCTTTGATTTCTAGGTTGTTTCCTCTGTGTTGGTGCTGAACCAGAATCTCTTTGAGCTGAGGATCTTTTCTTCTCACCGAGCCTGCACCCAATACTGCCTTCTAACCACGGCAGTGGATAAAAATATTCATGTTTCAGTCCAGTACCTTTATATGCATCTCACACTGAAGGGTTTTTTCCATTCCCCTGGGGTTGGGCAGGCCATGATTATCACTCTATTAGAGCTAATTAAGAGTCTTGAGGCCCTGACATTTTGTTTTCTTTGGGACCAGACCTATGGCTTGGACCTCTGAGCTACCTGCTCTGCCTCATCTTTTTCCCTGGAAAAACAGCAAGGCAAAATCTGGCAACCGGCTCTTCAAGAGCTGCGTGCACCCTCTGGCCTCAGCTGATGCTACAGGATCAGATGTACGTCTCCTCTCTGTTGGCTAAGGTAAGCTCCCTGGAAAGGGACAGCATGTGCTAATCCTTAGCTGTGAATTGGACAGTAGCTCCAAGAAATAAAAATTACCCTAAGAAGTGAACCAGCGAGACAAGACACGTCCCCAAGAAGTCCATGCCCAGGATGGGTTTGATGCTGGCAAAGCGACAGTCTGCTCAGAGAGAAGGTAAAGGCCATCAGGGGGCTGTACTCACTTATCCTTAGCACCTGGGAAAACCAGCCCCCAAAGGGAGCTTTTCCCCTTGCCACAGCCTCAGTCAGTTCAATGGGAATTCTCTGAGATCAGGTAAGGACTTTTTTTAATAAATCCAGGAGCATAGGGTCACTCCCAAAAGTGGAATAAAATAATAAAGGGCTTTCATGTGGGAATCTTGCTGTCCTCTGGAAAGTTATGGAGATCAAAGACTTAAAACAGTGGCTAATTGCAGGTGAGGTTACTCCTATGAAACAATTAGCCCATGAAAACGCGTGTGAAAATGGAGAGAGTGCGTTGCTAGCAAACTGAACTGTGTGTTATGAAACTGCCTCAGTTTTAGGGACTGTTAACTATTCTCTTGCTGATGATCCTTTTAAATGACCAGTTTGAGTCCACAAGATCTTAGTACCCCACTGGTTCCTGTCCCCTTTCTTGGCTTGTAACTGAAATACGAGTCCAGAGAGCACACGCAGGACTTAAATGATGGGGAGAAATGGGGACAAACTAGTGTGGTGTTCTGGAGAGGAGACCATGTGCTTTAGCCTGTGAAAGCTGTTAATGCAGCAGAGAGGAAAATGGAGATTTGAAAGTTAAAATTTGGGGGCCCTGAAGCCTTTGTCTCAAATCTTCACAGGGCTGTTCAGTAACTTGGAGGATGGGAGTAAACTGTGACTATAATTTGAAATGGTCAAGCATACGAAACCAGGGTGAGAACAGACAGTTTTACATCAAACTGAAGGCCCCCAAGGAGGGCTCCAAGCTGGACAATCAACCCTAGTTTGTTTACTGCTTCTGTGGAAACTGTGATGAACGGTAGAAAAAAAAACGTCCTCAAGAGTAGTGTGGAGGGGCTTCAAAGGGAGGGAGTTGAGCTGGTAACTGAACAACAAAACGGCTTTGGAATTCATGTCTGAGAAATGTGAGTCTGGAAAGCATGAGCAGAGCTGAACAGGCACAGCCCTTGGATCCAGAGTAGCCAATGTTCAGGAGACAAAGCCTGGAGCTGGCTCTGTGGTAAACCCTGTCTGGTCAGAGGAACAAATCAAATATGACCAGTGAGGGGTAGAAACCAAGACCTGAGGCTTTCACAAGGGTAATGGCCTTATCTGGGGTCTTGTGTTTCCACCTCAAGTAAAAGAGAGGCTGAAAAAGCCAGGGAGAAGGGACAGGAACTTGAAGGACCGGGAGTGATTCTGTTTCAAAGCAAAGTGAAAGGCTCTGCTTATGAGAGTTCTTAAGATAGTAGAGAGAATTGTGAAGAAGTGATGAAATGGCAAATAACAAGGAAAGTGCACCTATTTTCCCTTTGCTTCTCTTTCATATGAGGGAGATGCTCAGTGAAGAGGTTAACAACAAACAGGTTTTCAACAAGCTTAAAGGTAACCAAAGGGAAATCTTTTATCAGCTTGTTAGGCAGTTGATAGGGTTTTTTTCTTTCTGCTAATATCGGTGAACTCTGCAGACTGACAAACTATGAAAAGGCTACAGACATGCAGCTGAGCCTGGGGGGCCTAAAGTCTTGTAAGAGGGGCACCAGTCACACTGTGTAGTCATTTGAATTCTTTGTTCAAAGACAGGAAGCAAAAACCAGTATTCTTGTTCCCTCCTGGGCTTTTGAGGTTCTGCTTCACATCCTTATAAAGACTGAGGCAAGACACTTGTCCTCTGAGCTTTGGGATGTGGCTGTGGCTGCCACTTAACCCCTCTTTTCACAACAGGTATGTCCTCTCCTCATTGCACCAATGGCCTAATTGCATGTATGCATGTTGACACAGGGTGGAAAGAAGAAAAGTCTTTAGTTAAGCAATTAGTTGCTGCCATTGCAGGCCCTGCCACAAGATAATTGAGCACCATTAAGTAATGCATGGTTCTGAGATGTAGCAATTATCTTGGTAATTGCAAGTATGTTCCTTGAATTCTAACCCATTTTTATTGACGTGTTGAGTGTTTCTGCTGCCATCTAAGCTGCTGGAGTGCCTAGTGTGAGACAGCAGGGAGAAGGAAGGAAGGAAGCATGTTCTCTAGGAAAGCCTGCCAAGAGCGATAATTTGGTGGTGCTTTTTGTGTTGCAAGCACTTGATATTGAGCTGGCATCACCCTGCTCTGGTTAAGACCTCTCAGCCTTAGCAGGGAGATCTTGCCCTTCCTAAGATCAAAGCAGAGCTGGGATGGTGGAGCCTGGGCTAGCGTTTGACTTTGCCAGGTCTCTGTCTCCCTTCAAACGTGCAAGTCATTCTTGCACAGCTACAAGCGTGCTTCTGGTCTTGGAGGTTCGCGGTGCAGGGCCTCTCCTGTGGCATGAGTGGAGCTCCGAGCTCCAAGGGGATGGCGTTGGCCGCTAGAGGGTAGCACAATTAAAAGCATAAGGAAGTATCATTTCTCGGAGTGGCTCCAACTGTGCCGGGGATGCACAGCAGGGATGGTCAGACCCCTGCAAGCCCCGTGGGAGCACAGTGCCTCCAGGTGACCTGCTGCTCGCTGCATGGGGCAGTGCAGGAGCAGAAGCAAACTCATTGCAAGGAGAAGACTTGCCACGATGGATCAGGAGCACGCGGCAGCAGAAGCAGAGCAGGGCTCCCAGTGCTGCTCCTGCTCTTCCTGGCCACCATCCTCATTGCTCCCTCTTCACCAGAATCCAGGATCCCAAAGGAGCCTTTTGGCTTGGCTCTACTGTTGCTTTAATGTATTTGCTTGGTTCATGGCTCTAACACCAAACTCAGAGCTGGGATACCACAATGTCGGCAGGACAATACCAAGGTCTTCCTATGTTTTCTGAGTTAACACAGCTATAAAAGATTTCTTGTGTTAAAAATACAGAGTACGTACTGTTCTTCTCTTGGCTGGTATGTACAAAGTGCCATGCACACTAGCAGATGGGAATGCAAAAGGTTTTTAGAATCACACTGTTATATGAATGGAGATGAATTAGTGGTGGGTCACAGAAGAAGAAAGGTTTTAATTTTAAAGAGTGCCTCTGGAGCCAAAGGTCAGAGTGGAGCCATCCTCCCTTGAACAAAATCCCCCACAACACTGTATTAACATGATACTTAAAAATGCAGCTGCACTCTCGGGTTAAAGTCCTGGCTCTGCAGAGAGCACACTCCGGCAGGATCAGTTTCAAGGATGGAGAAATGTGGTGTCTGACGCACACTAAAATGTCTGTGTCCTGATCTGCTGTGCAGCAATGCATCAAGCACGTCTTGAAACGTGGGCTCTGCCAGCTGCCAAGGCGCACCAGGCACAACGGGTTAGTTATGATGGTAATGTAGTTAATTGGGGGAATGGAGAAGTCTGTGAAGGAGAAGGCAAATACTTTCCTTAAAGTCGTGTGGCTCATTAGAGCAATTGCATAGCACTGGCAGTGTGAAAGAGTTTTTTCTCTTCAAAGGTATTCGTAGCACGCCAAGAAGCTTTGTTGCTTCATGGGGGTCGTGATGATGTTTGCTTGCTGTGTTTTGGGCAGCATCAGGCCACAAGCAGGTGCATTGCAATAGCACAATGCAGCGTTATGACACTGCTGTGAAAGAATCCAAGTGACTCAAGGTAGAAGTGTCTTATTGCGTAGAAAATTACCAACTTGAAATTGATCCTCACTAGCTGCAGTACATCACCACTGTGGTAGCAAGACATAAAAGCACACAGTGCTTGTTTAACTGTGAATATGCCCTTGTAACCCATGGGACAAGCTGTGGTCTTTGTGCTGTGTCTGCCCATTTTAAACTAAAATATTTATTCACCACATTGAGACCCCTCAGGTTAATGCATCTTCAGAGGTCATTGCTGGTCAGCTGACACCAAGGAAAGCTTAATCTCTTTTTCCCAGAGTGCTCTAAATGTGAAGTGACTCCTTGCCCACTCACATACACACACACCCCCACACCAGTTAACCTTCAAGAATCCTTGCAGTATTTCCCTTTTCGGATGGGTTTTACACCATTCTGATCTCTGATACATAATCCCCTTGGAGCAGTGGGAAAGGTCATGTTCAACCCACACCTTGTGGTTTTACAGGCTGCTACGGGACCCGGGGCTCTTGATTTAGTGGGTTGGAGAGGAATGTGTGAGTTTGTGTGTGTGTGCAGCATTATAGTCATGTCTACAGTGAGGGTCAGTGCCTTCTGAGGTAGAAGAAATGTGTCCATTCTAGAGACATGGGCAAGGAGGCAATGGACTTTGAATGTACAAACTCCTAGAAAACTAAGCAGCACATTTATCCTGTGCCTTCCCTGAGAGCCTCCAGTTCTCCTGTGCCTCTTGGTGCATTGCTCTGGGCTGGCACTATGTGGGCAGGATTGCCCAGAGGTGGCCAGCAAAGACTGGAAAGCTTGCAGTACCTTGCTGAAGGAAATGAACGTTCATTAGCTGGAAGCATTGGTGTGAACCATTCCTCTGGGATATTAGAAGAACAAGCAAGTACAGTGGTGTGTTGAGTTGTGCATGGTGGCTTTATCCTTGTCACCTTCGGGAACAAACAAGTCTCTCCTTAGCCCTGGGGTGGCCTGGTCTGGGCTCTGTATTCAGCGTGGCACACACTGCTTCCCTGGCCTGACCCTGACCTTGGAGCGCAATGGGAGGAAGATGACTGGGAGGGGGAGAGCAGTGGGGCTATTTTTGCTCCCATATCACTATCTAGTTAGACTCCAAGATGCTGTCCTTCACTGCTGTCTGCTGCCTCCCTTGCTCTGTGGCTCTCAAGTGTTTATCATTGACAGGCTGTGAGCAGATGGACTGGCAAGAAGAGATAAATATGACCCAAGAAGATGTCATTTGAGGAACAGCTGAGGCTAGTGTTTCACCAGATGTCCCAGCTTTAACCCATTAGCAACTTCAAGGAACTCAGCATTGTCAGTGGCTTAAACATGCTCCATTACCACACAGGCAGGGCACAAAGCCTATTGTTACAATTTGCACAATAAGCAGATATTCCAGGTTTTTCCAAGAGGACTACCATGAACTCGAGCCCAGTAGGGGCATGCAGTAGTGATGAGTACCATGGTTAATGGTGTCCACTGCAAGCTTGGCTCAAACAGCTAGAATTAGTCAAAATGTTACCCCTTTAGTGCTAAATGAGTCTGTTGGTGCATGGACCAGCAGATACCATGTCATGACAATACTGACAAATGCTCCCAAAGGCATCCATGTGATTGGGGTAGCTGGTTTTCCCCTCCATGGCACTGTATCGGGTGTCCCAAGAGGCACTGCTGCTTCTTCTGCCAGATTAAATGTGCAAGCACGTGCCTGGTGGCAGTGTACCTCAGGCTGTGACAGTGTGGGCTATTCATCATCGGATTGTGCCTAGAAAATACTGCAGAGCAGTGAATGAGCCCATGTGGATGGGTGGATATGCACACAGTCACTGAGCTAGAACGTACAGAGCACTTTCCAGTAGCCTCATTGGAGAGCACACACAGCGCTGATGCCTCTGCATCTCACCCACTTTTTCTGTAGCTCTGCCTGTGTGGTCCTCCAGGAAGAGCTGTCATCTGCCACTCAGATAAATTTAACAAACCACATTTAAACTGGTAAAAGGAAGTTGTGGCTGTAAGGTCATTCCTGAGTGTAGAGATGTGAGATTTACAGATATTTGAGCCAGTGAGACAGTCTGGTTGTAGCCTGATCATGAGAGTATCTCCCACAAGAGCAGGATCTCCCAGCTTGCACTGATGGCTTTATCCTGGTTTGTCGGAGGTGACTTTAATACCGGTTTTGTTGGTGTAGCAGGCCCTGCACTGGGGCAGTGTTCAGGGTGGTAGGAACACAGGCAGGTGCCTGTCACTTCCCCATGTACCCCTTCTTGCTGTCAGTGTTGTGAAGAGCTGAGCATCTTGGAGTTATTTCCTATGTGAAGTCTGAAAAATACCAGGTTTACAGTGTCTTGTGTTAAACTCCAACATGTCACCTTTAGCTCTGATGAATCCATAACCACATATTCTCCCAACTGACATAGCCAGAAAGCCCAGGGGAAACAGAGCATCTTTTCATTAGCTGGTGTTTGTTAATGGTTTTTTTACCCCAGGCAAAATTGACTCTAATCAAATTGCCCTTTTCAAATTAATTGCCTTGTTCCAGGCTTGATCTGGGAGGTGAAATGAGCAACTCCTCTTACTTTATCTGGGAGAGTATGAGGGAGTGTTTGGCACTGTATGAGCCTATTTCAAATGCAGCACTTCTCTTGCTGGGTCCCCACCGTGTTATTCTGGGGAAGTCACAGGTTCAAATTTGCCTCTGTCTTTCCCCTAAAGCCCTAGAATGAACCTCCCTCTTGGCAGCAGTCTGCACATTTTTCTACCAAATTTGTAAGATACTTAGGGCCAGATTTTCAGTCAATATAAACCAATGTCCTCAGATCCCTGTAAATCTGTCCTTTTCACACTGAGGTACTGCCATATACTTTTTTACTTAGTCCTGCTCAGTTGGGAGAATGTTAACACTGAAGCCAGGGGTTGATGTGTCCCAGCAGAATCTTTTCCTTGCACCAGTTTAATCTGGGATTCTTCAGGGGAACCACTCCTGGGCTCAATCACAAAGCTGAGAGCTCCATACTGCAAGGACTGCACTGTAGACAATTTTTGTGCCTGAGCAGGGCTCCAAGGGCTTGGCTGTGAAAGACAGCATTTACTCAAGCTGCCCAGCTGCTTTTGGATGTGTGTGCTGTTAACATGCAGGCTCCAGCTGGTTGCTACAGCAGGATTTAGCCAGGCAGTGTCTGTTGGGAAAAAGCTTCCCTCTGCTACAGAGATGAGGCAGTGTCTGTGTTGCTAGCAGGACAAGCTGGCTGCTTTTATCACCCTGAGACTTGCCTTCTGGACAGGAAAGGTCAAAATCTGCCTCAGAAAGGCAAATGAGTTAGATGTGTTAATCTGCACAAAAGATGCTGGCACTCCCAGTGCTGGGGCATTTGATGTCTTTGCTGCACTTGTGGTGACAGCTCTGTTATGATTTGGGAGGGCAAGTAAAAACTGAAGTACAGAAAGCAAGAAATCCCTCTTTCTGTCCTAACAGTTATGGTTTTGGCCACAAAACAGACTCTTTTCCTAGGAGATCAACTCTTCCCAACTCTCCCTGTCCCTTTGGATGTCACAGGCAATCTTCAAACGGGAAGATACAACAAGGAGGACTCAGTTTCTTGAAAACAGTGCTCAGATAGACAAAACTGGAAGATGTTCTATGCATTGGGCTGGGAACCCAGCACCACTGTGGGCTGACCTTCCTACACTGTCCATATGTGAGTGAGTGTTTTAAATACCAGCGTTTCATCGGCATTTAATTCAATGTTTCATTCAAAAGAGATTTTCTATTCCTCCCACTTCTCTCCCTCTTCTCCGCAGTGCTGGGAAGTTCATTCCAGAAAAAAGAGAGACTGGAAGATGTGTGTCTCTTGGGGTTTTTTTGAGAACTGATAAAAATTGTGGAAAGTCCCATAGGTGTGCATTTTCCTTCATTACTCAATCAGACTTGGCGTTAATATTTCTCAGGAACCTGCTGCTCTCTGTTTCACACAGTTTGATTGTTATGACATGTAACTGAAATGTAAAATCCATTGAACTGGGGCCAACATCTTCTCAATGGCCACTGATTGGGAATTCTGTGATTTTTTTAGATATCTGTGGCAAATGGTTCACCCCTGCCTTTCCAGAGGAGCTGAGCATTTGCAAGTGCTCTGAAATAGAACATGACATGCTCCTGAATTGGCAGTTTTAATGAGATCGGTGGAGCAGCTCACTCCTGCAATCTCATTATTCTATTGCCTAATAATTGTTAATGGGAATTTTCTTTGCAGTGAAAGTGAATATATTGTCATAGTCAATGTTTTCTGATTAGAAAAGGAAGAATGTATTGCAAATGTATTGGAAATGCTAGTTTTAGGAAAACTACTCTTGAGAAATAGAATTTGGGGAGTGTGTTGACATCGTACTTCTGATGCAGGATGCAAATGTTTTGTTTTAAAATGTCACATGAGAAAAATATGAATTTGTTTTGTTGGGGATTTTTTATTATTTGTTTTTTATCAAGAGCAAAACAAGAGAATACAATGCCTTACATCATTTTACTGGGCAAAAGTGTTACCCTTTCGGTATTTTAAATATGTAGCCCATGCTTTGCAGTAGAGTAATGTTTCCTTCTTTATGGTTAGTGGGAATGTTTCCTTCTTGACAGAAGTGAGAAGCCGCTGATGTTACAATCAAGGACAGATCCTTCAAGGGCAGAACAATATGAACTGCCTGGCGACATCTGTGCTGCCTTCTGGGCAAGGTGCCTTTCTTGCCGTTCAGTCCATGCTCTCCTTCGTCCTACATGGCATGGATGCAAACCCACATGTGGGCTGTGGCTTCAGGTGTCCTGGGAGCAGTGGGGAGAGAAATCAGTGCCTCGTGCTGACCCTTAGCACACACCATCCTGCAGTGCCAATGGCACAGTCGTGTTTTGTCTGACCTGGCTCACCCCTGTACCTCCTCCCTCCTTGCAGCAATCTCAGGTGAGGAGAGAACTATTCTTAGAAAGGTCCCCAAGTCCCAGAGCTGCTGAGGGCAGCGGTCCGCTGAGCTCAAGCCAACAGGGAGCAGAGCAGAGACATTTGCTGGTAAGCTCAGGTGGCTACACAGCCCTTGCCGTGCTTGGCCTGGCCTCAGGGTTTGCCCGCACTGGGAGCAGCAGGTGATTTCCAGAGCAGGCTTTCTGGGAGATGCAGCCCAGGGAATGGCTGGGTTCACCTCCAGGACAGATCTTGGGGGTTCATTGCGGGCCAGGCGTGAGGAAGTCACCACCGCTGCCTGGCTTAGATCTTCCAAAACTGCTGAAGGCAGAAAGGAGAACAAGCAGCAGACAGCAAAGGGAAGATTAATTGGCCAGCCGCCTGAAGGGCTGGTTGGGGTTGTATTTCTTGTTCTTACCCTTGCAAATTTCTACAGGTTTGTAAATCTTGAGCTGTTTCCCAAATGGGGAAACTTCAGGTGTGTTTTTTTTTTAAATAAGCAAACCTGAGCATACTTAAGTTCTTTGACTCAACACCCAGGAATTTCCATTGGCTTTATTACACCCTGACAAGCATGCTGGGGAAAGCAGAACAGATCAATGGCTGTGTTTGAAGCAGGCCATAAATCACTTGTGACACCAGGCAGCAGATTGAGTGACTTGTCTTGTTCCTCCTCCCCTCCCAGCACCCCAGCACTGACCCCGGCTTGCCACCGAGCCCCAGGAAGAGCTGCCCGTGATTAATGTTGTAAATGAGATTCTGGCCCGGTTGGCAGAAGGCAAACTTGAGCCAAAGGTCTCTGCAGGGAAAAGTCAGAGGAGAGCAGAACAAGTCAGACAAGGTGTAAATTTAAATGGGTTAAATCCTTTCCAGCTCCCAGCACCATAGCTTCATGTAATACCTGCTCTTTTCTTGGTGCCACCTTGAAATCCTGGCTTTACATGAGTGTCTGTCCCTGTCCCAAACATGTTGTGAGAGCCTTTAACATCATGGGTTGGGCAATGATGAAGTTAAAGCTGCAAATTGGGCAGGAGGCTTTCTGATGCCAGACGTGGGAATTCATCCTCTGACGGGTTTTGACTATTCGGAAGGAGCCGAGATGGGCAGATGGTTTTGAATTTAATACTTTCTTCACTGGAAATTGTAGCCTTGGGGTGATAGAAAATCAGACATAGCCCTGGTCTAGACAGGAGAGGGGTGTGAGAACCTCCAGAGTGCCAAGCACTCTCCTCCCCTGCCCCTGTGTGCCAGTGCTGGCGTGGGAAGGGAGGGACAATAAGAAAAACTGCTGGAAAAATCACACCATTCCTTTTTGAAGCTTTCAGACCGCTCTTTTGTTTTTAGTGATAGATTGAGATCAAAATCAGAGAAATTATAATTAAAAAATGAAAGCAATAGAAAGCACAGCTACTCATCCAGTCTGGTTGAAACCCTTCTTTTTGGTGGGAGCAGAGAATGAGAGAGATCTATATTTTTCATCCAAATTGAAAAATAAACCTTTCTCCAATTCCAGCAGTGGCTTGTCACCTCAGTTTTGAGTTGTCTTTGTGGAGGAAACAGTTAAGCAACTAAAAGAAACCCATCCCTGCATGCACAGAGCTTGCTCCTTCCATAGAAGCACAGGGTACTGGGAGTGCCTTGTGCTGGCAGATAAGAGATGCCAGGGCTGTGGGTCTGCCCACAGGCAAGATCTTAATTAAAAATTATCTATATTATATCAAATATTTTCCTGAAATTTTTCAAAGTTGTTTCCATGTCTTGTGCTAAAAAGAAATCAAGGGAATATTTTACAGGATCCTGACATTCATACTTTTATCATCTGAACACTTTTTTCTTCTAAAAAGGTCCAAGTCCTGTGCTGATACAGTGTTTGGTAAATAAGAAGTCTTGGTAACATTGACAGAAAATACTTTTTTTTAATGTCAATAAGAACTGTAGGAGAAGCAGGAAATGCCATTCATGATAGCATCTTCAAGCTCTCTCTCTTGAAAAAGCAGACCTGTAATGGACACCCAAGGGCCCTGCCCTGTCTATGTAAATAATCTCAAAATTCAGGAAAATGCAGTAGAAATTAGCCAGTCTCAGGATGGGACCCTTCTAGCCTCGCAGGCAGGGCAATGTGCAGTGTTAGCGCATACCAGAGGACTTCTGCAAATTGCGAAAAGGGAGTTTGATGTTTGTTGGCACTTTGGTTCCTGTACTCTGGGAGCGGGCAGGCCTGGCCAGGTTGCTTTCCTTTGTGGTTTTTTTTTTTTTTTTGAGCAAAGCATAGCATTCAGACATGGAAACTCTTGGTGAGGAGATAGCTTTTCTTTCCCTGCCATCATGCTCCTCTCAAGCACCACTCAGTTTTACTTTACAGGGTTTCCCTTTCATCTGAAACCTTCCCATTTCAGGCAGGTTAGCTTGCCAAGGTGCACCTTCCCTTTCATAAATATTGCAGTAGCTACAGGCTATGGAGAGTTAGCCAAGCCAGTTCTCTTCATCTATCATGATCTCACCCTTCCCTTAACCCTCTCCTCTCCCACCCTCTCATTAAATAAGAACAAAAGGTAAACCGTAACCCTCTCACATGCTACATTAATACATGGTATAATTTTCCGGTTCTGCCCAGTTCTGGTATTGCAGCTGTGTGCTTGCATACAAAATGGGGCATCCCTCATGCTGGGAACACTTGCAATCTTCTATCCAAACTTGCTCCACACTGGAATATCCTGGGCTGCCCAAATGCTGCTCAAATAACAATGAGGTATCAGGCACTTTTTACCACCCTGGGCATCAGAGGATGAAGGAGCCATCCCTGTACCCCAGAACTTAAGAGGCAGCTTTCCAAACTCCTGTTTCCCTGACCATCAGCTCATGGAGGGTTAGCAGAGCTGCTGTTTCTGATGTTTTGAGGGTCAGATCTCCGGGGAGGTGGCACTTGCTCTGCCCTTGCCTGCTGCAGAGGTTTTTCTCTTGGGGCTGGCTGTGCCACCAGCCACCCTCTGCGAGAGCAGGGGCTCAGGAGCTCTGCAGCTCATGTTCCTGCCAGCAGCCAGGACTGCTCTGCCTCCCACCCGGGCTGCAGGGGAATTCAGTTTAGTTCTGCAAACAGAAATGACTTGAAATGCATGTTCCCAGTGCTCAGCCAAGAAGGGAATGCTTTTCATTCTCTGTGGCTTTCTGGCAGTGCTAACACATGGGAGAGTGGGGTTTGTGTGCACCCTCAGTGCTGGTCTGTTTGGCGCTCTGTACACAGGCACACGTGTGACTGCAAAAAGGCACTTTAAATCAATGTGTTTGTACCATGCTTCACGGATACAATTACTTCTGATTCAAGCAGCCAAAGCAAAAGATAAGCAACTCATGTCTCATGGAACTAACTCATGGAACAGTTCCTTTGCTCTAATATCGTGACACCAGGTGCTGAACTGTGTCTAGTCCTGTTGGTGGCTGCATTACAGCAGTGTCCAGAACTCCAGATGCTGTGACTGTGCTCAACCCTGTGCATATTGAAATTTACACGTGCATATAAGCCTGAGAAAGAAATCAAGATGAAATGGGTGAAGGATGAGACCAGCATCTGTAAAGTGATGTGAAAAAGTTCTTCTCAATAATTTCAGGCATGCAAAGAAGCATAGCAAGGAAACAAATTCTTCTGTCTGTTTCAAATTTTCAGGGAAAACGTTACGTCCAAACAGTTGGCATTTTGTTTGGTTTGGTTTTGCTTTTTGGGGTTTTTTTCTGAATGCACAATTATAAACAAAGTACAAAACTGCCATAAAATCTTAACATTTCACCAGAAGATAGCTCAGACCTTGCAGCTTACATGAGAGATACATGAAATGGATCTCACAATCACAGGGGTGAGTGTGTGATGAATGTGGTCCAAAAAACATATTTCTTTTATGTTTTCTTAAAAACTATTTAACAAGCTCTGATCATCACTAGACTGAGCAGGTTGTGTGGAGGTGGGCTTTAGGGAGAATATGCTTTGCCCTTAGTACCACTCCCGATTGCTCCCAGAGCAGAGATTCACTGCTCTGTATTTTGTCTAGCCTCTCATTCTCTTTCACTCTGAGTACCTTTAATTTCTGTTCCGGGTTGAAGTGTTCATCACGGGCTCTGCTGGACTTGGTTGCTGGTGAGAGTGGTTTTCCCTCCTTCCCTGTTTCTAAAACGTCTCCCCTCGCATGCCCACACATACATCTGTCAAGGACACCAACAGGTGACACCTTCCTCCTCCCCAGCGTGTCAAGGCTAGAAAAGGCTGTGGCAAGGGGAGCACTTACAAATAAGTCCAGATTTGGTGACCGAGATCCATGATGCATTTTTTTATTTATACCCATGCACGCACACTCGCATGTATGTTACAAGGACTTCAGGGAACTGGAGGGGACTTTCCGCAAGGATTAACTGAGTGTGCCTTCAACAAGGTAACACAACGAGCTTGCCTTGGCTACTGTGAGCTCACTTAGGGCTTTTTGTCATCTAGAAGCTGGTTTCTTAAAGAGCTTGATGTGGTTAATGAAAGATACACTGGATCCTGCAGTCCTAATCTGGTGAAACTCACAGAAAAAGTAAGCAGGTTTGTAATGGGTCTTCTTTTAAATCATTGCTGGATTTTGTTACTGTTAGTGCAGTACTATAGAGATGGTGTCTGCTAGTTTCCATCTGCACGTGAATAATAAGTCGCTACTCCAAAGAGTGCAGAGATCCAGATGCTGGGTGCAATCTGATGCAGAGCGGCGAAGATCTGGAGACTGAAAAATATGCCAAATTTGTGCCAAGTACAATTCTCTCCCAAAAGTTCAAAGTAACATGCATTATGGTTGAACAGGGTCCTGAAAATAAATTAGGAGGAAAGAATATGGACTTTAGTTTTGCACTACCTTTCCCCCTGTAAACACTCAATTTGCCAGGTGGATCTGTGTGAGAAGGCAACCAAGCAGTGGTCACAGAAAATGCTGTTGGTGGAGTGGCAAGGTGAAGTACCCAAGGGTCTCTCTCTCAAACGCTTTGAAGAACTACCTGCCACCTTTTTAATGTCCATGGCATGCTATTGCTCTATCTAAAATTTAGTACAGCATCCTGTAAAAAAGCATTTCTAGTTCATAGCAACTTAAAGGCATCCAGACTGTGCTTAGTACCTGCATTATCTATAAGCTTCAGAGATCTGTGGGCATCACTCATTGATGCTAAAGACCTCTTCAGAGACAGAAATGACAAAGGGGAGTTAGAAAGCTGTGGGTAAAACCTATATATGCGGCAGTACATGCAATACTTAACTAGCATTTCCCAATGGAAGGTGCAGTGAGTGCAGTTTGGACACTGGGTATGTAACAGGGTATTGAGCCTTGGGACAGGTTTTCTGTGGTGGGTGGTACATGTGCATTTGAAGGCTCAGGACTCAGGAAACCTTTATGAAGCATAAGAATACTGCCACTGACATGATGGGACCAAACTTCACTTCAATCCTGTATGTAGGCCTGTAAGTCTGAGCCATATGTTAGAAAAATAGGCCGATTTCCAAAACAGAGGTTTGGTACTGACCTATCCCAGGAACTGTTCCACAGGTTGGGTAGGAAGGTTCCTGGTTAATAATTTTGGCTGCAAGAAGAGGAGCTGATTTTGTCAGTGGCCTAAATTGAGTTGAAAATGCTGTGAGAGTAGAATTTCTGGGAAAAAGAAAAACAACAACAAAAAAACCCCAAAACAATCCAAACCCAAAAATCCAGCTAGGTCTCTGGAGGTCAGGACAGTGCTGGAGGAGGACAGAGCTGATGCATTTAGGAACCAAGAGATTTAGAGAGTGTGAATTTAAACTTTTCCAAAGCACGGTTTCTTGTGCTGCAGGGATCTGGGAGAAGGGATCAAAAGGGGTTGCTTTTACTCCATCCCAATCCATCCACTGGTTATTGACCTTGTCTCTTTGAGTGGCTATCAGCTGTAAGGCAGAAGTGAAACTCCTGATGTGAGTTTTCTTCTGCACTCTGAGCATCAGTGCAGGAGCTGCTCCTCAGCAAAGGTCTTGCCATGGTGCCACCCAGACTTACCACATTGTAATCATGGGGAGCAGGAGCCTCATCCTCTCTTTCACCTGCTCTCACCACAGCTCCCTTCATGAGTTATGTGCACACTGCGTTCACGAGCACAGGCAGCCACTGAAGAACAATTTAATAGGGTTAATTTACAGAGCTTGACCCCAGCATGTTTCTGCTCATCCCAGGAGTCAGCTAGTATCAGTAAATTGTGATTTTGACTAACCACATTCAGTTTAGTGTCTGTAGAAGCACATGAGGCTTTTCAACACTCATACTTGCAAGAAACACCTGCATGGGGTGACCAGGAAAGGTGAATTGAGAGAGCCTTATCCTGCCCTATAACCCAAGAGTGCTGGAGAGAACAGGAATGGCTCAGCCGAGTGGCAGCTGAGAGCACATAACTGGCAACACCTGGTGGCTCTTTGCTTTCCTTCCTTCTCTTTTCCTGGCTGACATTTAGGCTGTAGGATAGACAAGACAGTCTTTTCAAAGTCACATTGTCCCAATGGGGTCATAAGGGGGTTTTGGCCAAAGGACATTCCTCATGAAGCAGTGTTGAGTTTTAGGGAGGCTGAACCCACTACCACGTTGTTGGGCACTGGTTCCAGCATTGCCAGAGCCTGGCCAGGCCACTTCCCGCTGGTTATTTCATGAATGCCAAGATCTCTATGCTGAGTTTTATTACATAGCATCAAAGCTCTTTGCTTCTCAGTGGGACATTAATGGAAGCTGGGCTCCTAAGGCTCCAGGGGTTCAGGGATCTGCTTACTTCTTGCTCTGCTGTCCAAAACCAGCTTCATCTCCAAAGCTTGGGATGGCTGAGAGGGGTTATTCCTGGTAGCCTGGGAGCTTAACTGTGCTCCTACTGACTGGGTATTGATGGATGAACTCAAAAAGGCCTGGCTATCCTGCATTAAGGAAGTATCCATCATTTGAAAAATTACCCTGCTTGGCAGTTTAATCTTTTGATGCTTCTATGAGTGTAAGTAAATTGAAAGATTTTTCTTGATGGGTTTTTATTTTCTTCTTCTGGTATCCCCTGGAGATAAGAAGAGAATTTAGCCATGTGCTTTACAAGGTTCCATTCGATGTTGGTAGGGCTGAGTCACACGCCTGCTCTGACTGATGCCATCACACCCATGAAACACACAACATGTTATTGCCCAGTGGCTTAGCAACATGCACTGTAGCCTGCCTCCTGCAAGCCTCTCACCTTTGCCTTCCCTTCAGGGCCAGTATTTAGCAAACAGAATTTGCAGTACCATGGTTACCAGCAAGTAGGGCTTGGGATCTTTGAGACATTTGCCAGTGGCTTGGATGATTTCATCAGCTTACAATATTGTACCAACTTTTGCTAATTCAGCATTTCATAGATTTGTAGCTGCTGAGGGGAGTATCAAATTTTGGGGAGTCTCAAGATGGTATTGGTCTCTCACTGCAATAACAGCAGCAGATTTCACATGCTGAAACCCAGCACAGAATTAGGGAATTTGTGTTTATGCTATCCATACCATCTGCCAGCCCTGGCCAGTGAACTATAATATCTAAAGAGTGTACTTTAATATAATGGACATTGAAGCAATTATAGGGAAGGGAATTAGTTCCAAGAGGAGAACTCCAGAAGCCCACAGATCTGCTAAAGGCTAAGGGTTGGAGTAGCCCAAGTGCTGCCTCTGGCTGTACCCATTTATGGCTTGGAATAAGTCTGAAAACAGGACACATTGTGCTGCTTGCAACCAGGTGCTTTCCCAGATCATCCTAATACTTTTGTGATACTTTATAGCTGCAAATTCCATGAATGTGTTTGGTCACCTCTTCCACTTATTTAAGTTTTTAGCGATCTAACTGCCTTTTCTTTGAGCTGATGACATCAGTCCTCAGTGTCCAATGCTGCACATCTTGCTGCCATTGTGTGGCAGAATCTTGTTTGTTTTTTTTCCTAATGTTCTGCCTCCTTAGTTATCAGAAATCCTACTCTGGATGCTAGAAATTTGCCCAACCCAAGGAAAGCTTCAAATAGCAGGATTTTAATTGTCTGGTACATTTGGTGAAGAATGCCAATATTCTGAAAAATAGAAGATCTTACAGAAAAATCCTGCTCTATTCTGTCCCTGGCAAGGTGCCCCAGTGTCCCACTGAGTTTCTGGTTGTTCTTCCATGACAGAAGACAGAGATGAGTGATAGAGCTGTGCTCAGTGCTGTGAACCCCTCACCACTTAAAGCATGAAAATGGGGAACCTAGTGTTTTATGTGAATAAGATAAGGTAAACCCAGGCCAGTATCTACGTGAAGGGTTTACATATGTGTCTGTGGGACAGAGGAGGAGGCCTTCATATGTGATGTGGGATTCTAAAGCCATGTGGGCTTTTCGCACAAATAATTGTCTCATCAACCTGTCCAGGCTGGCTGCAAGCCTCACCCTGAGAGGTTTGGGTGTAGGGGACAGATAGGTACTGCTTTCTGCACTGAACTTACGTGCACATCTGAGGTGTCAGGACTGGACCTGTGTTTTGAGGGTGAATTGGGAGCCTTGGAATCCCATGGGAATGGGCCAACTCTTAGCACAGGTCAGTGTCTCTGCTGCTATGGCTGACAAGTGGAAATGTGTTCATGTACTCATGCTGGAGACATTATGTGCTTTCCCTCCTTACTGCATGTGCTTCTGAGCAAGTGGTAACTTACATTTTTTTTTCCTTTTGACATGTATCATAGAGTGGGTTTTAAATGAGCTTCCTTGTGTTTCTGCACATTTCCTTGGTTTTTTTCTCAAAGTCTGCTTTGTCTTTATTTTGGGAAAGAGGAATGTTGAGTTTTTCTAATGTGATGTTGAATGTTTTTCATACTGGAGAAGAAACCAAGATTAAAAAGTTCTTGGCAGTCAGTTTTTAAGAAATGCGCAACTTGTATCCAAACAGAGAGAAGAGGTAACATCTGCCTTTCAGGAGTTCACAAAGTGACAAGGAGGGAAAAAAAAGGAACAGTCCCATGTGGTCCCCCAGTCAGACAGGCAAAGAATAGTTATCACTAGAGATCAGAGCAGCAGATGCCTCAAGCACAGAATTCAAAGCTGCTGCTACCTACCTGCTCTTCTGGAGAGGAGATGTACTCCTAAGGCTATTTAAAACGTGTTTCATCCTGCACCCAGGTAGTCCCACACAGTAGAAGGGATCACACGTGATTCTGGAATATGGCTCTTACCTGGCAGACCATGGCCTTTCCCATCCCAACAGCTGTCAGAACAGTGCTGAGGTTGAGGTCAGGTCACGACCCGGCAGAGGAAAAGGGAGCCCTCAAATAGAAAACTGACTCTTACAAGATGTCTCCCTTTGTCTCCAAAATCCAGTGCAACCATCTGTTGGAGGTTGGGGAATTTCTTCCATTTTGATTGCTAGGCAACCTTAACGAGCCTTAACTACTGGATACTTAAGAGACAAAAGATGTGGCTGGGTGTGGTGAAGGGGAGGAAAAGCACCTAGTAAGGTCACTTACTCTGGGGACATAGGAGGAGAAGGTTTGGCTTTTTTTTGCTGCGACTATGGGAGCCCAGCTCTGCACTGCCTTGCTATTTTCTTCCTTGCTGGGTGAGTATTCATTTGGGAAAAAGCACAGGATCCTGACCCTTCCCCGGTCCCTGGAATGCGTGTCTTCCCCAGCTGCATATGGCAACTGCCACATGGGAGCCCAGCTGTCGCTGACCTGCATTTCCCCCCTGCCAGGACGCACTACAGCTTCTGCCACCACTGCGGAGATTTTGCCACCTTTTGCTCGCCGGCCTGAGTGAGCCAACCCTGCCATCCAGCTTGCTACTCTGAGGCTTCCCGCTGCAGCCCATTTCGCCGTCTGGCCACCTTGCCATCCGCTCCGTCTGCCATTATTCGCGTCACAAGAGATCTCAACTCGTGCCACAGCGCCCCCTGCAGGCGCGGGAGTCACTGCCCCTGCCCTGCCTGGCTGGGAGCCCAACAGCGCCCCCTGCCGGCCGTGATCGTAACCGCACCAAAGGGGGGGGGGTGTCTGGCAGCCCAGAGAAAGCTGCCACCGGGTTTCTGGTTTGTTTGTTGTTGTTACTGTTGTTGCTTGTTTTCCTCGTTATAGATACTAGTAAGGAGCTGTTATTCCTTTTCCCGTATCTTTGCCTGAGAGCTCTTGATTTTGAAGTTATAACAATTTGGAGGGAAGGGTGGGGTCATATCCTCTATTCTAAGGGAGGTTCCCACCTTCCTTAGCAGACACCTGTTGTTCAAACCAAGACACCATCACTTCTCACCTCAACAGCCAAAATTTATTACCAAGTTTTCTCCTGAAGTCTGAGCTCATGTTGTTCAGACAGATTTACAAAATTGTTTGCATGGAATTATTCACCCAGAGTTTGCTGGCTGTGTATCTACCCTGCTGGTTATTCAGATGTTCTTCAGTGCAGGGATTGTTCTGACTGTGCACCAGTCAGCAGCTGCTTCCAGAGGTGTCTCATAGGTCACCTGCCTCACAAGCATAGCTCTCACTTCCCAGTGAGCTGAAGCCCACAATATTTTCATGATGCCCACACAAGCACTTTCAGGTGAATGTTCCTCACTGAAGAATGTTTGTGAACCTTCCTTGTCTTTCTCCAAGGACATTGCCTGAGGAAAAAACCCTCCTTTTTTTTTTAAGGAAAAATGCTCTCTATTGTACATGAAGCGAATGCACTTGGAGCAAAATTGTTCCACGAATTATAGTATTTATTCAAGATCACAAATGCTGGTATTTAAACACCTAAGGCTTCATAGAAGCACCCAGGGGCACCAACTTTCAAACATCCCTTGTTCTGCAATGCCAGGTTTTTTTCACACAATCTCAGAAGAGGTGAGATGAAGTCTGGAAGACAGCCCAATTCTGAGACACTGCTTAGTCCATATTGTTCTCTGTAGGTAGAGTATCTTACAAACAAAAAACTAACGATTTGGGAATTTAATACCTCTGGGGAATTGTAGCTCAACCTCTGCCTTGCTTTATGCATTTGGTTTTCTTACCTATGCTTTGCAGCATTGAGTATTTTTATCAAAATCATGAAGTATTGGCTGAGCTGGGATTAACAAGGACCCATGAGCCTCGCTCCTTTTACTTAGTTTTAGGCACACAACTCCCTGCTTGAGTTGCAGAGACAGAGGTGTCTTACTTAAAAAGACTCTCAATACACAAGCAGTTGACAGTAGATCCCTCTCTGATTGCTGTCCAGATTTTCAGAACCTTTTCTTCTCTGTCTTTTTTTGCCCAAATTCATCCTGTTTTACAAGCCACATCATTTTACAGAGTTTTCTTTTAAGATGTTACCATGATAAATGCAGCTCCCTAGGAAAGGACACAGGCACTGTTCACTTTACAGGAGCTCAACAATATCCATTGTCGTATGATAACAGTGCACACACAGACACCTACTTTGCAGCAAGTTGCATGTAACATGAGGAAAGAGAGTGAGTCTACATTTGCTGCAGGCAAAGCCCAGGACATAATCTCTTGCACTATGTCAGAGGCTGTGCAATAGCTCATTATGCAATAGCAACTTCATCACACATCAGATCCTCACATCCTGAACAGTGTGGGAGGAGGAGAGGAAGAGGACCATCCTTGTGTGGTTGTGTCATCACGGTAGCTGCAAATCTATCTTGGAGGTATTTTTCCTCAAAATTTCACTGCAGCCCAACACCAGTGTACACACCCCTGGTTTGAAAAGAAGCATGTCTCCAAGCAGGCAGCTGAGGTCAGACCTCCCAGGGTGGCAATAGAAGGAGCAGGACCCCCATTCAGAAAGACAAATACTGTTGAAAGGTCCTTGGCATCATCAACCTTCAGTGTGGTTTCCACTTAGCATCCTCCTGAAGAGAGGCAGATCTCCCTCCACCTGTGCTCTTTTGTGCCCTTTGTGCTGAGATCACAGCATGGGATATTTTTGTAAATTATCTAATGCCCAAACTGAAAAGACAGTCTTTCTAAGGTTACCACTGAAGGCAGGACATGACTTCAGAGCAGAGTATCCAAGCATCTTTGCTTACTCTGGAAGGGTGCTGGCTACAGTGTCTGCCCAATGCACCCAAAGAGAAGGGCTGCAGGGCTCAGGTTAGCAGTATCTCAGTGATATGAGCCCCCATAGGGTTTATGTCATACCTATATTTCAGAAGTTACAGAATGTGGAAGGTATGATTACCAAAGAAGCATGTTGCAGAGCCAGCTCCTCTGGCCTAACGACACCTTCTTTTTAAAGGTGTCTGTGTAATGCAAATTTAAAATAAGGGCTGTGGAGTGGTTCTTTATTAGAACTAATAGGAACTCCTGTTGTCCCATTACACGGCGAACAGAATGGTTGTGCAGCAGTAAATGAATCTCAAGAGGAGTCCAATGTGTAAAGCTGATATCTGGTTTGGAAGAGCACAGTGTTAGTGAGGACAGGTCTTGTGTTCACAATGACACTCACAATCTCTCTTCTGTAACTGATGTGAAACTGAAATTATTCCTGAACATGAATACTGTCAGATTGATCCTACTGATGCATTTGTTCATTAAACACACTGTTCAAATATTATAGTGTTGGAAGTCAGATTTTTTTTTAATGATTGTGAAGTCAGGCAAAATGTTTGTCCCTGTTTTTTAATGGAAAATTATAGAAATATATATATTTCTTTGGATTGGGATTTTCAATCATACTGAATTATTTTGTTTACTTGTAATCCTGTAACATTCACAAGTTTACAGTAGATCTAAAAAAAAAGGAGTCTAAAGTTGGTGGGGTTGGTTGAAAGAACTTTTTGTCTAACAGTTTTCTTCTCACTTTAGTTTACACTGTGGTGTTTGAACTTTTATATTCTTTTAAGCAATCTATCCTGGTTAGATAAAGCATTTCAATCAGAAGCAAAGTCTTTGCTTTCGATACGTGCTGTCAATGAAATCACCATGCTTCTCTCTTCATCCCAGGATAGCAGAATTTCTCTCTTTCTGATTATCAAAACTACCTGTGACAGGAAAGCAGTGATTTTAGTAGTTTCTGGGCCTTAGGCTGAACAAGGGCTCCTGTCCTCTCCTGGAAGGAATTCCAGATCTCCGGTCACACCTAAGAGCATCTGTTCCTAAATCTGGGACCAAGCCCTTGACCGTGGCTGGAGCATTGCTAGGACTATGTTAGGTAGCATGACAAAGGTGGTGCCAGAAGTGATTTTTCAACCAGCAAATTGCACCCAAATATGATTCTGTGCACCAAAAACCAGGATAAGGAAATTCTATGGCCAGCTCTAGTGGAACAGCAACTTTATTCCTATTTTTTCTATTACTAAATGTGCCCAAGTGGCAGTATCCTCTCTTTTGGGGAGTGGAGAAATCTGAAGGTGTATCTCATCCCCCAAATGCAATGCCAATAAATTGTTGTAGAATGATTCAGAAAGCCTTTTATTGCCTGTGCATGGACTAGTCCCCATTGTTCCCCCAGTCTTGGGAAGTCTTGGAATGATTCACTGTATCACCTCTTTATAAAAATTGGGCTGCTATAAAGGACGAACCCCCAAGAAAGTACAGTAGAGAATGAAATTAGGGCAAAGTTCACAGTCATGGCTCTAAATTAGCTGAAATTTTCACTGTGTAAAGAAAGCAAGGCACACAAGCCTAGAGGCTCATAGGCATATGTGAACACTTGCCCCTAAAGCAACAAAGAATTGTTTTAAATGTAGGATACCAGGGAGACCAGATTATAAGTTAAGAGGCAAAGTTCAGGCATTATGAAGGGTTCTCCTGATGTTCATCTGGAAAACTGTTCTGCTTTTTGAGATAGAGGATCATACACAGGTGTCTGTTGTTTGTAGGGATAGGGTCATCATCCTGCAGGAGGTATAAAACCTCTCTGGATGCCTGAGGTCCTTATCTGGCTTTGGAAAAGGAAAGTTGCTAAAACTTTTTTCAGAGGACAGAAAATGGGGCAATATTGTACTTAGTCTGTTTCCAGTCCTAATGCTCTCTGCAGGTTTTTGCTTTTTGACATTTTTCCTAGCCTTTTTCCTTTCCCCACACCATCTGTAAAATTGCTTGGACTATACCCCATCTCTGTGCCTGACCTGTGCCTGACTGGCAATTCTACTTCCCCCTATTCCCAGGAGTCATCAGGCCCAAGGGAATGGCAGGCAGGAGTAACTGCAAGATGGCATGAACTGGAAGGTCCTGAAAGGGTCACTATGTGTGATCTAAGGCTTGTGAAGTTTTGAAGGTTTTGAGAAACAAAACAGTAGAAGCCCAAAGCGCATTTTCGCTTTCTCTCTCCCAACTTCATTTACTTGCTCATTAAACTCTGAAGCATGTAGCTACACCCAGAGAAAATTACTGCATTTCGTAACCTTTAATTGATTTGCCTATTTATGGGGAAACTAGTATTTCGGGACTGTCCAACTGTGCCATCACTATCACCTTTCCATGGGTCTCTTTCTGTTTGGTTGCTGTAGAGAAGCCCTGATATGTGTCTGCCTGGCACAGAGCTGGCAGATCCGTAGGTTGAATTCCTCACTGCAGGTTACTGAAATCAGGAGAGCTCTTATTTGTAGATGGGGCAGATATTCGTCGTAGCATGCTCAGCTCTGTTTGTTTGCCTGGGTGTTGGTATTCCAGCAAAGATTTTGAAACACATCAGCATGCTGTTTGCTGCTAGTTACGTTCCTTTTCTGTACTGTTAGGAAAGGTAGGGACATGGCTGACATGAAAAGTACTTCAGCCCACAGTTACTGCCAGGGGTGTAATTGCTCCCCACATCACCTCTCTCAGCCTCCTGGGATTTTCAGCCACTGTAAATTCAGGGATGCCGTAGGATGTCCATGTGAGCTGGGAAGGAGGTAAGGGTCCTCCCAAATTCTCTTCTGTCTTAAGGGCACAATTGCTGAAAATCCAGTTCAGTAGCCCCAGCCTTTGCTTTGATGGTCACAGCTGTAAGGAGACAGTGCAGGACAAGAAAATGCTGCTTTGTTGACCTTAGTTTTAACTTCTGCTTCTACCTTCTGAGGCTGGAAAGCCTTGCAAGATAATACACTGGCCATGAAGACTGATCACTTGGTGACCTTTCGGTAGCTAACACCCCTTGGTTTGGAGCTGGTTGTACTGCTAACCCTGCTGGTGTGAAAAGTATTGCTTCAGGCTTGGATGTTACAAGACTCTTGCCATGCATAAATAATGATTGAGCTGCCCAAAATAGCCCAGGACAAGACCATCCAACCCATAGCTGATGTATCAGTCAGAACTGAGGGTCAGCTCCAGCCTCAGCCGAGGGGTTTGCAGCTGCTTAAAGGTGGTGCCAGGTACTTGATCCAGTAAATCTCTCCTCAAAAAGCCTGGTGGCCTCAGGGAGAGCACAGTCCCAGTGTGCTCTTCTCTGCCTGCAGCAGGTATATGGAACATATGACCAGAGCGGGACTTGCTGTTGGGATGTCCAGATCTTCCTGGTGAACCTGCAGCCAGCTTGGGCAAGCCCAGGGGTTTCTGGGGGACAGCAGTGCAGTGGTGGCAGGCAGACCATGGCTGCTGCTTCCAGCTTTAGGAACTGATGTCCAGCCAAGCTACAGTATTGGCAGGAGGACAACCAGGGCAGGCAGGCGCTGAGGAGCAGGGAGCTGAGAGCGCACGACACAGCAGTGAGTAGCACCTGCAGCCCAGAGGCACCTGAGGTCACTCTGTGGCAGCTGGGATTCACTGGCTTTCAAGCCAGGCTGGTTCACAGCAAGCTGAGGGTCCTGTATAATTGCAACATATGACCTGCCCTTCTTTGTAACCCAAGAGCGTGAACACGTATTAAATTTTCTATGCCTGCTGGGAAACACCATTCTCAAGAGCTAGAGCTGATGCAAGGATACTTTGTGGAAGGTAAAAAGAATATTCATCTGTAAAACGCCCTGCCCATGTAGTGGGGCCTTGCAAAACTGTTAGCCCAGGGTCGCTTTGCAGCAGAATCTGGAGCTGTCAGACAGGGCTGTATTCACAAATGCAAACTCAACGAAAGAAACCTAAGAGGAGCAAGAGTCAGTAGAGTCTGTGTTTTCTTGAAAGGATTTCCAACACTTCAGTCTTCATGGTTTTTCTGTTCCTTTTTCTCCCCCTCATCGCTCCTCTCTTCCATTTCTCCATCTCTCTCCATCTCTGCTTTTTGGATGCAGAGTTATCCCCATTTGCCCAAGCATCTCTGAAAACCCCAGTCTGAAACTAGGCACACTGTGTAAGCCTCATTTCACTCCATCCAAACTGTGGTCCTCAGAGGGGCCCTCTGACTGAGCTGGATGTTCCTTTGTTGCACCTGGCCCAATGTCTGGAGCTTATTGCTACACCAGAAGCCATCGCACACCCACTCCCTAGAGAAAAATTACCTCAGGCCATACCACCATCTCCAGGTTATCACTCCTAATTGCTGGACATCCTGGCGAAGATGGTGGTGTTTACGCCTTTGATCCCAGGGCTGCAAGGCTGGGTTCTCTCTTCTGCAGGCTCAGAGAGACTGTAGGTGTTTGCTTTAGGCTAGATGACATGAGAAATACCTTAGTGAGGCGAGGCGTGGGTGTATTGGGGCGTGACTCAGAGGAAGTCAATGTGCAGGGATTTGTTTTGTGTGCAAGAGATCTATTCACTTTAGTTACCAGCATGGGTGGAATTTTTTTTTTAATAACATTTTACTATTTTGATTATTAATCATGGCCTAAGAATGGCTGAGCCAATGAAGATTATGTATGCAATTTCAAAATGTCCAAGATCTACATTACCAAGTGCTGGCTTGAGAGAGCTGGGAAATATGACAGTTCCCTAGATTCTGATGACGGACCAGTGCAAATCGAAGAGGTTGGTAGCCTGGGGCAGGGGATCTTTCTTTAGAAAGAGAATAGTGAAGGATATACTTAAAATTGGGCTTGGAGAAGACTTGTCAAGACAACTGTGGAGAGCATCAGTATGGAAACGGCAAGATTCAAAGACAAAGAAAAGTTTTTCAGATTTCATTGGGTTTGGAGTTGGACCTCTTTTTCTCTTATTTGTTTTAATTAACAAGAGACAAGATTAACTACAGTTCTTACACAGGATCAGCATCACTCTGAGGTTATTCAAGTTTGCAGAGCCTTTAGTCTGGTCTTAATAAGTGCACAGTCAATCTTTCTGCAGCAGACAAGGCTCTATAGGTCAAAAGCTTGCCATAGTTTGGGGCCCTATTCTGGTTCTGGACCCCTCCATTCACGAAGGACACTGAGGTGCTGGAGCAAGTCCAGAGAAGGGCAACGAAACAGGTGAAGGGTCTGGAGCACAAGACCCATGAGGAGCAGCTGAGGGAGCTGCGGGTGCTCAGCCTGGAAAAGAGGAGGCTCAGGGGGCACCTTATCCCTCTCTACAACTCCCTGAAATGGGGGTGTAGCCAGGTGGGTGTCGGGCTCTTCTCCCAGGCAACGGGTGACAGGATGAGAGGACACAGTCTCAAGCTGAGCCAAAGGAGATTTAGGTTGGACATTAGGAAGAATTTCCTCCCAGAAAGGGTGATTAATATTGGAATGGACTGCCCAGGGAGGTGGTGGAGTCACTGTCCCCGGACGTGTTTAAGGAAAGACTGGACGTGGCACTCAGTGCCATGCTGTAGTTGACATTGTGGTGTTTGGTAATAGGTTGGACTCGATGATCTCAGAGGTCTTTTCCAACCTAATTGTACCTGATTCTCTGATTCTGTGACATGCCAGTAGAGTTGCTGTGGTGTGTATAAAGCAAAACTGAGACGAATGCACAATGGCCCTGCTGCAGGAAAGCTCCTCTTGTCACCATCCTGCTGCATTCAGCAATGAGATCACTACAGTAATACAACAATTTATGCCAAACCAACTCACCAAGCAGGTTGCAAATCCTATAAAAGCTAACTTGAGAGAAATTCAAAGCAAATGGTAATTCATTTTCTGAGAAGAAGAGGATAGATTGAAGTGAGAGGCACATGAATCATGCTGCCTGTAATTTGACTTCTGCCCCAGTTTGAGACTAAAATCACCATGTTAGGAGGTGAGTCAAGAGAAGCAGCTGGGGCGTCTTGTGCTGATCAAACCCAAAAAAACGTTCCTACAAACTGTGCAAGCCTGGAATGTTCTAATGGGCAGGTTCAGAGGATTTGTTAATATATTTCTGTCCCTTGGGAAACTCTAAGATGTGTTTGCATTCTCCCTAAGAGGAAGAGACAGTGTCAAGATATTCAGGAAATAATGAGGGGATTTTTTACATCTAAGTACAGTATGTTGATCCAGATATATTCCATAAAACTTCTGTAATATATTTGACTAAAATGAAACTTTTATTTGATCTCCAAGTATTAAGGATTCTGAAGCAGTTCTCAAAAGTTGGTTTAAAATAAGAGGTTTTGATTTGCTTAGAAATTTCAATTCAAATAATACTTGAGCCAAGACAGGCAAGAGCAAGAGAGAGGAAGTCTAGATGAGAGAGGAGGTTTGGACCAGGTGGTTTTGTCATGGGAGAAACCAGGTGGTTTTTCCATGGTAGGGCATGAAATGGTCAACTGGGCACATGAGGCAGTACATGCCGGCTGGAAAAGTGCCATTTCAGCATGTTAACCCTGCTCAGAAACAAAGTGACTGGCTTTGCACATCAGTGCCTGGAACTGTGACCAGGCCACCTCCATACTACAGCTGGTTGTGTGCCATCAGCACAGGACTGTCTGCGCTGCTTTCACAGGTCATGTCACCCCAAGGCTGCCATGTGCAGAGCCTGCTGGGGCATCTTTGCACCTACTGCACTGACACACCTGTGTCTACTGTGTTTTGGGAGGTGTGACAGTCTCATCACAGCCTGGATGGTTGTGGGTCTTCTAGGGAATCAACCAGTCTTCTTTCCTTTTTCATTTCCAACGATTTCTCAAATAAGGTGCCAGCATCTTCCTGGTTTTATTTCTGGAAGAGTGCATGTCACTGCTGTTGTTGAGGTGTTCTCAGCCTGTAGTACAGAATAGTATGAAACGATAAAACTCTCTTATTAAGGGCAGAAAAGGGAAAGAGACAGAAAGAGTCCAGTGCTGGTGAGTGTCAAGCACAGTGAGGACTAGGAAAACTTCCAAGCTCTTTCTTGCAGTTTGTCAAATGCCTGGTTGGTTTTTCCACAACTCATTCCATGTACCTTATTAATAATACTTAACTCAATGCAGACAATTGTGGCTACTGGTAAAAACCACAGAGAGCAGCTAAACACAATGGAATTTACTTATTCCACCATTTGGTTTTATTTTGGAGCAAGTAAAAAACTTATGAAAAGAAATGAGTCTTTTTCTTTTTCATCCATCGTGGCTTTTGTCTGCTCAACATGTCCTTTTTGTGTGTAGTTGTGGTCTTAATGTTTTTTGTTGCTTTTTATTTATTTACTTTTTTCCTGCTTTGCTTTCTTGGTTTATGATTGTCTCCCAATGACAACTGCTAGCACCACAGGGCTAGAACCTGGAAAAAGACAAAGCAAAACCACCATGCCTTTGGGGAAATGACTCTGCTACCTTGCCAAGAAACATGTTTAGCAGGTTTGTAAGCCAAGGTGGAGTTGGAGATCTCTGAGCCCTTCTGCCCTCCTTGAAAGATGTCAGGTGGGAACCTTAGCAAGGCTAATATCTTGAGTAGCATCTCAAGGGTTGGGCAAACTGGTTCAGGTAGAAGAAATTGCAGCTCAGACTGAACTTTTGCCCATTTCTTGATGAGCTGAGCCTAAATTTTGTCTCCCTCCAACTCAGAAACCTAAACCTGGAACTTGTCTGTCCTCAGAGCTGAACCTTCACAGACATTGAGAAATGTATGGCTAGTATCTTAAAATCTTTCTCCTGCATGTCTGCCCCTCTGCCCTACCTTGAGGTTAATTATTTGAACATCAGCCAGCATTTACTCCATGCACATCTATCGCAGACTGGTATGGGCTTCAGGCCTCCAGTAGAGATTTACTCCCCACAGGACCACAAACCAATGTGTCCCTTTGGCTTTGCCAAGAGGGTGTTAGAAAGCAGGGGCTGTGGGGATGCATGTGGTTAGCCTAAGCAGCCACTTGACATTGTTGGAGAGTCTGTGTGGCTCTGTGAGGAAAAGGATTGAATAGTCTTCCTCTGAGCTGACTCAGAAAAAAATAGAGCAAGGGGCTCTAGGGAGAGGTTTCTTTTAGCCCTTATGGTAATCTTGGTGATTACACCTCCATGAAGAACTGGAGTTTCCAAAACAACAAAGTTGTTTTCCAGTTGTATTAGCCCTAACTCATTGCTGAAAGGGTTGCAAGCTGCTCACCCAGCCCTTGTCTCAGCTGCTCTGGGAGGAACAACAATTAGCCAGATTTTGTAAAAGGACACTTGGCCCTTTGGGGAAAGATCTTCTGCCAATTACTTCCACAGAAGTAACCTGTTAAAACATTGGTACATCCCAGGTCACATAGAATGGGAAGCAGAGGATGGCCCAGAGATACATGAAGAGATGCCCAAGGAAAGTACCCTGCAGGGATGTGGCTGCAAGAAGACATTTAGTATACAGATGGAAAGAAGGGCTACAGGACACAGAGAAATGGGAGAAAGCACAGAAAAGGGAAGAAGCTTCTGACAGGGTAATCAGAAGCATTTGCTGGCTTAACATCTTCTGACATTTAACAGCCTTGGGAGAAAATGGTGAGTGATGAAGAGCAGGGCTATGTACTGTATCCCTGAAATCTGGGATGTGCTCCAGACTGAGGATGTCTGTGTCCATTTTGTCAGTAAGCTATAATGAGCAGGACAACACTAAGATTTGTATCAAATTAAATTAGGAATTTTGGTTTAAATTGCCTCAAAATCCAGACTGCTCCAGTTTTGTTGTATTATTTTGCAACTGCATCTGTAAACTCCTGATGCCTCTGCCAAAGGGATGGAGGCCCCACTTCCTAGTTGCTCAAGACTATAACATCAGCAGCTCTTCTGAGCAGAAACCAAAGTCCTTGAGTTAGCAAAATAATGCTCCTTTGGCCTGAAACTCAGCTCAGAATATGCTTCCTGGGCTCCTTATGTAGCTGCTCCTCTGTTGCAAATCTTAGTAAGGCAGAGACCCTTCTGCTTATATTTTTGCTTGCAATTGGCAAGGGTTGGCAGGTTATCTGAATACTCTATCTCTTGTCTATATTTGCCTACTTCTGATCTGTTGACAGTATACCAGTGTCAATATTTTTTCCTTGTAAGGTGATATAAGCAACTGCCTGACTGTTGACTCAACCAAGGATTACTAATTTCAATAGCTAGTTAACAAATCAGCCTACACTCCAGGGAGAAAGTAAGTGCCTGCCACTTCTGAAAGAGCCCTGGGAAGCTACGAGTGATCAGTTGCTTGGAGCCCAGGGCTAAGCCAGGGTGGAGCACAATGATGCTCCCTTTGGGAGGTGGTTCACCTGGCCAAGAGATAACCTGGGTGGGGCAGGGGTGGGAATGGTGCTCTATGGGATGCATTATTTCTTCTTCCAGTTCTTTGGATGGCAGTTTCCAGTTCTTTTGCAAGTAACTGCTGGATTGCCTTTCCTTCTCTTAGCATGATCTTATAATACTTATCCATCTAGCTTGGATCTCTTCACAGAGAGAATGGAAGGGCAGGCAGTAGTGAAGGTTTGTGAAAACGTTTTCAGGGAGTTTGCCAGTCCAAATCCCACCTGGCTGGGTCATAGCGGGATTTTTTTGCTGTGTGGCTGCTGTGGGGTGCTTTTAAGAAATAGGTTGGTTCCATCCTGTGTTGAGCTATGTCTTCCTCCAAGCATACAGGCACTGACTCTGAACGTGCCCAGTGTGTGCAAGACCTGTGCCTACTCAGCAGTGCTTCTACTCTAATTTTTATTTTTAGTAATTTTTGAGATACCAGAAAGTGTTTCTGTAGAACTCTCCTGTTTCATCTCTGTTTGTCTTAAGATGCTGTTGAGATGGCCATGAGAATGTGGCAGTTACAGGAACTTGTTCATTGCCAAAAATTCTGGTTGCCTTGCTGTTTCACAGCACCTTTTACATGTAAAAGAACTTACCACATAGATGGGACAAGACCAAGAATAGGAGAAAGGAAGTATTGTCCCTGTCTCTCTGGGGGATAAACTATTGCCCAGACAATTTCATCAATGCATCTGAGGTTGTGTGAGGAGTCTGTAGCAAGCTCCGAACTGCAGTGGAGAATGTGAGAACATCACCTCTCTCCTTTCTCCGTGGCTGGGACAGTCATGATGTTGATGTGACAGGGAGAGCTGTGCACTAACTCTGTGGCCAGTGCTTGAACAGGGAAGCTTCTCAAAGCCCTCTAGGTCTGTGCAGAGACACGAATCTGCACCTCCTGGTGATTCACCCTATGGCTATTGTGAGCACTGAAGACTCAATTTACAGATTCAGCTGCAGTTTCAAAATAATCCAATAGACTTGGATTTTGAGCCACTTTAAATCAAATCCCCAATTTGGATTAAAATAAATCAAGATAGTTTGATCCATTATTTCTCTTTCAGTGATGAAAAAGTTCCTATCTAGGCTTGTTGGGAAAACTGTTTGCTCCTTACCTTCTTGACAAGAGCAAGTAATTCCCTGCTTATCTCACTCAAGATCATCTATTTCACATTCATCATCTGAATTAAATTAAAAATAACCTGCAGCTGTAATTGTTAAGGGCTGTTTTTAACTGAACTCCCTTCATCCCAGAGCATATGGGATTTCCCCCTACAGTTTTAAGAGCAGGTGGTCAGTGGGAAATTCCTATAAGCTCCTCAGTGCAGAGTTGCTCTTGTGGGCTGTTCTCAGCGTATCAGATGTGACTTAGCATTCATCCCTCCAAAGCAGAAGACTGATTACTTCCCCCCTCCCCTTTCTATCAATACTTGACACAAGTTATGTGAAAAGGGGGTCTATGGGATGCAGACCCACCCTTGAGTTTTCCAGAGCATGTGTAGGCTGTTTGCAATAGCCAGCCAGAGCATCCTCCTAAGATTGCCTGTAAACAAGTTTGTTCAGCCTGCAAGTACAGTGCAGGGGAAAAATGTGCCACAGAACCATTCTGGTTCATTTTGAACATACGGAATAAAAGTTCCCTGAAAGACTTGTGTGACTAGCATGGTTTATATCGTAAAACAATTAGAAGTGAATGGGTTTGGAGAGTATGTAAGCATCCATTCGTCATCCATCTCTTATTGTTAATGGGAAGCTTCCTGTTAAGAAGTGGGTGAGGCACTGCCTTGCAGAAATGTTCACAAGCAGCGTGAGAGATTCTTGCTTTTGTTTCTACTTTATGGGAACTGCGGAGTCTGCAGCTCAGACTGAACTACTGCAAAATCCACACCTCAGTCGTGGAGACTGAACATACTGTAGAAGGAGAAGACCCTGATTTGGCTTGAATTGTCTTAGCTTTTCTATCTCCTGTTCTTTTCCAAGAATCTTAGTAAAATGTCCTATGCATTTTTTTTTCTGTTTGATTAGAGTGATTTTTTTTTTTTTTTCTGTTTGTGGAAACTTAAGGCTCAGTGGTTTAACTCTCCTCTCTGACTAATAGCAGAGAAAAATGTTAAAACTTGTTACTCTTTCTTTTTATTCAACTTGGCACGTGAGGAGAAATAGTTTACTCAGAGAAAATTTGGCAAGGAAATGATCTTGATTTCATTCAAAGCCTTTGAGTGTTGTAGTGAAAATGGGTTTTGATTAGACTAAGTCAAAAGCCCTTGAAATTCTAATATGTACAATGTAAGAAGTGAAATCCTTCTCTTACAACTTGTCATCGCTGTGTAAATTTGAGCTCTTGGTACCTCTTTCACTGGCTTTGAAAAGGCTTTGAATCCAAGAGCTGCTATTGGGTAAAAAGGCTTCTGCTGTCTGCTGGTTTACTCGGCAACATGGTCTTTTACTCGTGGTCCAAGACCATACACTGTGCGTCTCCCACCCCACTCAAATAGGACCATTCAGTGTGGAGCAATGCTCCCCCCAGCCCTCTCTGACTTTGGGATCTGCTTGCACATTTTGTCATCTTTCAGCTTGAGAAGCTGTATATTTTTGCTCCAGCCAGGGAACTTGGTCTCCTCCTTCCCCTGCTTCCTCTTCCCTTACTGCAACACTGAAAATGATACTAACTTAAAAACGTACCTGGCATCCAAAATAACACGCCCACGCTGGAGCTTGTCCAAATTTACATCTCCAAAGCAACTAATCTTATGCCCACTGATGACTTTTTTCAGTAACAGGGTGGGTGTCCGTGAGGTCCAGGGATACCTCTTTGTGGCCATTCCCTGGAGCACAGTGCACACGACTCCTATTCCCATGTGTGTCCCTGCCAAAGCCCAGCTCAGGTAGGTAGTTTCATTGCAGTGATGCACAAGTGGTTGCAATCAGAGTTGCGATCACAAAACCCACCTTGTGTCACTTGTGTCTTGCAGGGCTTTCCTTGCATGTGCACATCTGCTTTGTGCATCACCAGGCCAGCTCTGTCCCTGCAGCATGGGCTCTGGGACATGAGCCCAGAGCTGCTTCCTTCTGCAGCAAAACCACCATCAGCTCCCTCTCACACAAATGGGAAGGCAAAGCTTGTAAAATGAGTGCTTTTCCAGACTCTCTTCTGTGCTGAGATAGACAACAACATTTTTCAATTTTAGCAATGGGTAAGTGGATTCTGTGATTGGCAGACAATGACGTCAGATTTCCTAGGGATTTGTCTGGTGGATAATGAAGGGCTGGTTTGTTCAGTTTATTTTATTTTTTTTTCTTTTTTGGGGGGGTTTTCCAGAACTTTCTTTCCCCTGCTGCTTTATACTGAGACTGAAATGTAATTATTAGCATTATATATGCACAGCAGAGAGATCCCCTGATGGACAAAGGGATTCTCTGCTGTTTAATAAAATAGTCTCTCCTGTGGCTACTTCTCCTACATCCTAGTTTTATTGATGTTGTCATTAAGATTAATTTAAATCTGATAAAGGCTGAACCTCTTCTTGTATCCTTCCCTTCAAAGAACATAGGGCACTTGTGTTTTCTACCTACCTGATCACCAGGCAGCATAAAATTTGTAAGAATTGAAAATTTTCTTGAACATCTGTCAGCAGCAGTGGGAACTGCCCAGTTCTAAAAGGAAAGTAGGGAAGTTGTAGGAAGGCAGAGGGAGGAAAAGCTTGTTATTACAATCTTCTTAAAAGCTTTCCTAAAAGTAAGGACAATATCAGCTTCTGCTGAAACCTTTGTGAGGAGAAATGGGAACAAAGAATTTGGACACGGTTACAGTGCACCAGACCCTGAAGAAAGACATCTTAGCAGTTCTCTGGAGGTTTCTGTACGTGTGCTGTAGGGATGTAAATGGGAACACATACTTCTTTTACTTATGCCTGAGAAAATGGCTCAGTTCTTGCAGGTCTGTCTCTCTCTAGTGGCTCATATCTCTTGTCCCATTCCCCAGCTCTACCACATACCTCTCCTATACAGAATCATTCACTGATTCCTAGAAGGTCTTATCAGTTAAGAAGAGCTGCAGCATCTGGATGTGGTTGGCACACAGACCTTATCTGAGCCAAGGCCCGACTACAGCTATTCTTTGCCTCTTTCCATCTCTATCTGACACCTCTTAAGGGATGCATGTACATCTCCTAGTGCTGCTTGAATCCCAAGCTACAAGGCTTTACAGAACCATCCAAAGCAGTCTAGTAATGTCCCTTTACTCTGTGCTAATCACATGATGATTTCAAATTACTTGAGCATTTCACATTTTTGTGTAATCTCCTTAATGTGGGAGCACTTTGGGAGCTCTCAGATTGCAGGGAGTTCAGGGTAACTTGAACTTGTTGGAATACTACAAGTTTCCACAGATCTGAGCATAGATGTTTGGGGGGGTTAGGAGCTGCAATGCTTGCCTGGGAAATGAGAGGGGGAATCAGCAGGTCCATTTGCCTTTTCTGCTGGAGCAGGCATTCACTGAATGAGAAAGGACACCGGCTGCCACCTTGGAGTGATAAAGGCACATGGAGATCTGCATGCGCTCATTTGCAGAGGTGGTATTTCAGATTGAAGTGATGCTGCCTGAGCAGCTGAGAAAGTTAATGCAGTTATTTGCTGAACACTTCAAATTCATTTTACAAGGTGACTATTCAGTCAAGTTTTACTGACAGCTCATTGACACACAGATAACTATGCAAATTCTCAGAAATGCTTATCTGTGGTTTGTCACTGTTGTTCTATATACAGTTATAATCTCCTTGCCTCTATAAATTTTTCTGCTCTTGGGAGATGTAAAATGTTACAGGAGTAAAAGCTATTTTGGTGTGGTGGTTACTCACCCTGAGTTCCTTGCTCATTATGTTTCCCAGTGATTTTTTGGGAAACATTTAGGTTTCTGGTAATTTAGTCAAGCTTCAAAAGAATCAATTGATGAGTAAAGACATGAAGCAGTTTTGATAAAAGAGACAACTAAGCAGGTGATCATTCCAGCCTCAAAGTGAGGGAAGGGGAAGAGGAGTCAATTAACTTGTGAGTTACATGGAGAAGGCTATCCAGATGCTTCCTACTCACTTACTCTCAGGAGCTGGAGAATAAAAGTAGATTGGTGGCTGTGAAGTGCACAACAATCCAAAGGACAGTGCCTGCAACTTGCAACCTTGCATTTCTTTCCTTTTATCAGAGTTGTTCTTGTCACACTGAGCCATTACATGGTTTTATTACAGGAACCTGTCAGTACAAAAAGCTCCTTCCAGTTTAAAATTAGCTAACTAATGAAAGATATGTGACTGGCTTACTAAATGCAACATTAACATCTCTGACTGGGAGTCTCCCAAAGCTGGAAAATGTTAAAGAATGATGAAGTGCTGCAGGTAGGGCTGTGGTGAGTCTGGTGTGTTGTAACCCACCCCTTTAACCCAAGGGTGGTTCTGGTCCCTCTCCCTTAAGCTTCTCTTCAGGGTCCGACAGAACAGCAGAAAACGTGGGAGGTGAGTTGTCCTGTATCGGCTGCAGGATAATGAGACTTGCAAGGCACCAGCTCAGCAAGAACCATATTGCTGTGGCTGAGATCCCACCATCCTCCACTGGCCATGCAGAAGGAAGCCCACATTGAAAGCTGGGTTCAGCCCTCGCAGGACAGATTTGCTGTCAGCATCAGTGGTGATAGGGTGATGCAATAAACTCCAGCCCCCTCTTTTTTTTTTTTTTTTTTTTTTTTTTTTTTTTTTAAGAAGCTGTATCTGACTGGGCAGAACCTCCCTGTCCTTCATCCTCTGGCTGAAGCCCAGAGCATTAATCTTTGCCTTGTATTTGTCCTTGGGAAATCTTGAAGAGAATAAATGCTGAGCCAGGTTGAGTCTCCTCCTGCAGTCAGAGAAAGAGAGTTTGCAGGGCTATGTGGAATATCTGGGGCTGAACACAGCAGTGACAAAAAGCAGAACACGCTGAAATACAATGCTGAATGCATGTTGTCTGGCTGCAGAGAAGTTGATTCTCCCTGAGGCATTAGTTTTTGAAACAGAAGACTTGAAGTTCAAGAGGTTTCCTGTGTGCCAGCTACTCCCAAGACCCGTGGGCATACCCTGGTCATGCTCCATGCTTGGTGGCAGGGTCAGGGCTGCAGGATGCTGCCAAGCATCCCTGCCTCTGCTGACACCTGGGAGAGATGCAAGGAAAAGGAGCTTGCTACCTTCAATAGCTAGACTGCAGCTGATTGTCAAAGGCAGCCTAATTTAATTAGAGTTGAACTGGATCTTTATTTAATGAGATCTGAGACTAATTAATTTTTGGAGTCACAGTACGAAAGACACTTTGTTCCTTTTGAATAGGTAATTGAGTGAGGCATATGCAGACAGTCAGTGCTCTGCTGCATTTGCAAAGGGTTTTTTTGTCTTTCTTATCTTCATCTTCTTTGTATAAGCACTTTGGAATTAGGAATTAATTGTTTTGTTGCTAATGATGTTGGGTATAATTACTGTGCTTTAGAATAGCAGACTTTGTCCAAGTCATGGGTTCTGGGTACAAAGCAGAAGACAAGCTGCCCAGGAGGATGAGTTGTCTTTGAACTGCCCAGAGCTAAAGCTACTTTTGCTCAGGAACAGAGTGGCCAACTGGGATCCACTGCAGAGTGGCAGGTGACAGCATTTCACAACACCAGCTCCACCTGGCTTTCCAGTGTGGACAAGTTGTCTTTCATGTGGTTTATCCTCGCCTGGTTCTACCAGAGTAGCATGGTCACACCACAATATTTAGCTGCCTGGCTCTGGGAGAAGGAGATTTTTTTTGTCCCGTTGTTTTTTCATTTGTAGTGGCCCTGTGTGTACCACTGCACTGGATCAGAACAGCTTGGCTGTTTTGATCCTCGCACCTGTAAAAGGCCTCAGAGGCTCTGATGTTTGCAAACACAGGGTAGCATCTCATTAATTGAAGTGACATTCATTTGCAAGCCAAGAACTAATATTTTGAGTTCTGATGTTTATGAAGTAGTCTTGTGTGACTTGTTCCCCATTGGCACCAGCAAATAACCCACAATGTTCAATATCTAGCAGGTAATTTCCATTAGAAAGCAAACTTGGTGTTTGAGCCCAGCATTTCTTAGGATGTCCTTGATGAATCTTTTTCATTTGGGATGCTCAAGACAGAGAGCTTCATGGTTGCTGGCAGCTGAGTTAGCACACAGATGAGAACAACTTTGATTTTTCTGAGGACCATCCTTGTCCTGACTGCTTTGTGGGTTCTCTTTTCTGCCTCACTGCACATTTACATACATCATCTATACCTGGGGTGTGCAACTGTATGAGTCTGCAAGGAAACCAGGTGACATTCACAAGACTTTTCAACCACGTGCATGTGCTCTCTGTTTCAAAAGCTCAGTCTCTGAAGGCTGTAGGCTGGTACAGGATCATGGTTGTATGATCAGTTCAAGCCATTGACATAGTGTATGTACTAAAACTTCTGACCTCAGCTTGGCCCATTAATCCAAAAGAATGAAAATTGTAACTTCCTGGTGACCCAACCTTACTGGAAAAAAAAGGAATGGTTCATAGTGACAGTAGATAGAAGATAGGGCAATGAGAGTGTTTCCCTGCCAGGATACCTCCCTGCCACATCCCTAGATAGAATTTTTTTTTTTCTTCCCATCCATGTCTTTGGAGATCCATTCTCATGTCCCAATGTCTTTCCAGGATCAGAGCAAAACCTCTTCCTGATGGCTGCTCCACAATGACGTGTATTTCAGACTTGTACCATAAGCAGCGAATCTACTGTTGATCCATTTCTGCCAACCCCAGTTTCTACACCTACATATTAAATGTTGCAGGAGACCTGTGCAGAATCACATCTTCAAACACCCCCTACAGCCTCAACTTTGGGACTCTAACCTGTCCTCTCTGCTGGGGTCTGTCTGTGCTGAATGCAATCTGCTAGAATCATACTTTCTTCTCTTTCATTGCTTAAGGGATGCTTTCCTATTCCCTGTCAGAGTCATTAATGTTTTCCTACTCTTATGCATCTCTTCCTATACTTTCAGATGGTCCAAACCTCTCAGATTTTCTTCAGAAACTCCCCACAAGAGGCATCTGGTGCTCTTGCCTGTAGGGCACTCTCTAACCACAGGCCTGTGTTAGCTGGCTGCCAAAATGTCAAGGCAGTCCTGGTAAGGTTGCTCTCCATTTCATTGAGACTGAAGCCCAAGAAAGCCATGCTGGTGGCCACACCAGCTGTGTGCCTGCTGCAGGAAACCTTGGCCCGTATGGCTCTTGCTGGGCAGGGGATGTTTTCAGAATGGGGTTGCTGCTCCCTTTGATCCTTTTCATGGGGCAAACAAGCAGTGACCACAGGGGTTTTTTGCCTTTTCTTTTACCCTTTCCAGCTCCCTATCTGCCCCTCCCCCTGCTCCTATTCCTACACTGCTGGGAATTCTTGAGCTGCCTCGGGCATGGAGAGGTGCGTTGGGCTTGCATTGATGTGGCAGTGCGGGAAGGTGAGGTGAGGGTGCGGAGGGCTGGAGCAGGAAGCCTGAGAGCAGGTGCACTGTGGTTAAGACATATGACTCTATCCACTTAATCACCTCTGAGCAGGTCTCCACCTATTCCTCCCTCTCCTTTTCTAGAAAGTTACTGTAACTTGCATAGTTGTGATGCTTTCTGCTGCTCTAGGCAGGATGACCTGTTTACTACTGTCCAGTCACCCGCAAATAACTTGCTTTTGGTCAGCTGCATCATCTGAGGAGAGCCTGAATCTGCTGAATGACTTCCCCAGGCTGGTTTGCACCGTTCTTCACCATTGTGAAATGCAGGATGTTCTCCTACAGTTTATGGTTGGTCTGAGCTGAGATGATGGTGGGTGGACCATGAGGCACACTGTGAGCACAGAGCCTTGCAGGATCAGACCTGGCTGGATGGAGAGGATGGCAGTACAGTGTTTGCAGACAGATGTGAGCCCCTGTCTGGCCAGGACAAAAGCCAGCAATGGACTGAGCCATGGCTATGTTGGTGCTGGGTATGTTGGTCTGGGGTTTCTGCCAGACTCTCATAATTGCACAGATTTGGGTCCTGAGCTGAATCTTACCTGGTTAGGGCTGAGCTCACCGTGGGTCTGCTCAGAGATCAGCAGGACAACCCAACAGACGTATCCCACAGACATGGCAAAGGTGTCTACAGAATCCACTAGACAATCGCATCCAGATTCCTCACCATTAATCTTCATCTGGCATGACACATCTTGAGGTCAACAATGTTGAGACCAGCCAAAATCAATATAATTCTACATTTTGAGTGTATCCTCTGTGCAGTGCACCTGTTCTTGCTATGCAGGGCGCATAACAATCTCCCAGAGCAACATGTTGAATTTTTTGCTTGGCCATGTTTAGTGAATATAGGGTGGTGGGTGGAGAAAATCCTGGGATTTGATTCAGAATTTGTATTATATCTGTGAGCAAGAATACACATCTGACTCTAAGCACACAGCTCCTATTTGAGCTGCAGCCTTTCGCTGTGCTGCTTTCCTCCTTTCTTGGGGTTTACAGTACAGAACTGGCTGGCTTGGATACAAAAACGAAGATCAGGAACAGAAATCATATTGAATAAAATTGATTGCGTGTGGGAAGAAAAGTAAGCAGATTTTTATCCTTTTATGTAAGGGG
>VZRN01006222.1:95144-144371 GCA_013397935.1 Dasyornis broadbenti
GGACCATTCAAATGAAGGGATTGTTTCCCTTTCAACTTAGTTCTTGAAAAATGCCACAGTGATTATTTAATCTCCTCAAGCAGATCCCCTAACCTGGCTTCCTTGCAGGCATTTGCTCACAGTGTCTATGTCAGCATCAGCACAGGGGAAGTTGCTCACAGTTCTGACTCCTGTGCTGTTCCTGAGGCTGCTTGCTTGCTGAGCACTCCCTAGGACGTGAAAAGTGGGGAAAATATCAAAAAGGGAAAGATACAGTTGGAGCCTGTTAATTAAACTGAAAACAATATCCCAGTAGCAAAAACCTTACTTAAGTCAGTAAGAATTCTTTTGTGATTTGAATAAGGATAGTTTCAGCCCAGACCTGGATCCATGTGTCCCGTTTTTATTGCTTTTGGGCCATTTAAACATCTCCTGATTATATTTAGGTTTGAACCTCATGTTGTACTCTCATCCATGGGCTGCTTTTGGCTCTGGTCACTTCTCAAACAGTTCCTGAATGCAATATCAAAATCTAAACTAAACAGGCCTCTGTGGCAGAAAGGGAGGACACCAGTTTTCAAGACCTTTGCAGAGATAAATAAGAGCGTGCTTTGCCTGAGAGCATAACTCCACATATGGCTCTGAAAAGCTTTAGGAGATCTTTGGAGAATGCTAGATTTTGTTCTGCTTCTTCCTTGAGGCTGAATCAACTGATATTATTCTGTTGTTGCTTTCCTTATGGCCTAAAGTTGAACTGGAATGACAGAGTAGGATTTTTTGGCTCTGGGACTAACTTCAAGGAAATCATCATGGAGAGTCACTTATTTTAATGCATGGCATCTCCTGCAGGGTTATTCTCAGTGTGCATGTTATCACCTTGTGTGATATATAATCACCCAGAGGCTAGGACATGCAAGCGCGTGGTTATGAATACCCACAGAAACACTGTGATCCCTTGCCCTGATGCCAGAGATAAATGCTTTAACTCTGGACTCTGTTATATTCTCAGAACCAAACCACTCAGCAAACCTGCCTCGTAATTCCACTCAACCCTATCACAATGATTTTAGAAGAAAACCACAAGAAACGTGGTGGTTTTGGGTCCTTGTCAAAGCACAGGAGAAGAGTGTTGGTTGATTACTTTCTAAAAATTCATTTTAACATTACGTTCAGAGTAAAAGTCTGGGTATATACCTAAATGTTAGAAATGTAAAGAGGGTCTTACATATGATTGTGGTGAGAAACCACTGGATATCATTTGAAAACTGTGGATGTAGGAGATGAGATAATTTAAATATAACTGTGTGAAATCCCACCATGGAAACTGTATGTGCTTCTGGGTTACTCTAGCATTTCTTAGCATTCTCTTTTGTCTAAAAAATCCTCTATTTTCTTCTGGTACACTAACAAATATAAACATTTACAGTTCAGCTCTGTGAATTTAACGTTTTCTTCTCCTATCCTCTTTGTCTGTGCTTTCCCTAGACATGCACACAAACAAAAAGTAGCCCATGGCATGTACCTGGAGAGGACATGCCCTCTTCTCCACAACTGGACATGGACACAGTCGCAAGCAGTTGCTGTGAAACCAAATCTTTTCACGATGAATAACAGCTCTGGAGCTCACCAGGCATCTGACTATGACTGGTGAAGGGATTGCTGAGGTCTGTGCTGCTCTAGATGGTTGGGGCACTGTCCTGCCTTCACCCAACCCTTTTCTCTGCTGAGGTAATTATTGTTGCAGCAGGCATGGAACACAATGGGGGCTTTGCCTTCAGATGCTGCATTTATGATGTCTAAAGTCCCGCCTTTCTTCATGTTGATGAGAAACTGGTCCATGAAGTGATGAAGCTGAAACACTCGCAGGGACTTATCCTAGTAGGATGTGTGTGGTGTGGTAACAACCACAGCAAGAGGAGCCAGGTGGGCGCAGCTGAGGTTGAAGCACCCTGCTTTAGCATCCACAGCCAAAAAGCCCAGAATTTATCTGTCGGAGTCCTTTCCCAATGCTGTAACTGCTGACCCATCAGGTGTTCTGAATTGTTCATCCTTCTCTCAAGTTCTTCTGGGACAGGAACATCTGGGTTAGAGGCCACCAGCAGGTAGCACTGCTGTGGCCCTCTGTGCCTTGGCACAGGGAAGGTTATAGTCCTTACAAGCGGTGTGAAAGCTGACACAGCAAAGGCCTCCCAAAATTAAAAACAGGATCTGATTCATGTACAGAGGGATACTTTTCTCTTCCCCAGTGCTTTAAACAGGAGTGCAAAGGGCCCCAGTGAAGCCAACCTTGCACACCATAGACGGAGCTCTCTTAGATCTCTTTAACCGTTGGAATTGTGAAATATTTATTGCATCTATAATTAGGGAGTAGAACAGTTGGCTAAAGCTTAGTTATAATTAAAGTCTAATGCACAGGAAAATAACCCAATGCAGCCGGTGATTCAGCAGCAACCAAAGGATTTTAATTCTTTCTTTGCCAGGCTTAAACTTCAATTGTAGGAATTGGGACTTCAGGGAAAGTCTGTTGCATTCCTTATTGGGACACGGCTCTATATTAAAGGATGGTGTGGAAATTTTTGATTGCTATGTATTAAGTTACATTGTGTGGTCTTGCCTACCTTAGTAACTTGAAATCATGTGTGAAAAAGGCACGTGAATTGTTTTAACAACACAGAATCTGCATGTTGAAATCTGTTTTAGAAGAGACTTTCTTAAAACCTGTCTGCCTAGCAATTGATTGTCAATGCTTCAGGATAAGGTATTTGGAAAGAGGCATTCATTAGGTGCTCTTAGACAGGAACATATTTTATTTAGAAATCTGTTTTAAAAGGAGCTTTCAGAAATATCATTTAAATCACATTTAACACAGCTTTCAAGTAGAGACCTCCTGACATGAGAACTGGAAGCAATTGAATATGCTTCTCATTTCCTGGGAGGTAGGAGACCAGACTAGGAGTTAGCATCAGGCAAAGAAACATGGAGTGGTGTTACTGTGAGCTTAGCAGACTCTGGAAAACGTTTTTATGTTTGGGGTTGTTTTTTCCATCCTACTCCTATTAGAGCAGAGGGCGGTCTACAATACATTCTGCAGGAGTGTGCTGGTTTAGCTTGGCCCAGTTTTCTCTGGGGCGGGGGGGAGAGCCACAAAGATGGCTCCTCGGTGAAGCTTCTCAAAGCCTTCACCATGTCCAGCTCTGAGGTGATGGACATGCTGCTGGCCAAGCCTGGGCCAATTAGAGACGTTGGTTACGCCTCTGTGAAAACATATTTAAGAAGAAATCAAAACAATGGGTGCACGCACTTTTTCTTAGCCAGAGGAGGAGGAGGAGGTGAGAACATGTGAGGGAAAACAACATGGAGAGACTAAGGTCAGTGGAGAAGGAGCGGGAGGGGAAGCTCCAGGTGCCAGAGCTCTGCAGCCTCTGCAGGCCATGATGAGGCCATGATGAAGCAGGGGGTGCCCCTGCAGCCCATGGGGGCCCACAGGAAATGCTGAGATCCACTCGCCCATGCCAAAGTGAGAGGATGCCCTGGAGCAGGCCGTGGTCCAGACGGAGTCCCAGTGGAGAAACAGGTGTTGACTTGCACCCTGAGATTGAACTGAGTGCCCACACTGGAGTGGGTGGGTGCCAGAGAGAGAGAGGGAGAGAGAGAGATGTCCAGCAGAAATCCGGTACAGAGAAGAAGCCTTGCGCCCGAGATGGAACAGCCCGGCCTCGGAGGTCTGTACCTCATGGAAGAGGGACCCCACACCGTAGCAGTTTTGGGGAGACTGTTTGCCCATGGGGATACCATCACAGTTGTAGCAGTGTCGGGCGAGCTGCCACAAGTGAGTCCCATGGCTATGCAGAGGAAAAGAGCCTCTCCCCCAGGCAGTCGAAAAAGATCTCAGTGATGAACTGACCTACACCCCTCCCTATGCCTTGTTCCCTTGTGCAGCTGCTGGGAAGGAGGAAGGGGGGTGAGCGGAAAAACGGTGTCTTTGAAGGGTTTATTTTATTTCTCATTCACTCCTCTGACTCTGTTAGTAATAAATCACTTTTTGCAACTTTTTCAAGCTTAGTCCTGTTTTGCCCATTTGAGTGCGTCTTCTCCCGGATTTCCTTATCTCAACTCATGAGCCCTGAGTGTAGGTGTGTAAATTGGTGGGTACCTGGCATTTGGCCAGGGTCAAACCACGACAAGGAGGTATGTGAAGCCAGCTCTCCCAGAAGAAGAACATGAACAGTTCTGGACCATTCCTGGAGACTGAGAAAGCGTCAGAAGAAAAGTTCTTACAAGCATTCCCTTTCCTCATCTTCTGAGAAGACTGACTGGAAAGATTCACCTGTATCTAGTTGGGATATTGGGACATCTATTAGTACTCTAAAGATGCAATTGCTGGGGCTGCAGCTGCCTGGGGCCTTTTAGAAGTGTCCCCTCCTCCCCTTCCAGCAGGCTGGAAGGAGCCGTGTTAAGTGACAGGTTTTTCACAAAGCTGTCATTGGCCTTGAGTGGCCACTGCTCTTTCAGAACCTGACTTGAGTGGCATCTCTTTCATAGCAAGCATGAACGGAACAGAGAATGCCAATTAGTTGATGTTTATTGTGGATTATAGGCATGCAGACAGCTCATAACTACTCAGTGGCTAATCAGCATCCCTTGCATTTTGGTTGTCCCTCAGTGCTATCTTAAGCTGTAGTGGATTTGGGTGCAGGAGTTGTGTGTATCCTCTGTGGGCCCCACAGGACTTGTTCAGTGGACTTTATGTGCTGTGCTTAGTGGACTTAATTCTGGGAATCCTCGAGCAGGAGGCAGGTGGTGTTCAGGTTTCCGAACTGATGATGTTTGAGCAACTTGTGCCGTGCTTTAGAGCCCTACCCTTAGACCCTACCCTACCTCAAGAAAGATGACTTGGAAAAAAAAAAACCAAACAAAACCACCAACAAAAAGAAGCAGGAATATTTCCCATCTCTGCACTTGTCTCAAATGTGGACCTAGGGGCTTAAATACCCTTGTTCTTCAGGGCTAGTGCACTCCTGCAAGACTGAGCAGGGGATCCCTGGTGACAGGGATCACCAGATGGCAGGGATCCCTGGTGACAGGGATCACCAGATGGCACTGTTACATGCACTCACAATAACTCACTTTCCTGCACAGCGCTGCCTCGGAACAGGCAGCATTGCCAAGGTTTTTAAGAGGCTGACTGTTGAAAATCAACTATTGGTTCTCAGTCTGCCCACTGTGTGCTGCCTCTTATACAAATGTTGCTGCCTGGGGGAGGTTTGATCCCCTCAGAAGGAGGAACTGGGCTTCCAAAAATAGAGGATCACCTGTGTGTGTTGGGTACCTCTTGTTTTAGCTGTGTTACCCGATACTGTCACTTCTGGCACCTTCACTTCCCAGGGATGAGCTATACTGGCTTCTGCCATCCCATGGCCGTGGGAAAATCACCCTGGTTTGAAAAGTTGAAGGCTGAATTGGGAGCTTGGGACAGGGAGTTATCTTTTGCCTACTTCAAGGGTGCAATGTATGACGTGCTTAGGCTGAGTCACAGCAGAAATCGCTTCACTTTGGAAAAAGTGAGGTGCAAAGATTTGATTGTATCACATGTGAGGCTTTGTTTTTTTTCAGGGATGCATGTATGGTTATTAACATCAAAGTGCAAGGATGGGGGTAATGCAAGAGACTCTCTTTAAGTTTTTATCTTCTCCACAGACATGAAACACTGGCTCTTCAGCTTTCCTCAGCTTTACTCTGAGATGGGAAAGAAGGTTTTATTAACTTAAGTGACACCATGCTTTTATTTTATGCTCATGTACTTTACTGTCACTGATTAAGTGGATTTTGTGCTCCATCCTGAGGAGGATGGACTAACTAGCAGATTTAAGCATGTTCCATCCCTAGTGTTTTTCAAACTGGAAGCCTGGAAAAGGACCTGTGCCCCTAAATGCAGGCATTCTTTGGGCTCTATCTCCAGCACAGACAGGAGGGAAATTACTGCCTATGTAAACACATACACCTTAATGGTGAGCTGGGTACTGCTGGCTGGGGAGGTGTGGAAATGCAGGCTTTAGCAGAGGATGTGCAGGTTTGCAACCAGGGCTTCCATCACTAGTGGTTAATGCTTTAGGGATTTTTGTTTTAATTGCTACTGTTCTTGAGCTGGCTTTAATCCCATTAGTTCAGGCATGCCTGCAGGAGCTGTGCTTGCACCTTGGATTGCAGGAGAGACATAGCCTTAATGCTGGGAAACTGGAGCTCTGTCAGCCAAGCAGTGAGTTTTTGTTGTATCCTGTTTGGAAATGAGAAATTCTTTCAAGACCAATGCTTTTGCATTGAGGATTTATTTTCTGAAGCTGTCAAAAGGGCAGAGAGGTTTCTACATTTGTAGATCATGCAGGAGACGGGAAAGTTCAGGAACAGCAGGGCTGATAGCAGCAACCTGACATTGCTACAGTTCAGCTCAGCTCTGACTCACAAGGAAGAGTTAGAGGCAGTGAAAGATGAGTGATGCAGGAATAAACTCAGTTTACTGCATTTCTGTGTCTTCTACCAAGGCTGACAGTAAATGTTCTCCTTGTTAGGAACTTTCTCTCCGAGTCAATCTCTCCGCACAGACAACTTGATTGAGCAAATCTTTTGCTTTGTTTCATGTAGAGGAAATCGCTTCATTCATTTGCTGCTGGGCTGGTGCTGCTGCCTGTTACTAGCACATAAGAAGCTGCTATCCTGGGATTCCTTGAACCAGCCTCTGCAGCTTCTGATGTGAACACCTGGAAGATACGAGCAGAGCGTGAGAAAACTCTGGGATGGGTCTGTGGTGAGAGGATGAGTGTGAGCCTGTGCTAGAAAACAGATGGGAAATTGCAGGGAGCTCCTGGTCCTGCTCTCCTCTGCCACCCACTCCACTGCACAGCAGGGCTGGGGCAGACCTTCACCCACAAGGGATGTGGTCACTGAGGTTTCTGTCCTCAACCTGGGCTTGACCCTACAGGGTGTGATGACACTGTGTGTATTTGTGGCATGGTTCTTGCCAGAATGATGGACATGTTGTGTGGCAGCTGAATGGGGAGACCAAGCCTTCCACCTACATAGCTCCTACCACCCCTCTGATAAGCAATCCTGACCCCACGGCAGGGTATTGCCATCTGTCCCGGGGCGCTCTGGTCTCCAGACCTACTTCAGCCTAGGCTATGTCTCGGGAACGCCTGGAGACACGGTGCAGCTGCACTGATGTCCAGGAGGGAAATTCCCTCCCTCCCTGCCTTGGGTGGCAGGAGTTTCCTGTGGTAGATGCACAGTGTCCTGCCAGCTCTCAAGGACAGGGCAGGCTTTCCTGGGCCAGAGCACTGCTGGGAGAGAGTCTCCTTGCTTATAATTCATCACTATAGTCGCTGCTCTGTGTTTTACCTTCTTCACATGTACCTGAATAACCATAAGGCTTGGCAAGGGAGATGGAGCAATATTCCAAATTTAGTCTCTCAGACCTGGTTCCTTTTGCTCCATCTTCATAGAGAGAAGAGCCTTGGTTTTCAGTAACAGTAGAAAGAAATCTCTCCAGTGCTCATACCTGCTCTTCACTAATGGTGTAGTTAGTTTTGTTTGATGACTCCTGAAAGGTGAGAAAATGGAGACTGCAGCTTTCAAAACACATGTTCAACTTCAAGTCTGCTCCTATGCCATCTCCTTCCAGCTACTTGAAAACAAGGGGCAAAACTTCCTGCTGCCCCCACTTACGGAGGAAAAAGGCCCAGTGTGGCCCTCAGTGGTGGGAATGTCTCCAGGAGAGGGGATATCTGTAGCTATATTAAAGCTTAACCAACCTGTAGGAAACTACAACTCTGAGAATCACGCTGGGGGTGTCAGTGAGATAAAGAGGCTGGTGGATTCAAAGTGAGGATTAGAAGTGAGGCCAGCCTCAGGCAGGCTATTTGGCTTGGCATGATACCACAGAAACACAAGGAGTCGGCACTTGTGGGAGGCCTAGAGCACAACTCAACCTGCTGAGATAGGTGCTCTGGGCTTTCACCTAGAATCAGTCTCTGCCCTGAGACGTGGAAGATGGGAAAGCCTAGAGCAACCAAAGGATTCCACTAAGTGTCCCATGGGAGCTGGAAGTCTCCATAAGCATGTGGGAGAACAGGAAAAGAATAAAAAGTGCTTTGCTGGAAGCTGCGGGGTTGGAGTAGAAAGGGAAGAAGTGGGAAACTTCTGCTGTAGCTGTTCTGGGTGACTTATAAGTATTAACAATTTAGTATTAATAGTAAGTATTAATAGTTAATTAATATTTCCCCTGTGAAGCAGTCAGTCTTACAGTCCCTGTCATCTGAGTTCCTGCTGAGACAAGATCCTGGAGACAAATACTCAAGAAGCAGTTTGTGCCTCATGAAAACATCCATTATCTCTGCAAAGGAAAAAACCAAACTCTGCTGTCCTTTACTGTGAGTGGATGATGCTCTGACAACACAGATGTGAAGAGGAGATACCAAAGGCAACCAGACAGGACAAAAGGTGCTGAGGGGAATGGGAGGGATTGTGTGTAGAATGGTAGTATTTTTATTTATTAATTTATTTTTTAAGTTTGCTCTTCTCCTCGTCCCTTGTCTCTCAGTATGGAAGGTTCAGGGGAAAGGCTTGTATGAGCCAAAAGCCAGAAATTTGACACTTTTGGAGCAGTGGGATCAGAGGTTGGCTGGAAGCAAAATCTGAATTCTTAAGGAAGCTTTTCCCACCATCACAGCATTCAGGTAGATCCTCCAAATCCTGTGAGGGTCATGCTCCTGTTTCTTCTTTCCCTTCCTTGGAGTTACTGAAGAGTTGTCTTTGCTTGCTTCTGTTCATGAAATTCCTAAAACCTTAATTCCTTTGAAACCTTTAAGCATCTCTAATATTTAGTTAAAATTGAAAAATATGCTCAAAAGCTGCACTGATGTGGGTTTCTGTTCCCTTCAATAGCCAAGCTAAAATATTTTGTTGCTGGTAGGAGGGAATTATTTCCTTTTCTTCAACTTTTTTTAACAAAAAAATCCCCAAATATCCCACAGACTTCCTGCTCTTAGAAGAGATTAATTTTAACTTAAAAAAGAAAACCAAACAAACAAACGACCACAACCACTCCCCTGGAAACCCCGAGCTGTGAGTGAAACGTTTCATCCCCTGGTGTAAAGGGTGGGTCTGATTTCAGGCAAATCCTGAAGCCAGCAGTTGCAAAGGTGGCTCAGACCAAAGCCAGCATCTTCCTTTCTTCTTTAGCTCCGAGTGGTTCAGAGGTCCCCAGACCCACAGAAGAAGACTGGAGGCACAGAGATGTCAGGAAACTGCCTCTCTCTTTTTCCTTTTTCAGGACTGGGGCTGCACACAGGCATCCTGGCCCTGACCTTGGGTGGTGGTGGGGACACCATTATAAATCCCCAGCAGTCTCCTCCCAGGGATATAAATGTTTGCCTCTGCTAAAAGATAATCTCCTGGTCATTTCACTGACAGCCCAAGTCGAGAGAGGGTGCAGGGAGGGGTAATGGGAGAGTATTCCACAGCTGTCTCCTGGCTGTTTGTCTCTCCCAGACATGGAAGCAGCGAAGCCCCACATTCCTGCCCACCTCCACACATGCTTCCTGTGCTGCCTGCCTGCCCTAGCACTGTGGCCTCGGCTGTAAATCCACTGTCCAGACAGATCCCTGACACCCCGGCTTCCGCCCCATTCCTGGGACACGTACCTGGAGCCAGCAGATCAGCCTCACACTCACCACCAGCAGGCAAGCCTCCTAGGAAGGGCAGTGAGCACTGAGGATGTCACAAGCCCCTTTTCCTCTTGAGGTCTGCCACTACAAGAAGCTCCCTCTTGCCTGTGCTCCCAGGATCAGAGAATCACTGAATGTTTTGGGTTGGAAGGGACCTTAAAGATCATCCAGTACCAAGCCCCCTGCCATGGGGCAGGGACACTTTCCACTAGAACAGGTTGCTCTGATCTCCATCCAACCGGGCCTTGAACACTTGCAGGGATGGGCTGCCCACAACTTCTCTGGGCAACCTGTTCCAGTGCCTCACCACCCTCACAGTAAAGAATTTCTTCTTAAAGGAAAGAATTTCTTCCCAAATGAAGTTTACTAGTCCTCATGCACCCACTCAGACCCCACTCTGAAATCCCCAACTCTCACATGTTTCAGACTCCATCTCCCAGTAGATTTCCTTTCAGGCAGTGCAAATGAACTTGGCGAAATACCACAGAGCCCTGAGAGCCTCCCAGCTATGCATGGGGCACTGGCAATTCTCACAGGCACACACCCTGTGCTTGTGTTTCCAGTGCTGACTGTGCTATGCAAACAGCCTTGCAGCTGAGAGGAGCTGGATGCAGCCCCACTGCCCTGGCAGATATCTCTGCCTAAATTCATAGTCGATCAACCCACAGCTAAGTGCTGGCTGTGAGTAGGAGGGAGGAAGGAAGTTTGGGCTGTAGGACAGAAATCAGGACACTTGCTGGCTTTTGCAGGGGCTTTTATACGCTACTGACAGCGGGCTTCCATGGTTCTCTTTCCCAGCTGGGAAAAGCAAAAGACAGACCTTCTGAGCACCTCAGAACATGTCCAGATCTCTGTGCAAGGCTGAAAATGTCCAGTTCTCTGGGAAAAGTAGGCAAGTTCTGTGTGCACTGCCAAGGCAAACCAAACCATGAGCAATTTGCCCAGCCCTAGGAACGAAGGCTGGTACAGGTCTTGGGCAGTTGGTGACCCCTTTTGAAATTTTTGTGGAAACGTCCTTGCTAGAAAACCCTCTCATCAGTGCCTTGTGAGTGAGAAGAGACCCCTTCTCCAAGCAACTATTTCTCACCAAAATTATGTGTGCTTTTTTTTTTTTTTTTTCTCCCAGGAGAAGTTGTTCTCTTGGTGTGAATTGCTAGCTGGTCTTGACTGCAGTGCTGTGAAATGTGTTCAGCATTGCAAACAGGAATCACTGGACCAGGGGTTTGGGCTGTAACACTTGTATTCTCTGTGCCTGGGGTATCAAGGCTGTGCAGAGCTAAGGCAGCGTAAAACCAGAGGCCACATTCACCCTCAGAGTCTGGGGCCAGCCCAGCAACAGCAATGTCAGAAGCTGCCAGTTTTATTTCACAAAGCCCTTGGGATGTGTGATGTGGGCATGTGCCAGGTGAGGAGACAGGCCAAAACCAGAAGTGGGTCTGTCCCCAGGTGGGAATTATTCCCTGCTTCCAATGCAGCAGCCATGGTTCCCAGGCCATTCTGGGAAAGACTCTTCTCCGGCTCCCACGAAGAAATAGGTAGAGCAGAAATTCACAAGAACAGCACTTTTCTCACTCCATTTCTTTTGCCTTTTAGGTTGAAATCTATGAGGAAAGACAAACTTTTCCAGGCTGTTCGGAGAGCACACAATGCATGACTACTTTTCCATGAAATCAGGCTTGAGGAGGTAACAGCTAATCCCATGATGGGCATGGCAGATGAAATCCAACCAGCTTCTGGTGTTTCTCGAGGAGAAAGCCTGAGGTCTCAGCACTGTACCCAGAGCCAAGCCTGGTGCCTGTGTGCCACTCCCCAGCAGCTTGGTTATCCATACCCACATCCATAGGTGCAGACTGAAACCACATCCTGGAGCAAGAGAGCATGAACCCAAGGTCTTGCTCAAATGGTTTGTGCAGAGAGAGGACTTCCTTGCCATATCTTTGCTTAAGGGTGGATGCTCAAAGCCTAGAGCAGGGCCAGGCTGGCAGTGTGGACCATGAGTTTACCTGGCCCTCCGTGCCCAGTCCCTGGAGGTATTTGCCCACAGCCCTGATTTCAGCAGTAAAAGGAGATGCAGCTGCTCCAAAGCTCTCCCTGGGCTGTGTTGTGTGTGTGCAAACCCTGGTGTGATTCTTCCTCTTTCCTCCCCAGCAGATTTGGAGATTCCCATACTTCTTCCCCAATGACACAAGCCACAAGGTTTGACATTTACTTCAGGGTTCAGCCTAAGATAGAAAAAGTGTTTGATATTTACTGTTCTTCCATGGGCCAGGCAGGGGAAGCAGTGTCCAGCAGTGAGGGAGCCCTTAACTCCAGTTAATAAACACATCCTTCATTCCGGCCTCTCTTCCTTGCTGAGTGCCACTTAGTGAAAGCTGCTTGGACTTGGCCAGGGATCAGCCCTGTGAGTTTAGAGGATTCACAATTCGCAGATGTTAGGAACTATCAGGCTGAGTGTGGGTGGAGAATGTCAAGTCTGAAATAGCTCTCCTGCCACCCTGGCACAAGCAGCAAAGAAAATGTTTCCACGTGACATTCTTCAAACCAGCATTTCCTACAAGGAAAACACAGAGGGGAAAAATAAGAGGCAATTGCTGCCATTTTAGAGGGTTCCTGGCTTTTGCTCAGGGATGGCTGGCATTTGTGCTGACATCAGCACAAAATATGCACTATAGGTGAGCTATAGGGTAGTCCCTTATACTTCTCCTCATCCACACAAACATATAGGTCTGCTTGAAGATGCAATCCCTCTAGTGCACAGATATGTGGGTGCTATTTTTTTCCTGCTGGAATCCATTTTAATTTAGCTCCTGATTCATATTTCATTCATTCTCCAAACCCACAAAACCAGGATAGGTTTACAGCCTGTACTATTTGGATAAATCATGGAGGGGGGAAAAAACAGGGGGATAAAAAAGGTTGCTTTCCTGAATGATCTTCTGTGTGACTCAAAAGGGAGAAACAAATAAGAAGGAGAGGTGGTGGGCAGAGAATTAAAGCCATCCTTTCTTGCTTTCATGTTCCTTCAGGAAAATCAGATCTCCTTTTCATCTTTGGTAGTTTGTTTTGGTGGACTTCACTCTTGTTTCTCTAGGCTTTAGTGTCTGAAAAAGATGCAATTTCTATTTTCTTACTTTTACTTTCTCCCCAAGATAATTGAAAATATTGTTGTTGGTTTTTTTCTTAATGTGGAAAATGTATCTATTATTTACAGAAATCCAGAACAATACAAGATATCTGTATCATCTCAATTGTTTTGGAAAAAATGGTGAAGAGCTATAAAGGGAAACATTAACGAATATATCTGATAGTTTTCTTGCAGGGAGGAGGGCAGGAAAGGGAGGTAGAAGAGCAAAAGTTCAGAGATAATTTTAATTGAGGAATTTCCCCCTATTTTGTCATTCAGCTCTTGAAACTGTGACCACAACAGACTGTTTGAACTGTGGTGTGAGAGAGACTGAAAAATTCCCCAGGCAACTATATACAGGTACTAACCCCAGAGCTGACAAGGAAAGCTTTTAAAATACGATGAAATTCAGCACAGCCCTGCACCCAGCAGAGGAAACTCCGGCCATCTGGAGACGAGGATGACCAGAGGTCACAGTAGTTTGTAAAATTGCAAGAGCTGCCAAAATTAAACTGTGAAGTCAGACAGGAAGGTAACCAATGACCGGCGAGATCAGAAGTTCAGAGAAGCCCCAGATGAGCTCCCAACAACAAGTGTGGCCAGTGTACACCAAAGTTTATTAAGGATGTTGAGAGGAGGGGAAAATATCTGTGCAGAAGATGCCCAGCTGGCGAGGAGGGAGTGGTGGTGATGCTCGGGTGACTGGAGGAATCCCATTGGCCAAGTCCCTGAGAGATCCCACCCATCCACAAGTGTAAAATAAATTTCTAAAGTTGTACCTTGTATACCACTTGACCTTATTGCTTTTAGCCTGCTGGCTTTATAGCTATTTATTTATTTTATTTTGGTTTGTCCCCACGGAGGGGCTCAAAGGAAATGAATTTTGAAGCAGCACCTTTCACCACCTTGCAGTACTACCCTGATCCCTGCATCCAGCGGTGAGTCTGAGCGTGACGTAACTCTCCTATCACAGGTTTGATCGGAGTCTCTTGAGTAATTGTTAACTTTTCTGCTATCAGTCAGTGGCAGCTGGGCTGCATGCGGAAAAAATGTGCTGCTCTCTTCATGCTCAGTGAAGCTTATTATTATTTTTGGCTTTCTAACAGGTACTGCTTAATTGTAGGCATCCATTTAAGATATCCCCTTTTCCTCTTTGGCATTAGAGGGAAAAAATATATATGACAAATAACACAAAAGTTGATAGTATCTTTCCCTTGTGTTTTGGAGCTGAAGGTTACTTGGTACTTTGGGTAGTACAGGAATGGCTTTAGCTTTCTGTGGTATGTTTGTTTGTTTCTTTAAATGAAAAAACTCCTGGGAATAATATGAGCTGAACTATTAAGCCCTGAGATTTTGGAGTTTAAAGGACAAATAATTAATTTAAAAGATTCAGGGAAGAAAAAGCTGCCTTCTAAGAGAGAGCAATTTTCCAGGAATATATTTTCCTTCTAACAGCCAGAATCAGAGCCTGACAACCATTCTTATTTTAGCTTTGTTGTTATGCCGAGTTTTATAACTTTCCAGCAGATAAAAGAGCATGTCCACACGAGGTGTCACAGTATCACATTGTCGGTTTCTTTGTTGCTCCCAACAGAAGCTACTATATTTAAGCATGCAAATAACATGTAGATGGTATTTTTCCAGTCGTAAACTTTGGAGAGGTGAAATCCTCTGGGCACAGTTAATTGTTGAGCTCCTTTAAGACTGGTTTCTGTCTGTGTTTTGTAAAAGCCCTGGCTGGTGTCTGAGGAAGGCATTCAATTCCTGGAAGAGTTCACTGTTAACTCTGCATCGTCCCCAGGGTGCTGGGAAAGGCTACTCAGCTGCATAGCTCTGTATTGGAGAAAGGGCTTGGCCACCATCACCCAGTCCGTGGTATTGCAGGCAGCTTTGTGATCTCTGCTTTTTTTCCCCACTACCGTTATTTGTTACAACGTTTGTGGGGGATTTTATCCCCCTCTTAATCCGAGTGTTTGGTGCTACTGCTGTGTGAAGGTCCTGGGGAGGAGAGTGGAGATCTGGCAGTGAGGAGGGGCTGCGTTTGGGGCCAGCAGAGGGAAAGGAGAGAGGCTGGGAAATAGCACACGGTCCTTGGCCGCTCTGCTGTGGCAGAGGAAGATGGAACGAAGCCGGGGGTATTGGATTCCCCAGCGAGACCTTCCACAACATGAGCCCAAGGGCTGGCCAGGCACATGCAGCCACGCTCTGATCTCCCGCAAATCCACCCCGCCCTGTTGACTCCGGAAGGGATGTGCCTGTGGCCGGGAGATGAGCAGTATAAGAACAGTGCCCATACAGCAAGGTGGACTCGGACTGGCAGCAGAGGAGTCTTTAGCAGATTAATGTTTCTATGGCTGGAAGCCCCAGCAAGGCAAATTCCAAAATTGAAAACGAAGAAAAAGGAAAAAAAGGAAAAAACTCTAACACTGGAAAGCATGAAGATGCACTGGGAAGTGTACCTGAGCTCTGGAACAGCTTCCCAGCCTGTGAACTCCTGCCAGTTGTATCCCATCTCATGTCAAATAACAGGTTCAGAAAATTGGTGCTGTGGCTTAGGCAAAAAAATTCAGCTGAAGCATGAATTAAAGAAAAAACCAATCCATTAGCTGTATTTGGTAGAACTTTATTTAAATAAGCCTTTTCACCCCTTAAAATCTGCCTCATCCAGCAAGTCAGGCCTTTCAGCAGAAATGCTGCTCCTCACCACATACCTCAGCAGCATGATGAGTTTTTACGTGATCATTGCAGTGTGGGAAACCTCAGGACAGACATAGTTTGTGACACCCCTCAGTCATAAAACTTGTTTGAGATGTAGCTTGGAGTAACAACGTGTCTCAGCTGTTATGCATGTCAGTTTACATGAGCCAAGAGTGGCATTTGTTCAATTATTAGTGGCTGTGCTCTGACACAGGTCAAATGCAGCTCAAAGCTGGTCCCAAAGATACTGTTCTCAGTCTGAAACATGGATGGTCTTCAGCTTTAAGCTCCACATATTCCTGATGTGTTAGGTGACATTTCTCTGACTGCTTTAAAAAAATTCAATAGTTTCAGAATTGCATTTATTTTACACAGTTTGAAACACTTCTGCTTTGATGTGGTCAAAACACTTTATTTAGCTAATACCAGTGTGTTTCTTTGCAACCTTAAAATTACATCTAGTAATTATCTAACCAGCAAACTGATAACGTTGAGCTGAGGTATGCTGGCGAAAAACTAATAGTGAAAAGTGTTTTAAACCCTGTTAAACTGGCAGGAGCATATGCGTGTCACACAGATTTCCCTGTAGCTCAGTGTGCAGGGGGAAGCAGTTATGAATCCCAGTTAACTCTAAGATTTGTGGCTTTGATTTATCCTCTGATGTTGCTTCATCTACTTATCTCTTCAGTTTGGGAGTGTCTGGTACGCAGGACACATGGGAGGCAGCTAAAACATCTCCTCTGTCAAAAGGTGAATACAGATCACAATGAGGAGCATTAGCTAATGTGCCATTATGATGCTCATATGCTTCATGCCTGTCATTTCACATTTCACTGTGAAATTATATATCCAAACAACACAGTAATTCAGTGCCACAGATGAGGAAAAATAGCTGAGTGCCCAGACTCTGTGCCATGTATGATTGTTCAGGCCACTCTAGCCTCTGTTTCAAGAGCCCAGCTCCCTCTTTTAGGCTATTACATTTTCTGTAAATGTGAGTATCGAAGCAAAGTATCACAAAAAATCATAGGGAACTCAGATGAGGCACAGGGCAGCAGCCTCCTCCTTCACAACCCCACTCATTGCTGTAGGCACAGAGTGCAGTGCTGGAGCTGCAGGCCAGCTGAGGGAGGGGCAGAGGGACAGTGCGTGCTGATGGGGGTGTACATCCTTATGCAGAAGTGAAGGATGCAAATGCAGCTTGTGACTGAAGAGAGGTTGTTTGGACAGGTGTATCCTGAGTCTGCCCATATTTCTTCTTAAACAGAAAGAGCTAAGAGATGCTAAAGTTCAGCAGACCACAAAATCCTTCTCCTTCTACTTTTCTTGTAAAGGGAAATACTCAAAATCAGGAATATGCAGACTCTGTGTTCTGGCTCCTGGGGCTACGAGAAGTGTTGCTGTAATGAAAGAGGCACCTGAACTGAAGTGCCAGGCCACTGACCCCCACAAATTACTGGCATGGATGGTACTGTGGGAGCTCACCCTGCACTGCAGAATACCCAGCTCCACTCTGAGTCATAAAAGGAGCTGATTATCTGAAACAGGCGGGATTTCCACCTTCCAAGAAGGGCCCACCTAGTTGCAGCTGAAAGCCACTAATGTAAGATGAAGAAGGCACTATAATTATGATCAAAGTCCAGCTGTTGAGAGCTATGTAATTAGCATCTCTCCCCAAAGCTGCATTTTTTTTCAGTTAATGCCTAGTTGGGGGAGTGATGTTTACAGATAAGTTACTTGTGTTCTTGGAAATAATGGTCATTAGGCTGTGTTTTACCCAGGAGCTCTCTTCTCTAGGGGCTGTTGGGAATGCACCTGCTGGTGCACTGGACTGTAGTCCTGCCTGCTCTACTCCTCCCTCTCCCTGTACCCAGGCTAATTGGTGGCCTCAGGATTTCACATCGTTGCTATGTTGAAGGTGTTCACTGTGGTTCACTCCTCCCTTTTGAATGAAAGCCTCTCACACAAACTGCTCTTTCTCCTTTCATTTCTCGCTTTGTATTCTCAGCACAATGTAATACAGTTCAGTCTCCCAATTCTCACTAATAACAGAAGAACAACTCTGAAATCCTCTGATATCTACAGCATCTGTTCTAGAAACCCGGTTTCTCAGATGTAGTCCTGGGTTCTGAGGAGGTTGCCACAACCAAAAAATCAAACAAAACCCCCCAGCCAGGTATGTAGAAAAAAAAAAATCTCTTTTAAAAAGACAATGAGGAAAACTGTCAGAAATTAGTTGAGGAGGGTATTAGAAATTAGTTGGAAAGGAAAGGTGGGCTGTGGAAAGATCATCTACTGTGTGCTGTATCTGGATGGATTTTGGTGAGCAGGGTCTAGCTCCTGCCAGCCAGAGCTCCGGGGTTCAAAGAGATCTTTCATCAGGAGCATTGCATGTGTCACTTCACCTTCCCTCATTGGTTCCCACACATATCAGACAGGGCTGGTGAATGGACTGCAATTATCAGACCAGAGTCTGGCCAAGGTTAATGCTTGCAATGCAGCACAGAGGTGGAAACTCACTGTACCCCATGCTCATCACTGCTAACAGGCACTAATGAGACTGCACGCTTCTCTCCCTTGGGCTGGGAGGGGGCACATCCAGGCAGAATATGCTGCCTACAGGCAGCAGGGTGCTGTGAGCCCTCATGGTCATGAATCAGTGCTGGAGTAATCAGCTCTTCTTTCACTTGGGTATCAGCTGGGTGATGTTGTGACAGAGATTTAAGCTTAAGTTATCATAGGGTCATGTCCTCCATGAGCATCTCATCCCACATGCAGGCTCTGCAGAATCCTTGCATTTGGACAACGGCACGCTTTTTCTCTTTCCTCATACCATGCTTTGCTGAGGAATAACTGAACTCCTGCTATGACAGAGTGGACAAATTTCAGTTGCCTTCACCTATGCAATGGGAGCCCAAATTTGCTGTGTTGGCAGAAAGGCCTGAAGTCAAGTAAAGAAAGATACATGACTTGGTATAGATCTATTTGCAGAAACAGCCAATGATAATGCAGGTACTTTCCAGAGAATCAGAGAGGGCCCAGAAATTTTTCTGAGCAGCTTGTGCTGTGCTCAGAGAAGCTGGTGACTTATGCAGGAGCAGAATTGGCTCCATGCAGGAAGGAAAGGTGGAGGGGAGTTGTGGAAGTGCTTTTATAATTGTCCTTTGTGAGGTGGTGGTCACCTTCATGGTTGTGCTGCCACCCCAGGTAAAAATTCCATGGGGGAAGGACCACAGCTGGAGCCAGACGCACACAAGGGGACAACGTTCCATGTGCCAAAACAACTCTTGCAGAGTGGCCTCCTCAGCAGGAGGACTTTGCAGAGCAGCTCTGCAGTGGACATGCTGCCAGCATGGTACCTCTCAGCTGCCTCCAGCCCCACAACAGGGACATGTGCTGCTGGTGGTGAGGAGGGGAGGGTATTTATCTCATCTTTGAGGACTGTACTTTGGTCACTGTCCTGTTCTTGTATGGAAATCTCATCAGAAGATGAGTTTAGAAGATAGAATCTTCACAAAACAGTGCTCAAGAGCTGCACATTAAACCCTCTTTCTTCCTGTCAGAGCCCCTGAAGTCTGCTTATCCCTGCTGCCGTCCTCCATTCTGTCTCTGCTGGACCTCTGTGCTCCAAAGTCACTGACAAGGACAGCACTTTATCCTCTTCAAAATAATACAGGCTTCTCAAGAAAATAGTTGTCTGCTTGGAGGTCCTTCAAGTGCTGCTTAAAGGATTAAAGTGGAACCAAATCAACAGTTTTCTGTTTTTTCTCAGATCCCAAAGGACTGCAAAGGGAACATGTGAAATCTTTCATGGGGTGGTCTTTTGTACTGGGAGGAAAGGACACCTAATACATAGTGCCTTGCTCAACTTGCAAAAATCCTGAAGACATTAAAGAAGCAAGTTCTTAACAGTTCATCTGTTCAGAGGTGTTTAGGGTGTTCATGGTACATGTTAGAATTCCATGCTGATTTACATTGTACCTTCTGCTACAAGCTGATTTGCAAGAGCTCCTCTCAACAGACACAAGGATTTCTGGCGTGATACAAAGCAAAAGGACTCAGCTTCGATTTTGGGACAAAGAAAACCTTCTGCTGTTCAACACGTGTCCAAAGCAGTATTGCTTATAAAAAGATTTCAATAAGGGTCATAAAGTATGGGGGAGCAAGATGGGTGGTGGAAGAGGAAGAAATCAAGGAAACTTGGCTTTCAGTTTGGTGCCTGGCTCTAAGCTAGTTTGACTTACGTGAAAACCTTTGTGGGAGCATGGATATTGTGGTGGAAGCCAGTGGCTATACTGCCACACAAATTTTCACTTCTGTTTATGTTAAAATTTTGTAGCCCATGATCAACATTGAAATAATCAGAAAGTTTTTTGTTACAAGGTTTGTTTGTTTGACTAGCTCTGCTGATAATAGATAACATCTGCTTAGCCTCATGAACACATTTCTCTGTTCTTAGGGCTTATTTGGGAGGTTTTGGTGCCTGGTTACAATCACCCCTGTGTAGCAGATCATCTCCACACAGGATTTTGCTGCTGAGTCATTTCCAATCAGGTGTTTAAATGCCACAGGTGGCCTGATGTGATAAATACCAACACATATAAGCAAGGGGAATTCAGTTAGTGCATGGAGCTATAAAGAGAACAGCCACCCCCCCCCCCCCCCCCCTCCCCGAGTGAGAAGGGGGAAACCCTGCAGTAAGTGATCAGGACTTCGGCAGGTTCTTTGCAACATAAAAATAAGTCTGCTTACAAAACCTTGTCCTGGGAGGTTCAGTGGGCATTAGGCATTAGGGCACAGGCATTAGGTGGTCAAATATTACAGGGTTAAAAACCTCAGTGTTAAAAAACAAAATTTATTTATACAATTTTCCAAGTTTGGTTGTTCATATTTGTGAATTTTAAAATACACAGGCTGGAAACGTCATTCCTATTTTTTATGGAAAGGGAGATGCTATGTATTCATAGCACTACAGTAGCTACAGCTTTAAAATAATCACAAGCAAAAATCATAAATCACATTTGGTGTGGCAATGTATTGATACAATTATAGGGACCCAACCCTGTAATTTCTTAGCACCCGGCATAGTTACAAAAGCAAAGATCTTGTGAGCGCTCCAGGTAGCATTCCCTTACACACCAGTAGTGCTCCTGACAAACAGTTCATTTGTTCCTGTCTTCTAGGACTATAATCTGCTCTTAATTCTTTGTCCTTTATCTGCCCTGTCTTGGAGCTATTTGTGACACACAGGAAGGTTTTTGCAAGTGCTCTTATTTTTGAGAGAAGGATTCTCTGCCCTTGGGGCTTAGAAATAGCTGCCCTGCCACAGAGTTGCTACATGCTGAAAAATGCAGCCTGTGTGGAATTTAGCAGAAGACCTCCTTTTCCTGTTGGAGTACCACTGGTGGCAAGAGTGAGGAATGGGAGTTAATGTTTAGTTAGTTTAATATCTAAAATATACCAGATTTCACAGGTTGGCTAGGGGGGTAACAAGTTTGGGGAGCTTCAGCCAAATTCATTTTACAGGAATCTGCACCTAATATCTGCTTTGCTGGTGTTTCTGTTTTGCATTTTAATTATTTACTGAAACTCAGGATGTTGCTATTGACAGTTTCCTGCTTCTAAAGAGTGCTGGGGACTTTCTGTATTACCATGATGATTTATTTGATATTTTTTTAGAATTCAACCTTTGAAAGAAAGCTTGAGAGACAGACTTTATAAATAACCTGAGCAGTTCATAAGGAGTTTCTGTAACTAAAGATGGAAGCAGCTTTTGTAGGAGTAGGTGCCTTAGGGAGCCAAGTGTCTTACCTGGCTCAACACAAAAGGTCACAAGTCTTTTGCAGTAGGCAGTCTGAGAACCCTGCTGTTCCAAAAGAGAACCACATATTTCATGTTCCCTGTCTGTCCCTCTCTTCTCTCACTATATTTATATGACTAAGTGCACTGCTATGCTTAGTTTCTCAGGGCTGAAAATCAGTATGAGCTGCATGATTTCACTTGCTTTGCTTCCTCTTGGTGGGGGGAACGTGTTGAGATGGCCCATGTGGGATGTCCTCTCATCAGTCTCTCCCTGCTGCCTCCTCACAGTGGCCAGATTTGGGGACGGCCTGTCCTGTATGGACTGGGACAACAACAGCTTAGCACCTGCTGCTCAGTGTGCCGGGGTGCCCAGTGTCTTCCTTGAGGCTGCAGCTGCAGCACACCAAGCACTTGGGCAAAAAAACCCCAGGAGCTGTTGGCACAACCTTGGCAGAGGCAAGATTTGACTCCTTCACGGGTCAAAAAAGTTCAAATCTCAGCAAGTTTAAAAGAAGCTGCACTCTTGGCAGAGTGTGCCTGGGGACCATATGCCCTCAATACGACTGATAGTGATATGGTGCAAGGAGGGAAGAGGCTGCAGGCAACATGCCAGGCTTTAAACAAAGCTCAGAGCATGTTGCAGGGCTACAACCCCATCATGAGCCCTTGGGGCTGCAGACTTTTGCTCTTTGCACCACATAATCTCCACTTACTCTCTTAACAAGCACGGCAGCCAGGAACCCAAACAGATCTCCCTAGCAGGTCCCTGGTTTGGAGGACCAGTCACACTCGTGACGAGCCCTTGATCTGGGCTTTCTCTCAGGTTCTCTTGGTGATGTACTGGCTGCAGCTGACACTTGCTCTGAGGATGCACAGTCCTTAGGAAGAGATGGTGGTGGGCTGGACTGTTGGAAGATGAGCCGACAACGTGCCTAACTTGCCTATGCTACATAAAATGAGAGGTTTGGGTTAACAGTTTCATGGTCATTTCCTTTCCAGACAGCCAGAGCTCAAGCCAGAGCCATGTCTCAAAAACATGCTTGCATGTAAATAAGGGATAATGCACAAACCAGACCTTGAACTCTGGCCAGTCCAGCAGTGTGGATGTAGCTGGGGTCTTTCCTTGCCACTCCACCCCTGCTGTCAGTGGAACTTTTCTGTTAGATTTGGATATTTTTTTTCCCTTAGTTCTAGACTCTTTCAGAGCCTTGTAGAATGAGAAGCAGTCTCTGACACCCTGACTACCTTTCTGAAGCTCTGATCTGCTTGGTTGAATTATTTTACCATCTGTAATTAAAAAAGTAATTTTTCATTCTGTGTTGTGATCTCTTTATTGGTGTGATGGAAGTAGACCAGTGAAACTTTGGACATGCCGGTTGCACTCAACATTACAGAAGTTTGGCAGACAACAATTAAGACAGTCCTATTTCCTGTGGGAAATACTGAAAGCTCCTTGTTAAAAATAGACAGCAATGAAATGAGGTAGATATTTTTATAGGATAAATGCTGTGACAGCAGGGAAAATACTGATGACCAAATCTCAAAAGAGAGGAATTTGATTTACCAAGCCTCAGGAAGGTCAGATTTCTGGGCATTGTGTCTCCAGAACTTTTCAATTTTCTTTATTCAATATCTAAAATCACTAGAGAAGAGTAGTGAGGAAGACCTGTAATTGTATTTTTCTCATGACTGACACCTCTTGAAAATGACTTTGCCTGCTTTTATTTCTGGGGCTGCTGCCTTCTTTCTTTTAACACAGCCTGATGCTGCAGAGATCTGAGTATCTGGAAAGGACATGGTTAACTGGTTTAGGCTGCTTTGGGCATTTAACACTCCTCCCTCAGGAAAGGTGAGGGGTCTCCCCATACTGTGCAGCAGAATGCAATAGCAGAGGTGTCTGAGTTCCTACTTCCCTAAGTGCCTCCATGCCCCTGCTGCAGATTATTGATGGTGGATGACTGGGCCATGGGGTGAAGTTGGGTTAGGCACTGACCCCAGAGAGACAAAGGATGGTCTCTGTTGTCTTCAGTTGTAGCTGCAGCTGGGCAGCAGAGGTTGGCATGTGGCAGCAGGGCTGGAGGCAGCACTGACCCAGCAGGAGACGCCTCAGCAGAGAGCTGTGCTGGTCCTCTCCTGCCCTGAGATGAGGAAGCATCACTCTGTTCCTCCTGCTGTCAAACTATCAGCATGGTCTGGCTACAAAAACCCTTGTGTAAACATTGAAAGTTAGAGTCAAATACATGTTCTCAGCTGGGTATTTGAAATTGAGCAAATTATATCTGTTACTTAGACCAAAGGGATTTGTTCTTTTTTAAAGGGACTTGAAAATATTTTGTGGCTTCTGAACAATTTGCCTGTAAAGCTTTTCTTACAGCACTTATTTCTGGACTTGGACCAAAAATATCTCGGAATTTTGAGGACTGGACCTGGATTTTCTACTTGTGCTGCTTTTGAGAAGACTTTCTCACTTACTGCAGTAAAAGCTCTCACCTCTGTCCAGTAGCTCTGACTCTTCCCTCTCCAGATGGGCACTGCTTTTAATGACTGCTACAACAGGTTTGGGAAAGGGATTGACTGGAAAAGTGAGTTACAAAATAATGCAACTGCTTTTAATTGGTTTTGGGTTCAAGGCTTTCGTAACATTGATTATTTACATTTTCTTTTATTATCTAAATTTGTAAAGTCTTGGGACCATGTTTCCCTGGAGATGCACCAATTGCTAACAGGTCTCCATGTGCTTTACAAATTTGGGGGTACTGCTATACCTTAGGAATGGAAGAACAAAGATGGACAAGCCACAAGATGGGCTGGGGGTTGAACTTGGGTGTCCTGAGCTCCAGGTTTGCATTCTAACTCTGGGCTTCTCGACACAGGTTGCTCACGTCCCTGGGAGGTCTTCTGCGAGTTATAAGGAGTTTTTACCCCAGACTAGAAAGCACCAATTGCAGGGGGCAGGTGGAGGAATTGCTGTTCCAGTGCTTCACCTCGGCCAGGGCTGAGAAAGGGAGTGGGTGTCAGGGCTGAGCAGAAGGGGAGTCGATGTCCGTGGCTGTGCTTCTGAGGATGGGTGAGAAGGGGGTGTGAAATCTGAGTGGGAGATAAGAGACGTCTGGGAAAGTTCACAAGATGCTGAAGGAAACCTCGTAGGAAAGAAAAAAACATAGGGTTTACAATTAGGGGAGAGTGTCTCTAGTGCTAGTGGAGTGCTGAGCTGCCTGAAGCCCTGAGGATGAAGAAATACCTCTGTTATGTAAAAGTAGTCACTGTTGTCAGGCTGACAATGATGACATGCAGATAGCTGATGGTGGAGATATTCATACCAGTTGCAGTGTGTTCCTGGGCTGTGGAGGAACTGAAATTGTTCAGCTTCAAGAAGTAATTCCTAGCAGTTTGCAGGGAGCAGCCCATGCAGTGCTCATGCTGTGAATCCCAATGGGGATGCAGAGGGAATCGTTTCCTCCCAGAGGAGCTCTGCAGTCAGCACTGGAGCAGGGCACTGGTGCGCGCACAGGGCTGCAGTGATATAATATGCTTGAGGGGCTGCCACAAATCTGCAAATGTTGCACGCACTGCAGCCATAATCTTACTCAAGATGACTCTAACTGAAAGGAGATGATGAATGGAGAAAAATCCCCCTTGTGTCTTGCAGCATAGTGAATTAGGAGCATGTGTGCAGTCAGTTTCACTTTCTTTGATACAGGTCAGTGTTGCTTGTGCACTGAAATCTTGAGTAAAGAGCAACCAGGAAGCTGAACCATTCCTTCCTACCTCTTTCCATTCATCTCACACACATAGGTGTACAAAAGCCAAAGCTAAGTCACAGGGAGATCAGAATGCACTGTTAAAGTAGATCCTAGCAGAACACTCAGCATTCCTGAGACAGAACTGCTTTATTTTGTCTGACTACCATATAGCTCACAGCTGAAGTTGGGTGTGTGCAATACAAGCACCCTTTGCCTAGCAAACAGGAGAAGCCAACAGTCCTCCCTGGTCTGTCCTTGAGAGATGCTGTAGGACACCAAGCACTGTCACAGAGGCCTCTGCCACTGCCACTCCCTGTTCCTTCATGTGTTCCCCACATCTCCTCTGCTGTTGGCCACTTCTGAGATCAGGGTTCACCCTTCTGGCAGTCAGCTTCTTTCATTTTCTAAGGCACATCCCTGTGCCACTCGACCATTTTTGTCACAGGTGCCCCTTCACATAACCTGTGCTGCTGCCCGCAGTTTTTTGTGAGACATCATTTCCCAGAAATGGGAAACATTTAACAAATGTGGGAACTGGGCAAAAACTGAACCATGGGTGGGAGATACATTCTGTCTCAAAAGAATCCTTTGTTGGTATTTGTTATTCCTTACATTTATCCTTTTTAATCCACGCATCTGTCAGTATTCTTTTGGAGTTATTTTCTAGGACTGACACAGGAGCAGCATTATGTGCAAATACAATCTGAAGGGTTTAAAGAAGTTGCTGGAAGTCTAAATTTTAAAATGCTAAACTTGAAAGCTCAGCTCAAAATTGAAAGGAGAATAAACACCAGTGAGCAGTGAGACTCTGCCAGGATGGGAGTCAGTCTTTTTTGGATTCATCTGAGCTAAGGCCATGGAATATGGCATCAGGCAGAGAAAGAAGCAGTAAAATGCAGTCTGCAGTAAAAGTGGGAAGAGAGACTGCTTGCTGATGAAGTAGACACAGAAAGAGGTACCACAGAGGTCTAGACGAAATTCAACTGCAATCTTCTTGGAGGGGGTGGAGAGCCCGCCTGTCTCCCATTTGGCTTTTATTTTGGCACCCCTGTTTAGCAGGTAGCAACGAACCTGCTTGATTTCCAAAGGTCTCTAACTTTTGATCAAAGGTTACAGTGAGGTGCTTCCAGGGTGTGCTCTGCTAGCTGAGGGTGGCTGCTCCAGACACAGGGGACAGGAATACTCTGCATGTCGGGGAATTCCAGATGACATCGCCTGCCAGGCGTACGCTTGTCCCGTGCTGCCAGACCCCGCATCCTTCTCTTGCACAGCTGTGAGCTTCATTAGGTACCGATGTCTACAAATCACTGCAGTGTTACAATGCAGAGCAGGGGGAATTCCAGCAGGACAAGGGCTGCCAAGTTCCTCCAGTTTTAACGGTCCAATCTGAAAAGGAGCCCCCTCCCCACTCAAAAACTAAAAACACAACTGACACCACGGTTCAGGCATTTAGGAGTAATGCTTGTGAACTTTAAATTGTTTGTTTACCATTGCTTTTGATGCGCTTCATGGTGTAACAAGAAGGCAGGGACAAGCATGTGGATTGGGATTGCTTCAGCTGAAGCTGCCGACTTCTGTGTGATTTAAATCTCTATCCAGCTCACACCCTGTGGGCTAATATATTGATCTGCACAAGAATTAAAAGGTTTTAAGGGGTTAACTGCTGTAAGCATTCAAGAAGAAATTAGGTTTTAGTCTGGGTTGGAATTCTGCTTCCACCCTGAACTCTGAGTGCGACTTAAAGCTGGTCACAGCATTTCCGCAGCCCCTTGACTTTCATTCCTGGGCATCAGCATTTTGGTGCCTGAAGATAAATGAAGTTTGGGAGCTTTTCTAGCGTAGGAGGTACAGTGTATACTCTACCTGAAGAAATTAAGGCCTTTCTGAATTTCTCTATCTAAACACCCAAAATCACTAGTTCCTTTTACAGCAAGCACCAGACTGGGACTCGGGTGACCAAGGCTGTATTTATGGCTTGCTGACTAATGGTCAGTAATTCCATGACCTCCTGGTGTCTTAGTTTTCTCACAGGTAATATGTGAGTAATTACACTATCTTCCTTTGTAGAGCTGTTTGAGAACTGTGAATAAAATGAGCCATATTAGGTATAATTATTTAGACATTATTAATCATTCATTGGGTTCATTCATATAAGGTGGAAGTGCTTTCTCCATAAGATCAGATGTTCTTATCTCTGCATCAAAGTTTCCTGAGTACTCCACTAGCATATTCTTTAGAGAACTATGTCTTGTGAAAAAAGAGCGAAATTTACAGCTTACAGAGAAAGACTCCTCTGGCCCCATCTGCATGCCCATGGACTGAGAACTCAGGCTCAGTGCTAGAAAATTGTACACCATTGATAGACATCTCATGGGGAGCAGCAGAAAGCAATATCCTGTAATTCTGGCAACAAGCAGAAAGACAGCTCCAAATAATTTTGCTTGTCCCTGCTGTGAAAGATTTCATGTTACAAAATTTTACAGTGTGGCTTTACACTAACATCAAGCCATGAACTTCTGCATCTATAAACCATACCGATAATTTCTGAGAACTTGCACACTGTGCAGGAGAAACACAAACCAACTCAGATCTCCAGCTTTTGAGGGAACAGGAGGTGCTTGGAACTCTTGAAACCCAACACAGCAGCATCACTGTGTTGGAAAAGCTTCACCTTCTTCATTTCTGGTTTCCTCATAAGCTGTGCTATTAACTCGGGAGTAGTTCAGAGTGTTGAAGCATCAAGCCTGTTTTGGATGAAAAAAACAAAGGAAACCAGCTACCTCTTGGTTGCAACACTCTTTATTTTTGGAGGGAGGTTGCTGGACTCACATATGTGCCCCAGCGGTGCTTGCACTGCACCCTGTGTCAGATTTGACGCTCTATCAGTGCAAGCAGGTGGCATCTGCCTTTAAGGTTCAAAAGCTGTAGGGGAGGGGCTGGGCTGTGCACGCTCAGTATCAAACTTGGGTCCTGCTGTGGTCGGGTGCTTGTGGCTTCTCCCCAGTGGTAAGTCAAGCATGCGTGTTTTGGGTTTAGCCCTTTCTAAGAAATATTGTTTGCAGTGAAATGTGGGATTTTGGGTGAGAAGAGTTGCTGTGTTGGAGTAGTTGAGTTTAATAGTTTTCTGGAGTGGAGAGTAGTTTGGTGGTGTTCTTTTTTTTTTTTTCCTTGAGTTATCTTTAATCTCTTCGATATGATGGTAGGGAAGGGGGAAATGTGGTGAAGAATGGAAGGATGTGCTTAGAGTGAGCAGTGGGAGCAAAACTGGTCTGGTTTTCTCTCCACTTTGCCACCACATTTATGTCACACTGGGCCAAGCAATTAGGGTTTCGTTTCCTCCTGTGATGGGACCCTCAGCTCCAGGGAAAGGCAATAGCAGTGTGGCTACAGCTTATGAGAAGCAAATGATGTGCTTTGCTCGTTGGTTTTTGGACGGGTGAGTTGGTTTTTTGTTTGGTTGGTTGTTTTTTTTGTTGGTTTTAGTTTTGTTTTGGGTTTTGTTTTTTTTTTTAAGTTTAACATTCCCAGCCTTCCAGAAGACTCTGAAATGGAGTGCTGTGTAGGCACAGCTACAGGGACACATTGGTGTCATTGCTTTGTTTTGCAAAGATGTCTCTCGTCAGTGGGATGGCAGAGGGGATCAGCTGGGTCACATCCCAGATCAGAGGGCTGTAACACAGCTTTTCTGAGGGAGGGCTCAGGAGGCAGCACAACAATCAGTGTGCCTGAGGCTTCAGCCAACCTAGTGAATCTGGAGAAGTGCTTTCACCTGGAGTCTCGGCTGCTCTTGTTTCAGCCAAATAAATAGGATAAAGCTGACCCTGACTTCAGTGGAGTGTATTAGTGCTTGAAACCTGTCCTGGCATTCAGTGGCTCAGGAGCAGCATCCCAGCACTGCTCAAGGGAACCCTGGGCTGTTGGTGAGCTGCTGCTTCTCTGAGAAGACTTAACTTGCTATTAATAATCCCCTGGTGGTTTTTAAAGGAGGGGCTTGTGGATGCAATGTCCTATTCAGCTTGCAGTTTGATGGGGGCTGTAAATCCCCCTGCAGTTTCTGGTGCAGTTTGCTCTCTATTTGTGAAAAGTGTCCTGCCAGATAGCTCAGCAGTTGATGCAGGGACTTACCTTCTATACCTGAAACAGAGGCAAACTAGACAAGACTTACTGCCAAGCCTTGTTCTGTGGTAGTCAGTGTTTTGGTATAAAAGGCTGTGTTCAGTAGTGCCATTTCCTGTTATGCCCTTTGGGATGAGAAGTTGTGGGTAAAAGGGATGTTGTTTAAATGTCTTGTTAATAGAAAAAGCATCTAGTTGGTAGAAGCAATTTAAGCAATGCAATCTTGTGATTAACTTTAGGCACTCAGCAATTATTTTATGGAAAGCAGAGCATTTGCTGATATGGGAAAAGACAATTAACTCAAGTAGTGAAATTTATGCCCAGATTTTGCCTAGGCTTTAGCTGTTATTTTCCAGTGGAAATTCAGACACTTAAGTATGTGTTTAGTCAATAGGAGCTTCTCTTCTATGTTGAAGGCTGTTAGTTAAGGAAAACAGCACTAGGATTAGATTCCATTAAGATCACAGGGAAGGAGACAGTTTATCTTACATGTAGCTTTGTGTTGAGCTGAAGTTGGTTTTCTTGCAGCTTGACAGCTCTTTCCCACCTTATAGCAGCGTGCACCAAACTGAGTAAAAAGCAATGCTTACTACCTTTGTAATGCTGTGGCCTTCTCACAGCTGCCTTGCCAAGGCTGACTGCTTAATCTTGCTGCCTCCTTTGGAAATAGAGCTGTACAGGCAGTCAAGGTGTTGCAGAGAGTGTTGAAGGAGTCTCTGAAAACATTAACCAGAAGACTTCTTGTGCTTGGTATAGGGTAATGTGCCTTTTTGGTCATCAGGTAAAATCTGGAAATGCTTTTCCTAGAAACAGTAAGCTAGGAGCTTGACTGGCTACAGGGATAAATATGATGCAGCTGGAAAATGTCCCTCTGAGAAATTTAGAGTTGTGTTTAGTAGTGCAATTCACCAGTTGTATCTTTAACTGGTGTAAGGCTTTCTAACAGCTCTGTTAGCTGCAAAGGTGTAGAGTAACAAACCTGGCTTTGTCAGTCTGTGCAGCTGGTATCTCCTGCACTGCTTGGTTGGGGCAGGTTTATGGAATTGCTGCTGAGTGGGACCACCAGAGACAGAGCAGGCAGGTGAACTGGGACACTTTGCCTTTTTGAGACTGAGGACTTTGTCCAGGAATAAACCAAAGCTAGGGCACACCATGGCATGCAGGAACCTTGTTGCACTGAGACTTTTTGAAGGAAAGGTTTCTGGAGAAGGTCTGTTTTGTTGTAACTCTTTTTTTCATTGAAGTAGCTCCTATTTACGTAGTAATGAAAAATTATTTTCAATGTACAAGTCAAGAGCAGTTGTGATGTGGCAAATAAGTGGTTAAAAATTAGCAATTTGGTGTCTTGGGAGAGCCCATTGTGGGGTTTCTCTGCCCATTCCTGGTGGTCAGGACTGGGTGCAGGGTGTTGAGCAATGCGTGTGGTCTTTCTGGGTTTAACATCAGAGCAGGTTGCAAAGCTTCCCACTGTGTTTCAGGTCTCACGGTGACATCGACCTGCAGTTTATATAGCAGGCTTTAGGCTAGATCTGTTCTTCTGGGTTTCAATATGGCATTCTTAAAAGTGTCTTACCAGACTGAATGCCTGAAAGAAGTAATTTTGGGTGTTTCGAGGGATAACTGCTGTTCTCAGAGGATTTGTGATTGTTTTTCACATGTAGGGTGGGCATGTGCTCACATCTGTGAGGCAGAGCTGTTAGCCATGCACTTTTGCTTTTCATTTGTGTCTCTGGCTGTTCATGAACTTCTAAATGAAGTTTGAGATTTTTTTCTTAATTACAGAAAGGATGAGCAACTGAAGTGATACTTTCACCTATTTCAAGGCATGCTTTGGCTCTAGGGGGCTTAAGCCACTTTGATTTCCCTTAGTTTAGGATAACAGTCTGCTATTTTCTAAGAGCATGCACTTCTGTGGACAGCAGAGGTGAGGAAAGCCCTGCCTTTTGTAGACCAGAGTCATCCTCAAAACTGAAGAGACTATAAAAATTCAGTAAAGAGATCTAGATACCTCTCTAACAGCAGCAAGAAGTAAATGCTTCAGGAAAAGCAGAGTAAAAGAACTGTAGTGGGACCCTCCCTCTGAAACACTCTTTCTTAATTTTGGCAGCTTAATAAGTTAGGGTCTTCCATGCAATTTGTTTAGACCATTGTGTTAAACAGGACCAGTGTGTGCCAAACCAAATATTAGTCCAATTCTCTCTGGAATCTATTTAACTTTGGCTCCTGCCACAGCCATTCCCTTGGCAGGGAATGCAGTCACTCACTTGCATTGTGCTGAAATAACTCTTTCATATGGAAGTTTTGCAGGATGCCCCCAGCCCTGTAGCAGGAAAGGTGGTCACCTGCCTCATGCTCTGAAGTTGAACTGAGAGTTTTTGTCAACTGCAAATACACTGGAGAAATTCCTCCCACCCCCTTTACATCCCTAGAGCCGTCAAGTATTTTGACATGGGTGTAAAAGCTGCTGTGTTTGAATTTAGAAATTGGCCAGTGGGATGAGAATGTGCAGCTGTGGAAGGCACGAGTGCTCCAGCTCTGTCACTGCTCCTCTTGGACCCACCTATTTCTGTGAGGCCTGTGGGAGCTTAAGGGAATAGAAAGGGGCCAAGGTAATTAGCAGATCTGGTAGAAATCAGTTGGTCTGGTTCAGAAATTGCTGAAGGTGAGAAGGCAGTAAACAAGATAAAATCTGATATAATTGAACTGATTTCCACAGAAAATAAAATAAAGATATTATATTTTTATTATTATTCAAATTTCAAAACAAAACAACGAAGAAAAAAACAAAACACAAAAAAACCAAACAAAAACGTAGTTCAAGAGCTCAGCTGCAGTGGCTGGGTGTAGGAGAAGTCGCCTAAATCATCCAAGGGCATGCCATTTAGACAGGCAAACAGCCAGGGATAGTAGAATCACACACAGCTTAGCTGCTTCACCTGCAACAAAGACTACCTGCTTTATATGGGAAGTTGATTATTTGGGGGTAAAATGGAAAGTATTCCCCTCCCATTCTGGGATTCTTATGACACAGCATCCCAGTGGATTCCTAGGGGTATTGAACCTACTGGGAAGGGTGGCCAAGTTCTCTCCCATCTTTTATACAGCATCTGCAGCAGTGTGAAATGTGTGTTGTACAGCTATGAGTGTCTCAGACATTCAGTGTGTCTCCTTTTTCACACAATATCTTCTGTTTATGGGTTTTCATTGGGTTGGGCTCATTCATTCAACATTTCTTTGTATGTGTCTTTCTTTTGATTATTTTTTTTTTGGTTTTTTTTTGTTTGTTTGTTTTGTTTGCTTGTTTTTTGGTTTTTTGGTTCTTTTTTTTTTTTTTTTTTGCCTTTGTTTTTCAAGGTTTGTAGAAACTCCGAGCCTCTTCTCCTGGAAGGAGAGTTACTACAGATCAGCCATGTCCCAGAGCTCTCAGCCCAGGGAATTCCTCAGCCCAGAGGTAATCCAGCATATCTGGGACTTCTTGGAACAGTAAGTAGCCCTTATGTGGAACATATGGAAGGTGTTTTAGGACAGGATGCCTCTATGACTAGGCTGCTCAGGGGATTGATGCCCGGGAGTTTGCAGTCTTGCGTACTTTTAATTAGATATGGATGTGATGATTGGATGTGTCAGTCTGTGGTGACTGACAGCTCTGGAGCTCTCCAGAGGTTCTATATCCAGACTGTGGGGACCAAATGCAGTGGTCAGCAGTGACACTGACTCTCTCTGAAGCCTCTGGTGGCTGAGCTGGCTGCTTCCTAAGGCACATGGTTGGCATTTTCCCTAAGGAAATGGGCTCATCATTCAGTGTCCAGGCTACATGTTTTCCCCTTGCTGATGCCAGGGAGGGAGAGGAGGTGAAGATGGTGCAGAGGTCACACTGTCAGGTCCATTGAAAGAAAGAAAACTGACTTTGTTCCCATTCCTGACTTGCCAGGACTGATGCTGAAACAGTCACTGCTGTAAATCCTCCATGAGTTCTGTATTTCAGTGACTCCTGCACTCTTACCTCAGAGCAAGTGAAATGTCCCTCCAGGCCCTGCCCTGTTCAGGGGCTGCTGTGGTACAGTGGGTGAGGAGGTAGTTGTTGCTTAGTAATTCCTTACTTTTCCATGACACTGGCTCACGGCTTGCCGAAGTCCTGGGCGCAGGGGGAGGAGGTAGGGTGGTGGAAAACAGAACCTGGCCAATTTTTACTTTATTACTGTGTTCTTTTCAGGCCAATATGCTCAGTTCAGCCAATCGATTTAAACTTCATCGATGGCCCATCTGAAGATGGCTCCACAAACAAAATTGAGATCAGCATGGACTGTGTCCGGGTGCAGGACACAGAGCTGAATGACCCAATGTGGGTGAGTAGTGAGAAACTTCCTTAACCTTTGGGGGTGGATGGGGAATTCTTGCAGGAGCTATTCCAGCTGCATTGCCCCAGGGCCATCTTCCCACCTTGACTGGCTCCTGACCTGTTCTTCTTTCCTGCTGCAGCAATGGCAGGAGGGGGATGAGGCAGCTAAACTGGCAGGAGAGCTGAGGAGTCTCTTGCACAGCCTACTCAACCATCCCTGCACTCTCCCTGCTTAGAGCTAGTTTGTGTGACCTCAGGGTTAAAATAGTTCGGATTCTGTGCACAGTTGCAATTTGCTGACCAAGGCCAGAGGTTTTTCACTGTTTTTTCTTCCCTCAAGGGTCATATATGAATGAAAACTTGTTTTCAGACCATGGTTGGGTTCTTTTCCCCTCCTGTTTCTTCAGGTTAGAGAGTGTAATGAGTCTTGGCTAGGGGTGTCTCAGTGATATGGCTCAAGACTGGAATGCAGATGAGGCACTGGTGGTTGCTGGTTCATTGCCTTTGGCACAAACAGACTGGTTCTTTCTTAGCAATAGCTCTTCTGAAGAAGCCAGGTGCTATTCTTGCAGGCTGGAGCAGGAGGTATTTCAGGAGTTTGAGTTGCTCATGTCCTGTTTCTGTTCTTCCTGGGTTTTCTTTACTTTGGGGTAAAAATAAAGTGCATTTTGAAATTTGTGTTGGTATCTATAAAATTTCTTTTTGTACTGTTTCCATCCTGAGAAACAGTTGTTATTTAATTCCCTGGCTAATCAACTACAATTTTTAATGTGCCCAGTGATGGTGTGTTGGCAATCTGTATCCTGGTAGTGTTTGTAACCTAGATGATTGTGTTTGCAAGGAAAGAGCTCCTGGGTCATTCTGGTTGTATTCCCTGGTAACAGAAGATTTGACCTGTTAGGGCTGCTCTGGTGTGACTGCTGGGGAAGCTGCAGTGCTCTTCTCTTTTCATGAAGGTTGCAAAGGGTTAAAAAGCCAATTAGAGGTTGGGTATGTCCCTTATTGATGTGGTGAAGCTAATCCAAGTGCACGAGGAGAGATGACCTACACCAAGTCTGGTTATCTTTTAACTCAGCCTTTGGTGGGTCACAGGGTGGGGGATGCAAGCCTTCCATCAATGTCTGGATCTTGGCATTTTCCGCCATTATAGCACAGCTCTAGTAAAATGGTATCTCTTCAATAGTCCAAAAAATTCTCCACTGTTTACAGCGGCTTCTGATTTTCAGAGTGGATAGTAATGATCTGTTTGAACTATATCCTCCTAAAAAACAATCCCCAACAATTTAAAGGTCACCAGCGGTAACCTTTCTCCTTCCATGCTCAGATCTGGATTTGTGGCATTCAGCATGAGCTCACCTCCCCATCTCCAGTTCTTTCAAGCTGTCTGCAGAGCACTGCAGTGGCTATTGGGCTCACTGAAGGCCTGTTCAGAGTCTCCCTCTCCCATCAGTGAAACGTGAATGGAAAGTCCCTTCCCCTTGTTCTCTCTGAGCACTGCTGAAGTGAGTGCCAGTGCCTGGGAAGGGAACAGGCAGCTTTCTCTATGTAATTACCTATTGCTTGTGATGGATTTGATCCCAGCCTTGCAGGAGGCATTTCTGGAGAGGCCAGGCTGCAGGGTGACTTCTTTTTAAGAAGTGTCTTTCACTGACATGACAAGCAGAAGGGAGAGCGGGGAAATTCCATCCCATCCTCACCCTTACTGTAAGGCAGCAGCTCGGAGTACATTAATGTATGTGCATTAATAAATGTTCCAGTTTGTCTTCAGTGGAAGACAGCACCTTCTCTCAGTTGAATGCGGGACAAAAGCCTTCACAAAGGAAAATATGCATTGCAAACCTGTGCAAACAGCCCGTCTTCTAAAATGAGGAAAGCTCTTTTTACTCCACTTACCACCACCACCACCTCCCCATAAATTTGCAAACATCCCTGACAGGTGACAACTCCTCTTGCAGAGAAGTCTGTGTTTGCTTTGCTGTTTCTGGGGCTCGCAGCGGCTGCAGCTTTCATTGGCAGAGAATGTGTAGCCTGGGGCAAGGTGTTTGCTTTAATCTGAAATACCTTACAACTCTCTTCCCCTCCAGCTTCTCTTTTCCTTTGGATAGCTTTGGGGCACGAGCTTCTCTTGCACCTGTCTCTCCTGTAACCTCAGCCATGTCACTTCTAGACATGAGGTGCTGCACACAGCTGATTGCAGCAAAGGGTTGAAGAGGGCAGATAAACACTAAGGAATGCAGCCGAAACAGAGGGAGGTGAGCACTGAGATCAAGGCAGTGTGTTTTATAGTATTACATTTGTCTTAGGAAAAGAGCAAGCCCAGTGTTTTTCCAAAATGTATCACCATGTGAGGTTTAAATGGGTGCAAAGCAATTAAGAGTGGTTTACTTAAAGCAGTTTTCCTTGTGTGGACTTTAAAGCAATTCAAATCAGCCTTTAAAATAAGCTTTGCACCTTCTTGCCATTTATGACTGAAAAATGAAACTTGCAGTCTTAATATATGTCCATCCTTGATCCTAAGAGTTGCGTTGGTGAGACCTGTGGATTTTTTTTTTTACTTATTATTTGACTTTTGGGGGTACTGGTGCTTGTTCACAACAGAGTTGACCGTGGGGAAGGAGCTGCAGTTCCTGGAGAAACTGTCCCACCAGTGGGTTGGAAAATGAGCGCAAGTCCTGCCCTGCTGAACACCCATCAATTGTGTTCATTGCCTTGAAAGTACAACTCTTTGGGGAGAGAGCTGGAGAAGAAGGTTGGATGACACAGAAACCCCTCTCACCTGGGCTGCAGCCCTGTCTCTTGCTGAGACCTTGCAGTTCTCATAGACTTGTTTTTAAGGAAGAAATATTCTTCCTGTGTCCATATAAGAATGGGGTAAGATAAACTGGTGATCTGCACTGCCTTGGGATGAAAAGATCTGGGGGGGCAGGAGGAGGTTTCTGGGTATGGTATAACATTAGACAGTCAGCAGCCTTCCCAGCCGTGTGCCTTGTGACCGGCTCTTTCACTACATACTGGGTGGCCCATCATGGCTATCAGCTGTGGCCCTTCCATTCCCCTGGTGTGAACCACAGGTAGACTGGCAAATCCCAGCAAAGATCTGCCTCTTTTGCATAACTGGAGTGAAGTGCTGGTGGTCCCTGTGGGGGTGGAGAAAATTTAGTTTCTGCCATGGCCCTGGTATGGGAAGGAGCTGTGACTGGCCAGGAAGGTAAGCTGAATGTGTGTCTTTGTGGGCCTCTTGCCATTCATTAGGTGCACCAAAGAAGGTGGTCCCCAGCCCCTACTCTGAGCAAGGATGTAGCCAGCAACTGTGGGGTGTGATGGGGTGATGTCTAGCTCTCTGCGTTCAGGATATACATTGCTTGCAAAGCCTGTATCCTGCAGTGCTAGAAATCAGGTAATGTTATAGCAATTTTATATTTGTGTCTGACTGGTTAAATGCCCTGGAGCAACAGGGAGGAGGGGTCCGGAGATACCTCTGTAGGAGTGGGTGTGTAGCAGTGCAATAACCCCTGCATTGTCCTGAAGCCCTCTTAGGGCTGTCAGCCTGCCCCACCAGGTGCAAAATTGCTTTCTTTTACCATCCCTCAAAAGTCCTGTAAACTACTCACTGATGCTAAGAGATGCTGGTCTGGATGCAAACAAAGCTGCTGTGGGCTAAGGACTTCAGCAAGAGCATCCTGCTAAGTGTGTTTTTTGAGGGGTTTGCAGAGTCTGTAAGTCTTCTGCCACCTCCCTTCCAGCAGTGTTGCCAGAGCTCAGGGGACCTTGTTGGCAGGAGATGGAGTGCTCCTCAGGGATGGTGCAGCTCATCCCCCTCCCCCAGTACATACCTTCCTGTCATGCCCCTGAGCAAGCCGTCCTCCCACAGCCCCTTGTCTAACCAGTTCAGCAGAATGCCTGCTCCCCAGACAGTGCCGTGGTCAGGGTTTTCTTAACCTGGATCCCTCCCTCCCCATATAAGGCAGAGAGAATGAGAGAATTCCTTGCCTTTTTTTTTTTTTGTTACTTATTTGTTCTCCCTCGTCTTCTGCAAATAATCATGGGGATTTGCTGTGTGTGGCTTCATTAGGCAGCGCTGAGCAGCCTGTGGGGTGGGTTTCTGCCCCAGGGACGGTGGTGTGTGTAGGGCTGTGTTTGGGTATACAGCTTTATGGGCTGTGGGTGTCCCAAGCCTGGTAGCTACAGAAATTTTGGAAGTTCAACATGTGTTTCATAGTTTTAAAAGTGGGAGCTTCAGCTCTGTGACTTTGCTGTTCTCCTTTATGCACAGAGATGGAGATAACAGTAGGCTGTAGGATAGACTAGATGCATCCCATTAAGGATATGGAGGTATCAAGACTCTCAGCATCAGTCTTCTTACCAATGACACATCTCAGAGTTGGTATTTGATGCTTCTCAATGGAAACGGGAAACCTTTCCCATATTTAATCTGCTGTAGGCTCGTGAAGGAGCCACCCAAGCCACCTTGTACAGGATAGCTTCCCATGCTGCAGCAGCAAGCTGTAGAGGAGCTGCTCTGACCCAAGGTGGCTGCTGGCTCTCTTGTGCATGCTCTCAGCCTTAGCACCATGTAAATCAGTTCAGTAATTCATATTTGATGGCCATGCACTGAATTCCTGGTCCCCATCGCCTGCGAGCTGTGATCAGGATCAGCTGTGCATCTGATGGACAAGCACAAAAAGCCCCCACCCTACATTCCAGCAGGACTCTGTTGCATATCCAAAGCTATAATATTAAAGCACAGGCTCTAAACTCTGTTACTTTTAATGGCTTCCTTAAAAGTGTTTTTCTGGGTCAGGAGAAAAGAACTCCACTTGTTGCAAGGTAATGGCTGGAGAAGCAGATGAAAGCTGGTTATGGGGTGGTGGATGGGAAGGACATCCCTTTGTACCCATAGCAGGGCAGGGAATAGTGCCTCGGTGCAGGGACTGACTAACACATGGTGTGTGCTGCCACGGACTCTGGCAGCTGCCACAGCCCTGCATTTTGTTGGGAAATGCTTTTGCACCTGGAGGATGAGGCTGATTTGGTAAGGAGGTGCAGCAAAGTGGCTTGTGTAGCCATTCTTTCCCATGTGTAAGTATTCCCAGATTGAACATAGGAAGGAAGGCTTTTGTACAGCACAGGAATGCAATCAAAGCTTTTAATACTGTCTGTTTTTTGTTTGAGAGAATTTGAGGCTTGCCAAGTTTCTTTTCCTTGTGGTTATTTACTGGTTCCATAGCTGTGCAAAGAAAGTTGAGATTATGCATAGGCATTTCCATAATGAGCAAAGGTATTATTCTATTGGAAGCTTCCCTCCAGCACCTCTTCTGTTTGCAGTTGAACTCAGAAGCTCTCCTAATTTAGGCTTGGCTTTGTTATGCTGCTGGATGTTTAATCTTCTGCAGTGTAGGTCCCTCCAGATAATCTAATCATCACTTTTAGGGCTGCAGATCCAGATCTAGAAATGGTAAGCTCTTCCAGATATGAATGTAAAGAATGTATCTGTACATTCACTTTAACCAAAGCCTGAAGACTTCCCTCGTCTTGTGTGTAGCAGGGCTCTAAGGACATATTTATGTTTCTTTAAATGAATTTTTCCCTAGCTCCCTTTCCTGTGGTATTTGGTCCTAATTCTGGCTGCAGACTAGAGATGGCTGCATTTCTTCTTGTAGGAATGCAGCCAGTTGATGAGTAGTATCCTTACACCGAGTGTTGGGTTTTTAATATCAATTCCCAGGATTCTCAATGGTATTGAAAAAAAACTAATGGGTGATCTGTCTGCTGTGTGATCATTTTGGAAACATATTTAAAATTCCTTTAAGTATTTCTTCCCTTTCAGCATCTTGCTGTATGTTCATCTAGGGAAGGAATAAACTAATTTTAAGCTGAAAAGCACAAACCTACTGGGAGAGGGTCACATGTGAGATGGGGTGTTTCAGGAGGGGTGGCTTTAGCTTCCCGTTGCTATGAGCACCTGAAGTGGAAGAGTGTTGGAAGAATTGCAATTAGAGACTTGTCATCTGCGTATATGCAAATACCTTCAAACAAAAGAAGCAGTTGCTTCAGAAAACATCTTCCTCAAGCAGCTAGGCCTGCCTCCAAAGGTTTCCGTGGTGCTACCCATGCTCCTAGAGCAAGTATGGAGCAATAATGTATTAGTGCTTATTTTACATCTTTAAAAGGTCTGCACAAACACTTAATTAAAAGGCATCTTGATCTTGAAGCAATGGATTGTAGGCGCTGTTGCCTCTGGAGCAAGTTTAAGGTTTATGCTGTCTTGATGGGAACTTCACTCAGTTTCTATCTAGTTGATAGGATCCCCTTGTTTTTTCCCTGAAATTCACCTTCTTCTCGACTTTTTGTTTGTTTTGTGTTTTTTAGTTTGTTTTGTTTTTCTATTCTAAACCAGTTTGCTGAAAGAAAAAAAAATAAGGTCCTTTTCTCTTGTTAGCTGGAAGTAAGGTGATGAATTGAGCTGTCTGTATCCAGCCAAATGAAAACTTTGTGGAGCTTTGTGGTACCCTCTTTGTGGGATGAGATGGATGGAGAGCACCTCACAGTACTGTTTCAAGCTGCAGAGGTGACTGTGCCAGGGAGGAGTTTCTTCTTCCAGGCTAAGACAAACATGGAGCAGATCCCTGGGAGTGTCCTGCTCCCCTTCCTTGTCCAGCACAGCCAAAGTGTCTGTGCTGCAGCCAGCTGTGTGGTGTAGCTTTTGTTTTACAAGTCCTCTCTCGCATTAATTGGGATTCTTGCTTTGAAGAGAGTCTTAGGCATCTAAAGTCTCACTATGTATGTTGCTTTGTGGTTCTGCAGATCCTGCCCACAGTCTTCTTAATGGCTTATTTTTTTCCTCCAATATTTCACAAGGAAACTTTAGGACTAGGTAATGTTTTCTACTGAATGTCTCTACCATCTGCTTTCCACCTCACTGTCACTGATTTGATAGGACTGAAATTGAGGGACTGAATTGTTAGACAGTCACAAAAAATTAAATCAGTCTCTGTAAGGGTAGATTAAGGAGTGGTTTGTAGTGTAGGTTCATTTGCTCACTGCTGACTGAACTCTTCTCTAATCAGCAGCTGAATTTGCAGAGATTAATGAAAAATCAAAGGAGTTTTCAGTAGCAAATATAACTGTCACTCTAAAAGCGTGGATTTCTATCTCTAGCCTGCTTAACAGAAGGAAAAGGTACCCTGAAGCACTCTTATTTCTCCTTCAGAGCATAGATAGGTGTGGTGGACCTCATGGTGATGTCCAGACTGGTTTGAAATTAAGCAAGTCTGAACCAAAAATGATCCGTTTTCTGGGAAAGACCAGCACTGCAAAGAACAACATTTCTTCATAGGAAATGAGGCATAAATAGGCTTCCAGGCTTCCTGCCTTGGAAAGTGTGTTGTACTCCAAAGCGCCTGGGCAATATCGGATAACAGCGATGGGTTAAAAGGAGAAGTGTGAATGGCCATGGGTTGCAGGGTCAGGGTGTAATCGGAGGTTTGGAAGACTTCTCTAATTATTGCAAACTGGTGGCTTTCTTTTAAATACTGTATTATTATAAAAGGGCTTGGGTGGGAGGGAGTTGGCAGCAGAGCAGAGGCTGATTGGAAAGAGCTGCTGTGATTGTGAACTTATAAACAGTTGTGCATTTCACGAGAGCAATCAGTAGTTTATGTAAGATAAGGGAAGAACAGCACTTTCCCCTCAGCTGCTTGTGCAAGAGCAGCCCTAGTCTATAAACAGTTGCTCCTTTCTCTAACTGAAAACAAAAGCTCTGCAATCTGTCGCTATCCCCTTCTCCCTTTCCCTGGCTAGAGAGCTTGGTCTCTGGAGTGCAGATTTGTGCCGTGACCTTGTCCTACCTCCAGCTGGAGGGATGGAACTGTTTATGCCAATCAGGAGCGATTTTCATTAATTTTCTTGTGTAACTTCCTGTCTCAACTTTTGAAAAATATTTCATTAATATGGGGGGTTGAGGGGTGGTCAGTCATGCTATGCTGAGCATCCAAAGGTCCTCATGAGGCAAATACGCAGTTTGAATGTTGAGGGTTGTTACCCCAACCGAAGAGCTACCCTGGCTTGAACCCCCAGAGTAGCCTGGTCACTTCTCCATGCTTGAGTGTCTACTGAGCTGTGGTTTTGCGTTCATCAGTGCAAAAGTGTCTGCTGGCCAGTGGTTTTGCAGGGTTATGTGCTGATATCTTGCCAAGATATGTGTCCAGACAATTCGACTTCTAAGCTTTCATAGTGAAAGCATCTGTTCTTTAACAAGAATTACTAGAGTGCAGTAAAAGTGAGACAATTAGATAAAAGGAGCACCAAGAATAAACAGAAACACTTCTTGATAAATTATCTATATGCTTTGTCTGCCTCCTGTGTCATACACCGATTGTGGGAGGTGAGTGACTGCTGGCACTTCAGTGGGAATGAGCCTTGATGGGGTTGCAGGGTTCTTGGTTGCGCAGATGGTGGGGAAGGTGTGGGGACCTTGCATCACCTTGGCTGGAGAGCTGAATCTCTGCGGAGGAGTGTCCTGCTCTGTCTCATTAAATGGAGCTCGGCAGCCAGAGGGCAGAGTCCCTAGGGGGCTGCATGTGCCCTTCCTAAACCAATATTGCACAGCAGTTGTGAAGGAAACTGGTTTTGTTTCACAATTCCTTTCCACCTTCCCTCTCCCTGCTCCCCTACCATGTAGCGTTATCTCTTGACATGATGCCATTAACTCTCTAATTAGCCCTAGGGGTGTTCTGGGGAAGATAACAAGACTGTAGGAGCTCAAATAAGCAGCGTGCGCAGATGTTTACCCTGGGTCGGAGGGCAGGGCTGTTGTGACAGGCGATTGCCTTGGGGAGGGCATGTTCCTTGGGAGAGAGAAGCTGACCTGCACCATAGGCAGAGTGAGGAGCTGGGCTCTCCTGCCTTTGGCAAGTCCAACTGTTTACCCTGCAGTTTAAAAATGAGGAAAAAAATGCAATTAGGAGTCATTGGATGAAGGGATTGATCCTCAGTACAACACTTGTAGCTGGGGCATGTTTCTAACTTGAAAGTTCATACATTTGAGTGCGTTTCAGAGGAATTTCTGGGCTTCAGACTTGTCCCTGCGTCAGTGGTGAGAGACATTTGAATTTGTGCTCCCAGATGCAGCAGGGAGGTCACTCTGAGAGCTAGGGGTGCCTGGTCCCTCTCTTGCATATGGATCAGCTGCAGTTCCATGCGATACTCTGGAGCAGCCTGCCTGGGAGGCATTTCACAGCTCTGTCCCGTCAGCAGTAGGCAGGATGCTGTCTTTATACCTCATCTCTTTTTTCGTTTGTTCTGTCTTGCCATAAACTGTTGGATTTAAAACAAGAAATAAGAGAGTCCCTGTTTCAGGGACCATGTTTTTCCCTCTCTTCCTTATGGTTTGAGCAACAAAGATCAGCTCTGTATGAGTTTTTAAGAAGGTTCATTTTTGCATTTTTTTGGAAAGTATTTTCTTTTTACTCTTTAACCTGGCTTCCTGCTATTGCAGAGTACACATCTGTCCCTGTAAGATCTTCTCTGGAAAGACTGTCAAAACCAATTGGAAGAGGGTTGTTTTTTGAGCATTCAGCAGTTATTCAGAGGTAACAGGGAAAAAAAAAATCCACCAAAACCTGTGTTCTATTTTTTTCCTTCCTCCTCCTGTTATCTCAGTACTAATTTGTAAACATTTCTGAGTTAAGTGAATGTCACAGCTCATGGTGATGTGGTTGATCCAGATGCTATTTTTATACGAGTGGAGAGGTCTGAGAAGATTTCTTTTTTTTTTCCTTCGATCTGCAGGAAATTCTCTATGAACCACCTAACACACAGGCAGGTGTGCATGCACACACGCCTCCCGTTCTACATGAAATTACGCTAACTCCAATTAACACTGCAGTTGTGGTAATGACATTTTTAATCATCAAAATTTTGCGCACTAACCTTGCAACCCGGAAGAGTTATTGAGACCTTGCATGTGGTACTGGTGAGAGGGGCTGGGATAAACCATGTAAGAGCATGGGGAAAGAGCATTCAAATAAAGAATCTGAATCAGCATTTTGACTTGGCTGACAGCTCATTTTGGAAACTTAGGGGTCTTGTTTGCATTTTATTTTGCTCTTCGGCATACCAGCAGGAGCCATAAAGCATTGCCAGAAGCCTTCTAGAATATCTGAGTCATACCTGGGAGGATTGCAGCTGAAACTTTCAAATCTAACTAGCAATTATTATTCTTAGTTTCCTACAGTATTGGAAGTAAAGTACTTTAAAGAGACTTCCTTTCCTGAGGCCCTTTTTAAAATTTCACTCCAACTAAGCGTCCAGAGCATAACTGTCAGGCTTTTCTCTCAATGCTTTGAGTTGATTTCTTTGTTTTCTAGTTTATTCTTTTTTTTTGGAGTGGGAGAGAGCTTGTTGGACTAGAAAAATAGAGTTAAACCTTCTTCATCTGTCCTGAGCATGAAGTAATTCTTTCTAATGTGTGACAGGAGGGCCTTTGCCCGAACCAGTTTGCTTTTTCTGATCAGGCTAATTGGTATGATAAGGCATAATCTCTGTTTACAATTATTGTCTTGCCATGACTTTAGACCATTACAGTTGATGTTTCCCTTGAAGACCTGTCCAGAAGGCTCAGACAAATTATAACTATCACTGTCCCATGGCTGAAAAGTGAGTGTACCATCTGAGGAGGTGGGGATGTCCTTCTCTGTTTATGACCCAGCCATTTAAGCATATGGTATTTCAGGAAATCAAGTTTTCCTCTGAGAACCCCAAAGAGATGCTGCCTGGCTGCTGTTGGAGGCTCATCTATGTGAAAAATTTCGTGAAAATTTTAATCTGCAAAAGGAGAGAATCAAATGAGGTTCTGGGAACTTTTCTTCCTCACGATAAGGTAGAAAGGTTCAAGCCTTTACTTTTCCCTTGTGTGACTGGTGCCAGTATGAATATCCAAGGCACAGTGCCAGCCTGTGAGACAGGGAAGCATTTTATGATGAGAGTGCATTTAGGTCTGAAGCCTGTGAAACAAAGTTTGGATCACTGGGGTGATGAGTGGGACATACTTGTGCTTGGGCTGCAGCAGTGTTGGTGGACACAGTGTCTGGTGAATGCACTGTTACCTCCTGCCACCCCTGCTGGGGTGGTGGTGTCCTCCCTTGTGTCCCTTCTGGATGACCGATTTGCAAAAAGCCACTTGTCCAGCATCTGCTTCAAGGTGACCACATAGGATAATGCATCTGAAATATTGAGCCCAGTGGGGGCTGTATGTATAGAGGGTGGGGATTTGTGCTGACATGTCAGTTTATTCATGCTAGATACACCTCTCCTTGTGTTTGACATGCAGATCTCTTTGGATAAACTTCCACGTATCTCTCTGCATCTGGGTGTTGCTTCACCCACAGCCACCTCCAGCCACCTGTGGGGCAGAAGATGGCAGCTACCTCACACAACAGTGCTGCATTAATGACCTGGAAAAGGAGGATCTTGTGAGTTTCATAGCATAGCTATGAAAGAGGTTTTTGCAATTACCTGCTGAGGTTGGGAGATTTATGTATGTACCTTCTCCTCCTTTCTCCTTCCCCTCTACAGTTTTTGAACTCATCGGCCCGTATCAAAAACTTTACTGTATTTAGGTATCAAAATGGTCATCTGAGCACAGCATAATTTTTCCTCACTGGACATGTTAGACAATGGAAATCCATGGGTAGGTTCTTGTGTTGTGTCCTACTCAGTGTAAGCTTTGCAGTGGTGCTGCAAAGTGCCCCGTTTGGCTAACGGTGCTGCGGCTGCTCTCTGAAGACTTTGTCTGGATCTCCAGATTAGCACTGGTGTGGCTTTTTGGCTTGTGCCCATATCGGATGAGATCAGATAGGTACATTGGGCACAGCCCCTGGTCTGAGATGGTGCTAGGGAAGGTGGAAAGGAGGGCAAGGGGCTGTGGCAGTGGTCTGTTATGTCGTTCCTGTGATGCAGGAAACCTGCTGTGTGCTCAGCAGGCTCTTGCTGGTAGCTCAGGAGCACTGAAGGTGTGTGTGGCCCCAGCCTGAGCTGGGATATTGCTGGTGGTGGTGGGTGGTGAGGGCTCCCTGTTCCTCTCTGCAGCCTATGCTCGGAAGTGCCTCCTTGCATTGTGAGGAGGAGTTGGGAAAGTGCACTGGAAATGCTTGAAACCTTTTGCGTGCACCCAGCGGCCCTCCAGTGAGCTGTGCTTGCAGGGGGATCACTAAATCAGACCCCTACCTTGCGTCTTGTGGCAAGGGGCTGCTGCAGGGAAAGGAGGGCATGCCAGTCGTCTGTTCCGTGTTTGTTCTTGTTTTGCTTCCTGCCTGAAGATGAGCTTTGCCCTGTTTTATTCGTGGCAGCCTTAAGAATGTCCTGTGTGTGTCTCCAGCTTGGAATAGGCTGGTGAGCTTGCAGTGTCCTTTAATTTGCAAAGCTGCCGTATGCCGAGAAGGCAGCCCAAGAGCCCGCAGTCCCCTGAGCAGCACAGCCTGCTCACTTCCATCTCCCCGTGAGCCCGAGTCGCTCCCTGCGTGCCCAGAGAAGCTGGGATTAAATGATGCCCAGGGCCGAGGCGTGGCAGGAGCAGCAGCAGCTCCGGGGCAGAAGCGGGACTGCGGGGAGGTGCTGAGGCCGTGTGTAGGTGTCAGCCCTGCCCAGGACCCTTCTCCCTTCCTGCCAAGCCCCTCTGGGTCGGTCGCTGCCCCTCGCAGTGGGAGGTTCGGTGTTCCCTGGCAGCGCTCGCAGTCCGTACTCCGCATTTCGGCAGAGCCCTGCCTGCCGACAGGTCCTCAAACAAAGTTTGGAGCGCTGTCATTAGGCTGGGCGGGCGGGCGGCCGCGCTCTGATCTGGATGTTTGGTTTCCTCCCCCACCCTGCCCAGCCCTTTGGAAAGGTGTTCTGTTTCTCCTGGCTCTCTGGCGCTCCGGGAGCAGCTGCCTTTTGTTCCGCCGTGCATCCCACTCGCCCGGCGGATCCGCACGGGGTGTTCGGAGCGGCTCGGGGTGCCGCCAGCACAGCGCTTACCTCGCACCACCCGCAAGCTCCGGGAGGCTCCCTGGGGCACTAGGACAGGATAGGGGGAGTTTGTCTGCTTGTCCAGAGTAAAATCACAGTGGGGATCTCTCCTGCAGGTCTCAGCTAAGTGCTCTTCCTAGCTCTTTTGAAAAGTTTGCCGTGGGCATCGTGTCCAGGTGTTTTTTAATGGAGTGGTATCCAAAAACTTTCCCCATATATTAATTCAACATCGTGAGTCCCTTTGGATTAGTTGGGTTTATTTACTTATTTTTTAACCATGGTGTAAGTCGGAAGCAAATGGAGAGGAGGGGGGGAAATGTAGCTGGAGTGATACCCTGCAAACACAGGACCTGTTTTCTGTGAGTGTGGATAGGAGCGCACAGATGATGGAGAATGTAGCTGGATTATGGTGCATGCAACCAGTGATTGATTCTCAGGAAGTTTCTTGGGGGTTTTGTTCTAAATCTGCACACAGCAGCAGCCAGATACTTGGCTGCTTTACTTCTCCACCAGTGTCGACCACTGCATCTCGATTCTTTCCGCATCTCGATTCTTTCCTGAATATTTTGGTTCTTGGTAGCAGCAAAGCTTGTGCCTGGAAAAAAACAGCCTTGGAATCTTAGCAAAAAAATAAATAAATAGGAAAAGTTTCTTGGAGCGGCTATAGAGCAACCCCATGGCTCTCGTTTGAGTTCCCAAACTTGTAAAAAAGAAGAAAAGACAGGGGAAAGTTATTGTTTCCTTTCTTTTCCTTGTCTGTCTCTTTTTTTTTTTTCTTTTCTCTTTTTTTGGCCATTCCCCCCCCTTTCCCTTCCCTTTGCTTTTTAGAGATTGGTGATAAGGAATTCTAACTACTTAATGAGATGGGAGAGGCCTCTCTCCATTGGAGTGGAGAACTCCAGGTGGCACTTTGACATATTGGACAGGTAAGGCAGGAGAGCCCCACCTCCTTCTCCTCCTTGCCTATAGCTAGGTATATAAGGGAAACTTCAATTATGCAGAGAGGCACACTCCGAGTCCTGTTATCTTCACAGTAGCATCACATATTTTTAGGGTCTTCTAGGGGGTGGGAAGTGTTTGTCAAAATCCTGGAGCCAGAAGAAAGAACAGCAGCGTTGATCAATTTGACTGCTAACATGTTGTACCTGGAAAACAATGCCCAGTCCCAGTATAGCGAGGTAAGGACTCTAGGTTTAAGCTGTGGTATCACTAATGTATTTTTATTTTTAGTGAACACGTGCGATTTCTCACCCCTGAAGTTAGGTGTGGAATAGGCACCTGTTTTTGTGAGACTTTTGCATTTTACAATAGGAAGCAGAGTTTTCTGGGCTAAATATCTGAATGAGAGTAAACTTTGAGTCTTTATGTTTGGGACAGTGAATTTATTTTGGGAACCCTGATCAGCCAAACATAATTTTCTTTCATTGGAGAAGCCAGGCAAGGCAGTTGTTTACGGTGGGCAGTGCACACAGATGGCATTCCTGTAGCAGTCTGAATACTATCTGTGTTGACTGGATTATAACTATTTTACGAGTCTTTTATTGCCAAAATTGCTGCTTGTGGTTAAAAGTGGATGGTATCTTGGAAATAATTAAAAATGTGTTATAAATCCCTTCTTAGGTTACTTTTTAAAATAAAATAATATGCAAACAAAGATACTTTGCTGCAAATGCTGCGTTAGCATCCACACCAATATGTCTTTTACTCAGTGCTGTTAACACCTTGCCTCATAACTAGCAACAGCGAGGTATTTTACACAGGGTGTTTGTATAAGCGTATTATTTGAGGATGAATGTATGTACAATGGATGAATTTTGCTTTCCACAGCCTTTTGCACCTCATGGGCATGAGTGGGACGTAAACTTCAGATGGAGTTTTAATTTCATTTTTTTGAAATTATTAATTGAATTGCTTTTAACCAGCTGGGTCGATGCTTTGTAAGGTGGCAGTGGAGAGAATTGCCACACGCTGTGCAAATCTTGGAGTAAGTTACAGGGGTTGAGGCAGATCTAACAACAATATTGGTTTACATTCCAGTAGAGACAGCAGCTGTGTTGACACTTGCCAGAATGGCAAAGCAGCCAAAGCTCTCTGTGTGTGTGTGTGTAAGTGTGCGCTTGTGTATTCCTGGAGAAAAGTCTTAAAGAGGAGAGCATGGGGTACGAGCCCCAGAGCAGAGAGCAGCTCAGCCACTTGGAAGAAAAAACAAAATAGAAATTGATAGGCCAAGAGCATAGCAAGGGGATGAGAGAGCTGGTGAGGAGAAACATGTTAAAGGTATACTCAAGGTGTGCACGCTTGAGATGGCAGGTTTGTGACTCAGGGAGAGCAAGGGGGTAAACTGAAACCAGCAAACTCTCTGCATCTGTCTCTGCAGGGAGCCCAAACCCCTTTGTGCGTGTGGTTCCTCTGCTGCCGCCGTGCAGGAGATCCAAATGGATGACTTTTTTTTTTTCCTAGGTTAATTATAAACTCTTAAATGTGGAGAGAGCACTTCTTGGAGTATTTGCTTGGTGTTATTTGTCTGCTGCTATCTGATCAACTTTCGCTGAATAGCAGCAGCAGGGCTATGGAGTCCCTATGGTTGACTGGCTGGGCTCATCTGTCAGAAGCGATGTGCTCAGGAGTGTTCTCGCTCCGCTTAAATGCCACTCTTCACTGTTGCTGTCAGGGGAGGTTTTTAAAAGGCTTTAGCTCTGAATTTTT